>OZ007597.1:34164270-34514509 GCA_963931845.1 Maratus michaelseni | reverse complement strand
GATCCATAGACTTATGGACGAGCTTAAAACGCACAAATACACGCATACGAACACATTAACACGCAATATACGTGGATCGAATCAGGATTCACGAATACAAATACACATTTATTTGTTTAATACACTGCAAAAAAAAGTGTTGATTTTACAGTATAATACTGGCACTCCAGCTGCCAGTATTATACCGTAAAATTAACAGTAATACACTGCCGCGCATGCGCGGTAGCGTATTACTGCTTATTTTACTGTTTATTACTGTTAATTTTACGGTATAATACTGGCAGCTGGGGTGCCAATATTATACTGTAAAATCAACATTCTTTTTTTTTTTTTTTTTTTTTCGCTTGCAGTATAGGTTTTGAATATTAATTACTACATATTTTATATTTAAGCTTTAAAATCATCAACTTGTTCGGCATATTTGTAACACTTAAAGTGGACCGGAACACAAAAATCTCGAAAATATTACATTTTTACTTTTTTGGTATATTTCAAAAATTTTAGAACAATGTGATGCAAACTGCATGCAATTGCACAATAATTACGTTAGCTGACGTTTTTATTTTGATTTGCAGATGACGCTCTCCCAGCCCTGGCTTCCCGTTCTGCCCCCTGCAGTCGTCAGTCCGAGTCCGAGTATCAGCAGTTCCGATCCGGATCTGGATGCTGATGCGCCGCTCAATCTCTCGAAACCGAAACACTCCAGAAGCACCTCCAAACGTTGCAGGTAAGATGATTTAGAGACTACGTTTAAAAAAATGTTGGAATACATTAAGATTTTTTTTTTTTTTTACCAAACTTAGACCGTGAATAGACAGACTTGAAATGTTTTGTCTGAAATCCATTTTAAGGTGGTTCTCAAGTGATCTGCTGAACAGCGCGAAACTTTTTGACATCTTTAAACGCTAAAGCATAAAATTGGCAGGCCTGACTATTGAAGCGATTTGAAATCGAAATGAGTTTTTTTTTTTTTTTTATTAAATTTCTTATCGAGTTATAAGCGATTCGTGTCACGTAACGACCGGTTTTTCTTCCTTCTCTCGCTTTCACATACAGAAATTCGGTTCAAAACGCCGACTTTGATAATATTTTCTGAAAGATCTTTTTAGTTTGCCAAAAAATGAAAAACGTCTTTCGATTACATAGTTTCTAAATAATAATACCTGCCAATTTCATGCCTTTCCGTTTCCGCACAAAAAGGAATTAAAAAATGTGTCTTAAAGTAGTCCCTTTGGATTTGAGAAGAGCTTTAAGGGACCAATTGATTCATGCGAAAGTTTCTGGAACAGGTTTGGAAAGTAAAAGTATCCTCATAAAAAAAAAAAAAAAAAAAAAAAAAACTGCAAACAAAATAGAAAAAACGGTCTTTGTAGAGATCGACGTCAGCTATCCGATGCCAAAAAAAAAAAAAAAAAAAAAAAATCATTTTAAAATATGGAAATGCAAACGAGGTATTTTTTAAAAATTCTCCCATAGGTTTAGCTTTAGGCAGCGGTTGTTTTCGCGTGAGTGAATTAGCCCCTTAACATTAGCGAGTGAGTGTTCAGAAACTATGAAATCGAATAGCTTTTTTCATTTTCTGGTAAAAGCAAAAGATCTTTCAGAAAATACTTTCAAAGTTCGCATTTTGAACAGTATTTTCGGAGCGAAAGCTCGAGTAAGAGGAAAAACTTGTCACGTGACAAGAATCACTTATAAAGTAATTTATTTATTTAAAAAAAAATGGAAAACGCATCTCGATCCTAAATCGCTTCAATAGTCAGACTTGCTAATTGTATACCTTCACGATTAAAAATGAATCCCAAAATGTGTCAGAAAGTTTTGCGTTGTTGAGCAGGGAATTTGAGAACCGCCTTAACTTATTTTTTAAATCGTTTGTAGTTGAACTTATTTTTTAGATAGTTTTTGTTAAATATCATTTTACTACTACGAACAATTTTCGTGGTCCTTTGAAGTTCGAGTTTAAAAAGAGAATCCGCTATAGTGTCAAAAGCACCCCCCCCCCCCCCCTTCACTGTAAAATATTAATTATGTCATCGTAACGCTAAGATTTAACATCACTGAAAATACTGCAAAATTAATTATTTAATATATTAGAGATAAAAACCAATTTAGTATTTATTTACAAAGCATTCATATCATTATTTAAAAATGGGAGGCCTTTTGTTCTTTACTTTTAGATATTGAAAAATTATTTATTTAAAAAAAAAAAAAAAAAAAAAAGAACTCTTATAAGTCAATTGCAAACTTAATGAAAGCATACAAATATTTCTCTATGCAACAACAAAAAATTTAGTTTTAATTACTCTTTTGGAGCTTAAAAACAATGCAGCATTAAAAAGCAAAAAGGTGAAAAGGAAGCCATTTTATGTTTTACAAGAATGCTGTAGAATAAAAAACTGCGAAATAAGATGTAAGGTTGTGGTAAATTGAAATGCAATGAAAAATTGACTTAGAGATCAAACAAAAGGCCGAAAGAAGCCAGACTGAACGAGCGCAAAAGAAAAAAAGTTTTCTCCCGTATAACAAAAAGAAAAGGCTACACTAATAAGGAAAAAAGAAAATGTGTAAAACAGACTCAGATTTTGGTCTGAAGAAATAATGGGATGAAAAAAATAATAATAAGAAGAAAAAGCTATTTCACACTTTCTTTTTAATATATTTCAAAAAGTAAGTAAAAAAAAAAAAAAAAAAAAAAAAATTGTGAAATGCTTACACTTTTAAGGGGGTTCTTAAATGACCTTACTCAACAACGCGAAACTTTCTGACATATTTTCTGACTCATTTTTAAACGCAAAGGCATAAAATTCGCAGACCTGACTATTGAAGCGATTTGGAATCGAAATGAGTTTTCCCTTTTTTGATAAGTAAATTACTTGTCCAGTTATAGACTATTCGTATCACGTAACGATACATTTTCTCCTTTCTCGTGCTGTGGCGTCGGAAATTCGGTTCAAAACGCCGACTTTGACAGTATTTTCTAAAAGATCTTCTACCTTTACCCCCCCCCCCCCCAAAAAAAAAAAAAAAAAGAAAAAGGAAAAAAAAATGGAAAATTCATTTCGATGGCATAGTTTCTGAATAAGAACACCTGCCAATTTCATGCGTTTCCGAACAAAAATGAAATAAAAAATATGCCAGTAGAGGGAAAAGGAGAGTTCAGGCCCAACAGGATCAATGATGTGGTGGAGGTGGAGGGAGTGAGTCTTATTTTTGAGGGGGGCTTATTTTTAAGGGGGGCTTATTTTTGAGGAGGGCTTATTTTTGAGGGGGGGCTTAATTTTTTTTTTTTTTTTTTTTTTTTTTAATTTTAGAATTGACTTTCAGTTTGAAGGCGAAACGGAGATCAATTTTTTTTTTCTTTTTTTTTTAGAATCAAATTTAAATGTTAGTTTGAAGTCTGGGGGGCTAACATTTTTAAGGGGGTGCTTAAAATTTAGGGGGGCTTAATTTTTAAGGAGGGATTAATTTTTTTAAAATTAAATTTAAATGTTAGATTGAAGTCTGCTATAGGAGGAGGGTCTAAAAGTGAGGGAGCTTATTTTTGAAGAGGCGGTTAACTTTTTTTAAGGGGGGGGTATAATTTTTGAGGGGGGGGCTTAATTTTTTTTTTTTTTAAATTTTACAATGGACTTTCAGTTTGAAGGTGAAACGTATATTAAACATTTTTTTGGTGGCGCCCTCTATCGGAAGGGAATGCAATAACGAATATTTAAAATAGGTTTTCTTGAAAAGATTTCACTGAGGTTTGAACCTGCAAAATAGCTTCTTGACTTGATAATTTGTGGTAGGTTTAACTGATCAAGCCAAGAAGTTATACATGAATGTCGAGATTTTAAGTGTTTAAAGAGAGGTATCGTGAGAGTGACGTATCATGTGTTAAAATGACTTGAGAAAGGAAGTGATTAGCGTCGTGTGTCTGTATATAACGGTATGCGTTGTGTTTTCGCTCATTTATATGCTTACCGGAAGTGAAAAGTTTAAGGTTTATTTTATACTGAATTTAAATGAAACCGGAAATTTATCTTTTTCGATATGATTGGATTGAATATTAACATATTTATTTTAAAATGTATAGTGGAAGCAATGGTAAAAAGAAGACATCTTTAGGAGTAATTACTGTTTTTATTGTGTTTGGTGTAGAAAACATAGGAAAGAGGTATAGTTAAAAAACAAATTCAATTTTATTAATAATTTTCCCAATGCAATACATGTGAACCCACTTTTCGTTTTTTAGCGGGTTTTGACAAATCTAATGCAGAATCTTGTTTAATGTTTGTTGACAAATATTTATTTTTAATAAAATTTCGCGGAACATTCATTTCGTTTAATGTTTCTAATAATTCTTTCTGTGCCTTGATCGGTTTTCTTTTATTCACAGAAAACAAAAGATTAAATAAATCTGCCAAGTTCGATTCGGGGATAGGTTTTCCTTCGAAACTTACAGTCAAATTTTTATCTTTTCGAAATTTTCTTGGACGTGCCGTGACAAACTGAACTAATGCTTTGATAATTTAGGATAGCTTTATCTGTTCAAGTTATGATATCATGGTGGTTAGATTACGGATATTTGTGTTTGGAATAACGTGATTTTTAATTTTGCCTGTTCAGTTTCAATTATATTGTGAAATGAGGGTTTATTTTTGAAAGATAATGTTAACTTTTTGTGATTATCTTGTAACAGACTGCTTTCATTAAAAGTGTATTTTAGAATTGTAAACTACAATTTTGAAATTTTCGCCTGTTTGGAAAAAAAGCACAGGGAAAAAAAATTAAAATATTAAAAAATAATAACAACAACTGTTCAAAAATATAATAACAACTAAACAAATGATCAAAAATAATAAAAAATGTTCAAATAATAATAACAACTGTTCAAAAATAATAAAAACTATTTAAAAAATAATAACAACTGTTAAACGATTGACTTTATACAACCAACATTTAAAAATAAGATAATCGAATCTAGTTTTTTCTAACATGACTTATTTGAAATATTCACTTTTTCTAGTTAGATTTATAACACGTAAGTGATTTATAACACATAAGTGACACATAAGAAAAATATTATTTATAAAAGCACTAAATACGAGAATAATAAGAATGTTTAACTTACAAACATATGAACTTCTCATACACAAGTGATTCGACCAGTAAAATATTATTTAGAAAAGCATTTTTGACTTACAATTGTACGAACTTCTGATATGTAACCCTTTCTGAATCAATGTGTAAGAATTAACTGACTATTGAACTTATAACAGAGTATGATAAAATAATCACGTGACTTTTTTAAACCAATAAAATGTTATTTTAAACAAGCGCCCTCTATCATTTTATGAACTTCCAAGAAACGAGTTAGTATGATTATATTGTTTCCTGTTACCGCTGTGAAAGGTTGTTTTTCGTTTTAAGTTAGTTTACATTTAAGTGATTACGGAACGAGTCATGAATTCTGCTTTATTAAGTATTAATGATATGTCTAACGTGAAGAGTGAACCCTCATCACCAGGATTAAATGACCATGACATGGAATTTTTAATACAGCCTAAAGAAGAACCCGTTTTGAATTGTGAAGTGAAACCTACCTCATCAGGATTAAAGAAACAGAAGTTACCCTTTGTGTGTTCTACTTGCGACAAAGCTTTTCCCCGAAAGGTTAACTTAACGTTTCACATGAAATGTCATCTGGAGAAAATACCTCTTGTGTGTATAATTTGTGAAAAAACATTTGCTAGAAAGTATCATTTATTAAATCATATGAAGGTCCATTCAAAGACCCATGTGATTCATAATTGTAATGTATGTGGCGAAGTATTTTCACAAAAGAATGATTTATTAAAGCATGGGAAAATTCATAATACTTCCAAGCCAAATCAAAGGAAAAGTAGACAGTCACCCAGTCACTGTAAATGCGACGACTGTTTTGAAACATTTAATAATAGATCTGACTTAGTGAAACATAGAAAAATTCATCTTTCACCTAAAGAACTTAACCCGTCTGATCAACTTTCCTTGGGAAACAGTTCGAAATATGAAATTTCAGACATCACTCAGTTTAGTAAAATATTTAAGTTTTTCGATGTTTTTACTCCTGCTGCCCCACCAGTGGCTGAGAGGTTGTGCTCTCGAAGCTGGTAGACGGGAGGTGCTGGGTTCGATCCCAATCGCGCCCGTCGGCCTAATCGTTCGGAGTTTTCGTGGTTTTCTTCGAGCCGTGGATTTATCCATGCGTAAATACGGATTAGGTTCCCTTAGAAAGACCCCCACGAAGGGCACTCCCCCCGGGCCTATATCCCTAGTGCAGATAATTGGCCGTCAAAAATCAACCCAACCCAACCTTTTACTCCTGCTCATTGGAATTTAGGTGAGGAAATGATTGTTGAAGTACAAATGAATAAGAACTATGAGCTTTATGTTCACATACAGAAATACGAAGAATTTGAAAAGGACGGTCGTGAACTTACCCCCACAAATGAAGGCATTACATTATCATGTGCAACATTCGACAAATTTGAATCGAGATTGGATAAATTTAATTTTGTTTCTGAAAAAGATACATTCGTATGTAATAATGACTTACTAATCGCTTATGTAAATAAGGAATCATGCATACTGCAAAAATTATTCAAATCGAAAAAGTTTGGGTTTTGTTTGAAGTTGGATTTTTTACTGCTTACAAAAGATCAATATTTGAAACTAGTGAAAAATGGCTTTAAAATTACCAAATGTCTCATTGAGACGCTTTTAACCAAGCTTATTCCTGTTTCGATTTTAGAAAACTTAAACAAATGTAAATGTACCCACCTCACAATAGAAGAGACTTTGAACTATTTCTTAAAATCTTTCGATGACGAGTTAAAGTCATCCGTTTCTCGCGTGTTTGATTGCTATCGATGTTCAATCGGAGAACCAATTAATGTGAAACACGAGTGTGATAGTTATAATTTGCGTAGAAAGTATAATTGGTGTAGCGACAGTGCACTGCTAAATTTCAACGTGACTGAATTTGTAAATAACATATTCAAGAAATGTTCATGTAATTATACTCATTTATTTTTTGAAACTATGAATCTGGACTTTTATAATAACCATTTAGACAATGTATTTGTAAATTAACATAGAAATGTATTTATTTAATAAATATTTGTTTTTTTTTTATATCACATATCTGTTTTTATTTCACATGTCTATTTATTATTTTTTTTTATTTATTCATGAAATCAATCTTTGAAGTTTTATTTTCTAGAAAAAAAAAAGGAACATATATTTATGAGTAGGCAAAATTTTTTTTTAATTTTAGTCTTTAAAGTTAACACTTTTTGGTTAAATGAAATCTCTTTTTAAGAAAAATTTATTATTTTTATTTGAATAGGTATTAAACTTATTTATTGATAAGAAAGTTTAATTTTCTCTCTCCTTTTAAACAATGACATTGCATGTTTTGATAATTTCCATCCCACAGTTAACATTATAGTATTTAACATAGTTAAGAAAATGTTTAACTTAAACCGTCACTGTATTTATTATAGATAAGTAAACATTTTATCTTTAACCTAAATGTAATTTAAATGATTAACTATAACTGTGACTGCTTTTAATCTAGATAAGTAAATGTTTCCAGGAAACACAATCAGTTTACTGTAGACTTTTATCGAGATTACACCAGTTAGTGGAATGCTGATTAAAAATATTTTATGACATTAATATGCAGAAAAGATCTCACGAAAAAGTACTTTCACCTTCAAAACGTCTACGTTTAGAAAAAACCATGGAAAATTTAAATACCTATGAGAAGGAGTTAAAAGACCCAAGATTAAAACTTTCTAAAATGGGTAATAACTGTGTAACTACTGAGGACTTACAAGATGTGAAACCCGAGATCGCTATGAATTTTTCAAACTTTGTCTATGGGAATGATACAACATCTTTCGAGAATCCCGGTCGAATGCCAAATTCTGCCACGGACTATTTGAATACATTTTTCGAAGACATGAATTTTGAAAATTTAGATTGTTCTACTACCTTAACGTTTCAAGAACCTACAAATAATATTTTACAGACTACTGTTAAACGCGAGGTCAACGAGCTACAAGCAAGCAACCTTTCGCAAACAAGTGGTGAATTACAAACCACCATCTCACCTGCAAATGACATTAAAAGTGATAAATTATACAATTCATATGTGTTTCACAAAGAACTAAGTGACTGTTTCTATTTAACTTTGAAGTTGAGAACTAAACAATATTATATACTTATACGAGAATTTAAACGCAATGTATCTACTAATGAAGAAATCCCGACCAACCGCGTGGTTAATATGGATATTCCTAGCTGGTTTGAGTTTCAATATAAACTCATTGCATTTAATTTAAGATACAAAAGTACGTCCTTTGTTTCTAATAACATGATTTTAGTGTTAAACCAATATTCTACAATGCGAATTAAAAATTTAAAGAATTATTCTTATATTGACTTAAACGAACATCAACTAGAAAAATTAAAAGAAAGTACTTCTCATTTAAATAGTGCACTTTTACAACATATGTATACAAAACTTTTACCATCTCTTATTAAAAAGAAATGTATGGTGAGTAATATATCTACAGAAAATGAACAGGTGTTAAAGTATAAACTTAACACATGTATCGAGAATAATATGTTATCAATACTTAATCAATTGTATGAATGCCATGCTTGTGCACTACGACATTCGAGCAAAAGCCTTCACTCCTGTTTCACATTTAATAATAGGGAAAAATTTAATCAATTAGGGGAAGCTTTGTTAATGCTCATAGATTTCGATTATGTAACTTCAACGTTTCTAAACGGAGTTTATAATGTTAGTGAGCACTTTTTATGTAAGATTAATGAACAAACTATTTGTAATGAATTATTTAAGACCTGAAAATAAAATGTTTTTGATTAAGTTCTGTGTGTTTATTTTTGCAAAGTGTCTATGAGTGAATTTATTAGTTTATAATTTAGTAGAAATTTTAAGTGAAGTGATGTAATCCAATTAAAAAATTAATTAATCTATAACAAAAATTAATTGTAATAAAAATATTCACATTAAAAAAAAAGGTTAAAAAAATTAGAAGTTAATGAAATTAAAACTTATTAAAATTAAAAGTTAACAACAAAAAATAAATAATAAAATAAAATAAAGATTAACAAAAATATAGTTTTAAAATAAAAGTAAACAAAAAAAGTTATAAAGTAAAAGTTAACAAAAAGTTAAAAGTTAATAAAATATTTAAAAAAGCAAAAGAATGTATGTGTTATGAAGAGAGGGGTTTCCTTGTGGAAGTAACTTACAAAATGTATGTGTATGTATTTATTAGTTTTTCATTTAGTAGAACTTTTAAGTGAACAGTTAGAATTTATGTTTTTATATAACTTAACACAAAATAAAATTTTTAACTATTGCAAAAAGATTCAACTATTGAATGGAAATATGCATATTAGTAAAACAATCACAAGTTAATAAAATGAAAGATTTTAAATTTCATACAATTTAACAAATATATATATATATATATACGAAACACATTACGGATTTAAATATTATAAGAAGTGTTTGATTGAAATTTTTAAGACAGATTTAATTCTTGGTTCTGCCATATATAGTTCGAACTTATTTTAGAAGATAGTTTTCAATAGTCTTGTGGTTCGAACTTAACAAAATGAAATCAAGACACAATGAATTGTATGTTATTTTAATCATTATGTCATGACTTCATACTTCTGAAAGTGTATTTAAAGGTTTCTCTAGCTTTATTCAATGTTATTAAGCGTTTGTGAAACCGAAAATTAATGAAAAAACAGATCGCCTTCTACCAATTGCGCTAAGAATGTTTTATTCAATTATTGTAAATAATAAAACCTTTTAGAATATCACTTATTTTAAATTCAAAATAATAAAAATTTAAAGTTAACAAAATAAATAATTCCTCTGTTCATTATAAATAAATAAAAGTTTACAAAATAAAAGTTTCAAAATTAAAACTTTATAAAAATTATAAGTTAACAAAAAATTAAATAAAATAAAATTTTAAAATAAAAATTATGAAAAGTAAAGTTTATAAAAATTAAAAGTTTTTAAAATTTTTAAGTTATGTTTAAAAATCTTCAAATTAATCAAAATTGACTTTTAGTTTTATGTTAATGTAAGTTTCAATGTTTTAAATATCGAGCTAACTGTTTATCCCCATCTTCCAACCAACCAACTGGTTGCCTAGCCAACCATATACTTTGTATCTACACATGCGCAGAAAAAAAAACACTAACTTGAGTTTTACTTTAAACCTTTGCTAGATTAGATATATTATACAAGTCGAATATCTTCCATACTTAGAAAATTTATAATTTTCAACTATTCGTCCCTATTTATCTTAAAACATTAACAAATAAATATAATTTATATACTTACAAAAACAGGATAACTTAAAAAGGGGTCCATACATTTCAGCTTGCTAAAGTCAAGTGTCTGGTTTATAACAGAATGAGGTTAAACTATCAGTTTACTTCCTTATCACTCACGTGATCAAGACCTTATCAGTTACATGTTTAGGCCGATAACAGCTAAAAACAGCGTGTTGGTCATTTTAACTTCTGACTTCGCATACTGTGGTTCGGTAAGTTTTCTTGTCTAACATTTCTTTCTTTTTAAGAAATAAACTAATCGGAAAAATTTCTTTTCATACCCACTTACTTTTAAATCACAATGTTAAAAGACTAAATTTTATTATCTTAAATTATTCTTTTAAATGTCAAACAAAAGATCTTACAATATATTTGCAAATAAGTTCTTATAAAACGGTTTTAATTAGTTAAAGGATGAACATTGTTATTTTAACTATCTATTATTTTGAAAGCGAAAAAGATTAATTCACATGAAAATTAAACTTACCTTATTTATAAGCTGGGTAAGCAGGGTCTGGCTTTTGTGACGACTTGTAGAGATTTGAAAGATAGTACAAACGTATATCAGTTAATCTCACATGATATGATGACGTTACTAAGTGACGTCTTCCACCACAGGTTAATCACGTGACTACGCGACCATAATCTTCACATTACTAGTGATGTTTAGATCGCGTAGCTAATTGTAATTATCATAAAATATACTTATAATATATTTATAAAAATATATTCATAAATTAATAACTAATTTATTTGCGTATTATTTTGAAAAGCATAGCATTTTAAAATAATAAATTAATTAATTATTAATTTATGAATATATTTTTATAAATATATTATAAGTATATTTTATGATAATTACAATTAGCTACGTGATCTAAACATCACTAGTAATGTGAAGGTTATGGTCGCGTAGTCACGTGATTAACCTGTGGTGGATGAGGTCACTTAGTAACGTCATCATATCACGTGAGATTAACTGATATACGTTTGTACTATCTTTCAAATCTCTACAAGTCGTCACAAAAGCCAGACCCAGCTTACCCAGCTTATAAATAAGGTAAGTTTAATTTTCATGTGAATAAATCTTTTTCGCTTTCAAAATAATAGATAGTTAAAATAACAATGTTCATCCTTTAACTAATTAAAACCGTTTTATAAGAACTTATTTGCAAATATATTGTAAGATCTTTTGTTTGACATTTAAAAGAATAATTTAAGATAATAAAATTTAGTCTTTTAACATTGTGATTTAAAAGTAAGTGGGTATGAAAAGAAATTTTTCCGATTAGTTTATTTCTTAAAAAGAAAGAATGTTAGACAAGAAAACTTACCGAACCACAGTATGCGAAGTCAGAAGTTAAAATGACCAACACGCTGTTTTTAGCTGTTATCGGCCTGAACATGTAACTGATAAGGTCTTGATCACGTGAGTGATAAGGAAGTAAACTGATAGTTTAACCTCATTCTGTTATAAACCAGACACTTGACTGTAGCAAGCTGAAATGTATGGACCCCTTTTTAAGTTATCCTGTTTTTGTAAGTATATAAATTATATTTATTTGTTAATGTTTTAAGATAAATAGGGACGAATAGTTGAAAATTATAAATTTTCTAAGTATGGAAGATATTCGACTTGTATAATATATCTAATCTAGCAAAGGTTTAAAGTAAAACTCAAGTTAGTGTTTTTTTTTCTGCGCATGTGTAGATACAAAGTATATGGTTGGCTAGGCAACCAGTTGGTTGGTTGGAAGATGGGGATAAACAGTTAGCTCGATATTTAAAACATTGAAACTTACATTAACATAAAACTAAAAGTCAATTTTGATTAATTTGAAGATTTTTAAACATAACTTAAAAATTTTAAAAACTTTTAATTTTTATAAACTTTACTTTTCATAATTTTTATTTTAAAATTTTATTTTATTTAATTTTTTGTTAACTTATAATTTTTATAAAGTTTTAATTTTGAAACTTTTATTTTGTAAACTTTTATTTATTTATAATGAACAGAGGAATTATTTATTTTGTTAACTTTAAATTTTTATTATTTTGAATTTAAAATAAGTAATATTCTAAAAGGTTTTATTATTTATAATAATTGAATAAAACATTCTTAGCGCAATTGGTAGAAGGCGATCTGTTTTTTCATTAATTTTCGGTTTCACAAACGCTTAATAACATTGAATAAAGCTAGAGAAACCTTTAAATACACTTTCAGAAGTATGAAGTCATGACATAATGATTAAAATAACATACAATTCATTGTGTCTTGATTTCATTTTGTCAAGTTCGAACCACAAGACTATTGAAAACTATCTTCTAAAATAAGTTCGAACTATATATGGCAGAACCAAGAATTAAATCTGTCTTAAAAATTTCAATCAAACATTTCTTATAATATTTAAATCCGTAATGTGTTTCGTATATATATATATATATATTTGTTTAATTGTATGAAATTTAAAATCTTTCATTTTATTAACTTGTGATTGTTTTACTAATATGCATATTTCCATTCAATAGTTGAATCTTTTTGCAATAGTTAAAAATTTTATTTTGTGTTAAGTTATATAAAAACATAAATTCTAACTGTTCACTTAAAAGTTCTACTAAATGAAAAACTAATAAATACATACACATACATTTTGTAAGTTACTTCTACAAGGAAACCCCTCTCTTCATAACACATACATTTTTTTGCTTTTTTAAATATTTTATTAACTTTTAACTTTTTGTTAACTTTTACTTTATAACTTTTTTTGTTTACTTTTATTTTAAAACTATATTTTTGTTAATCTTTATTTTATTTTATTATTTATTTTTTGTTGTTAACTTTTAAATTTTAATAAGTTTTAATTTCATTAACTTCTAATTTTTTTAACCTTTTTTTGAATGTGAATATTTTTATTACAATTAATTTTTTGTAATAATTTTTTTTAATTGGATTACATCACTTCACTTAAAATTTCTACTAAATTATAAACTAATAAATTCACTCATAGACACTTTGCAAAAATAAACAGACAGAACTTAATCAAAAACATTTTATTTTCAGGTCTTAAACAATTCATTACAAATAGTTTGTTCATTAATCTTACATAAAAAGTGCTCACTAACATTATAAACTCCGTTTAGAAACGTTGAAGTTACATAATCGAAATCTACGAGCATTAACAAAGCTTCCCCTAATTGATTAAATTTTTCCCTATTATTAAATGTGAAACAGGAGTGAAGGCTTTTGCTCGAATGTCGTAGTGCACAAGCATGGCATTCATACAATTGATTAAGTATTGATAACATATTATTCTCGATACACGTGTTAAGTTTATACTTTAACACCTGTTCATTTTCTGTAGATATATTACTCACCATACATTTCTTTTTAATAAGAGATGGTAAAAGTTTTGTATACATATGTTGTAAAAGTGCACTATTTAAATGAGAGGTACTTTCTTTTTATTTTTCTAGTTGATGTTCGTTTAAGTCAATATAAGAATGATTCTTTAAATTTTTAATTCGCATTGTAGAATATTGGTTTAACACTAAAATCATGTTATTAGAAACAAAGGACGTACTTTTGTATCTTAAATTAAATGCAATGAGTTTATATTGAAACTCAAACCAGCTAGGAATATCCATATTAACCACGCGGTTGGTCGGGATTTCTTCATTAGTAGATACATTGCGTTTAAATTCTCGTATAAGTATATAATATTGTTTAGTTCTTAACTTCAAAGTTAAATAGAAACAGTCACTTAGTTCTTTGTGAAACACATAGGAATTGCATAATTTATCACTTTTAATGTCATTTGCAGGTGAGATGGTGGTTTGTAATTCACCACTTGTTTGCGGAAGGTTGCTTGCTTGTAGCTCGTTGACTTCGCGTTTAACAGTAGTCTGTAAAATATTATTTGTAGGTTCTTGAAACGCTAAGGTAGTAGAACAATCTAAATTTTCAAAATTCATGTCTTCGAAAAATGTATTCAAATAGTCCGTGGCAGAATTTGGCATTCGACCGGGATTCTCGAAAGATGTTGTATCATTCCCATAGGTAAAGTTTGAAAAATTCATAGCGATCTCGGGTTTCACATCTTGTAAGTCCTCAGTAGTTACACAGTTATTACCCATTATAGAAAGTTTTAATCTTGGGTCTTTTAACTCCTTCTCATAGGTATTTAAATTTTCCATGGGTTTTTCTAAACGTTGACGTTTTGAAGGTGAAAGTACTTCTTCGTGAGATCTTTTCTGCATACCTTCTACGCAAATTATAACTATCACACTCGTGTTTCACATTAATTGGTTCTCCGATTGAACATCGATAGCAATCAAACACGCGAGAAACGGATGACTTTAACTCGTCATCGAAACATTTTAAGAAATAGTTCAAAGTCTCTTCTATTGTGAGGTGGGTACATTTACATTTGTTTAAGTTTTCTAAAATCGAAACAGGAATAAGCTTAGTTAAAAGCGTCTCAATGAGACATTTGGTAATTTTAAAGCCATTTTTCACTAGTTTCAAATATTGATCTTTTGTAAGCAGTAAAAAATCCGACTTCAAACAAAACCCAAACTTTTTCGATTTGAATAATTTTTGCAGTATGCATGATTCCTTATTTACATAAGCGATTAGTAAGTCATTATTACATACGAATGTATCTTTTTCAGAAACAAAATTAAATTTATCCAATCTCGATTCAAATTTGTCGAATGTTGCACATGATAATGTAATGCCTTCATTTGTGGGGGTAAGTTCACGACCGTTCTTTTCAAATTCGTCGTATTTCTGTATGTGAACATAAAGCTCATAGTTCTTATTCATTTGTACTTCAACAATCATTTCCTCACCTAAATTCCAATGAGCAGGAGTAAAAACATCGAAAAACTTAAATATTTTACTAAACTGAGTGATGTCTGAAATTTCATATTTCGAACTGTTTCCCAAGGAAAGTTGATCAGACGGGTTAAGTTCTTTAGGTGAAAGATGAATTTTTCTATGTTTGACTAAGTCAGATCTATTATTAAATGTTTCAAAACAGTCGTCGCATTTACAGTGACTGGGTGACTGTCTACTTTTCCTTTGATTTGGCTTGGAAGTATTATGAATTTTCCCATGCTTTAATAAATCACTCTTTTGTGAAAATACTTCGCCACATACATTACAATTATGAATCACAGGGGTCTTTGAATGGACCTTCATATGATTTAATAAATGATACTTTCTAGCGAATGTTTTTTCACAGATTACACATATAAGAGGTATTTTCTCCAGATGACACTTCATGTGAAACGTTAAGTTAACCTTTCGGGGAAAAGCTTTGTCGCAAGTAGAACACACAAAGGGTAACTTCTGTTTCTTTAATCCTGATGAGGTGGGTTTCACTTCACAATTCGAAACGGGTTCTTCTTTAGGCTGTATTAAAAATTCCATGTCATGGTCATTTAATCCTGGTGATGAGGGTTCACTCTTCACGTTAGACGTATCATTAGCACTTAACAAAGCAGAATCCTTGACTCGTTCCGTAATCACTTAAATGTAAACTAACTTAAAACGGAAAACACAACCTTTCACAGCGGTAACAGGAAACAATATAATCATATTAACTCGTTTCTTGGAAGTTCATAAAATGATAGAGGGCGCTTGTTTAAAAATAATAACATTTTATTGGTTTAAAAAAGTCACGTGATTATTTTATCATACTCTGTTATAAGTTCAATAGTCAGTTAATTCTTACACATTGATTCAGAAAGGGTTACATATCAGAAGTTCGTACAATTGTAAGTCAAAAATGCTTTTCTAAATAATATTTTACTGGTCGAATCACTTGTGTATCAGAAGTTCATATGTTTGTAAGTTAAAAATTCTTATTATTCTCGTATTTAGTGCTTTTATAAATAATATTTTTCTTATGTGTCACTTATGTGTTATAAATCACTTACGTGTTATAAATCTAACTAGAAAAAGTGAATATTTCAAATAAGTTATGTTAGAAAAAAACTAGATTCGATTATCTTATTTTTAAATGTTGGTTATATAAAGTCAATCGTTTAACAGTTGTTATTATTTTTTAAATAGTTTTTATTATTTTTGAACAGTTGTTATTATTATTTGAACATTTTTTATTATTTTTGATCATTTGTTTAGTTGTTATTATATTTTTGAACAGTTGTTGTTATTATTTTTTAATATTTTAATTTTTTTTCCCTGTGCTTTTTTTCCAAACAGGCGAAAATTTCAAAATTGTAGTTTACAATTCTAAAATACACTTTTAATGAAAGCAGTCTGTTACAAGATAATCACAAAAAGTTAACATTATCTTTCAAAAATAAACCCTCATTTCACAATATAATTGAAACTGAACAGGCAAAATTAAAAATCACGTTATTCCAAACACAAATATCCGTAATCTAACCACCATGATATCATAACTTGAACAGATAAAGCTATCCTAAATTATCAAAGCATTAGTTCAGTTTGTCACGGCACGTCCAAGAAAATTTCGAAAAGATAAAAATTTGACTGTAAGTTTCGAAGGAAAACCTATCCCCGAATCGAACTTGGCAGATTTATTTAATCTTTTGTTTTCTGTGAATAAAAGAAAACCGATCAAGGCACAGAAAGAATTATTAGAAACATTAAACGAAATGAATGTTCCGCGAAATTTTATTAAAAATAAATATTTGTCAACAAACATTAAACAAGATTCTGCATTAGATTTGTCAAAACCCGCTAAAAAACGAAAAGTGGGTTCACATGTATTGCATTGGGAAAATTATTAATAAAATTGAATTTGTTTTTTAACTATACCTCTTTCCTATGTTTTCTACACCAAACACAATAAAAACAGTAATTACTCCTAAAGATGTCTTCTTTTTACCATTGCTTCCACTATACATTTTAAAATAAATATGTTAATATTCAATCCAATCATATCGAAAAAGATAAATTTCCGGTTTCATTTAAATTCAGTATAAAATAAACCTTAAACTTTTCACTTCCGGTAAGCATATAAATGAGCGAAAACACAATGCATACCGTTATATACAGACACACGACGCTAATCACTTCCTTTCTCAAGTCATTTTAACACATGATACGTCACTCTCACGATACCTCTCTTTAAACACTTAAAATCTCGACATTCATGTATAACTTCTTGGCTTGATCAGTTAAACCTACCACAAATTATCAAGTCAAGAAGCTATTTTGCAGGTTCAAACCTCAGTGAAATCTTTTCAAGAAAACCTATTTTAAATATTCGTTATTGCATTCCCTTCCGATAGAGGGCGCCACCAAAAAAATGTTTAATATATGTTTCACCTTCAAACTGAAAGTCCATTGTAAAATTTAAAAAAAAAAAAATTAAGCCCCCCCCTCAAAAATTATACCCCCCCCCCTTAAAAAAAGTTAACCGCCTCTTCAAAAATAAGCTCCCTCACTTTTAGACCCTCCTCCTATAGCAGACTTCAATCTAACATTTAAATTTAATTTTAAAAAAATTAATCCCTCCTTAAAATTTAAGCCCCCCTAAATTTTAAGCACCCCCTTAAAAATGTTAGCCCCCCAGACTTCAAACTAACATTTAAATTTGATTCTAAAAAAAAAAGAAAAAAAAATTGATCTCCGTTTCGCCTTCAAACTGAAAGTCAATTCTAAAATTTAAAAAAAAAAAAAAAAAAAAAAAAAAAAAAAAATTAAGCCCCCCCTCAAAAATAAGCCCTCCTCAAAAATAAGCCCCCCTTAAAAATAAGCCCCCCTCAAAAATAAGACTCACTCCCTCCACCTCCACCACATCATTGATCCTGTTGGGCCTGAACTCTCCTTTTCCCTCTACTTATGCCATAAAGTAGCCAGTTTGGATTTGAGAACAGCCTTAAAGCTGTATGAAAAACCTTAAAGCTGTATTAAAAGCCTTAAAGCTGTATTAAATTTTGTACCAGACACTGCTGACACAAAATTTTTTGGGCTCGAGCGGGCTCGAATTCCAAATCGACGGACTGGGGTTCCGAAAAAAAAAGTTCTCAAACTCATATTTAATACATACTTTGGATGTATTTCTATTCGCATAAAATTTGTAGGTATTCTTATTCAGAAACTATGTAATCGAATACGGTTTTCCATTTTTCGATAGAGGTAATGAATCTTTCAGAAAAGGCTGTAAATGTTGGTGTTTTGAACCGAATTTCCAGGAGCGATAGTCTGAGAAATTTCGTCATGACAGCTTTCACTTAAAAATCAAGATTAAATACTTTTATCAAAACCTCTAAAACGCCATTCGTTTCTATATCATTTCAGTATTAATGTCAACCAATTACCTATTTTATGCCTTTATGTTTAACAAGAAAGAAAAATCATGCATTAGACATAGATTCTGAAACACTTTCTAGAATTATTCATATATTAATCCATATTATCCAGAAATTTCAATCTTCTATACAATGAAATCAATCGTAGTCCGCCCTGTAACCGAATTTTTTTGTGCTTCTCTGTAAATGAATGATAAATGCTACGCACTCTATAGAAAACATGTTGTAGTGCACCTCAGTGATCCATTTTAATTTTAATTTCATTATGATTGAAGTATCATAACATCGTTAATGATTTTCCCTCATATCTAGTTTAGTTCTTTTGTGCGTCCCTGTAGACGAACTATTAATGCTACTTATTCTATAGTCCTGAAAAATCATGTTTTAGTCCACCTCAGTAATGCATATCAACTTCATTACGTTTGAAGTATTGTAAAATCATTAAAATGCGTCGAAAACAATTTTCCACATTATACCATAACGTAACGGAATTATTTTGTATGTTCCTATAAATGCTACACACTAATACCTGCCAATTTTCAACTAAACTTCCGTACAATATGAATAATTTGACCCAGATTAAAGACCGTTTCTAACCAGAAAATATATCTGTAAAAAAAAAAAAATATATATATATATATATATATATATATATATTTAGTTTCATGTTTGTATGTGGAACCCATTTGAATGCATTTCGTAAAAGAAATACTGGTTTGAAACGTGCTTAACCTCGGTTAAATTAACCTACATTGTATGAAAGTTTAGTGCGATGTTGGTAGGTATGCACACTTCCTTTTTAATATCGAACATTCCATAGTAAACATCAATAACATATAAAAAATTACATGGTAATCCGAGTAAATTTTACGAGATTTAGAGCATGGGCAGACAGACAGGCAGACAGCCGGACAAACGGAATTCATAAACACTTTTCAACTATGTTAGAAATTGTTAAAAAGTGAGTCATTGTGAGCTTAAAAACAAAGCAATATTTTGTAGTAACTTATAAATTGTGGTGAAGCGCGTTCATACCAATATTTAAAAATAAGAGACATTTTGTTCTTTACTTTCAGATGTTGAAAAATTATTCATTATATTTAAACAAACCAGAACTTTTGTAAGTCAATTGTAAACACAATGAAAACATAGAAATATTTCTCTACAGCATAAAAAAGTTTTTAGTTTTAATTACTCTTGTATTAAAAAAAAAAATCCTAAAAACAATGCAGTATTTAATAAAAATGAAAGAGAAGCCATTTCATTGCTTATAAGAAGGGTATATAATAAAAACTAGGGGGGGGGGGGATGGCGAAATAAGATGTTAGACTGTGGTAAATTGCAAGTGTGATGAAAAATTGACGAGAAGATCAAACAAAAGGCCGCAAGAAGCCAGACTGAGCGAATGAAAAGAGTTCTCCACACCGTGTAACAAAAGGTACACTAATAAGGGAAAAAGAAAACGTGTAAAACAAACTCAAATTTAATCTGAAGAAATAATGGGATGGAAAAAAAATATATAAGGAATAGCTGTTTTACACAGTTTCTTTTTAATATATTTCAAAAAATGAAAGAAAAGCGTTTTCGTTGAAGTGCTTACACTTTTAAAATAATGAAGTATTGTTACAACGTTCTCAGGTATTTATCTACCTTCTCGACAACGTGAATCTTTCTGACACATTTATTAACGCTTTTTTATCTATATATATATATATATATATATATATATATATAACACTAAGGTACGTAGCGGCGAAAAAGCGGTTATTTCTCTTTTGCCGATGACAACAAAGTTGTTTGTTTAGAAAATCAAACCTGCTAAACTTAACTTTAGACGGCTTCGTTATTTGTTGCATTAAGAAAACTTTTGGAGTATTGGGGTATATCGATTCGAAACTCATAGTATATACGTGGTTTATTTTTCTGATTCCGAAAATGCAAATTTTGTAAGAATCGGACGGTAACTTTTCTTAATTTTGGCCGTGGCCCGTCGTGAATAAAAAAAACCCACAGACATTTGAGGAGGTCGTATTGAATTTATTTCCGCTTCGGGGTCCGTCTCTCTATTTACTTTCCGACAGTCGAAAGTGTTACCAGAGGAAGGGTTTCGTGCAGTGATTTTTAGAGTGTTTTCGCGTTTCGTACTATTTTTTGGCGGGACCAGGCAACGCGCCGGGCGGATCAGCTAGTTCAATGTAAAAACCGCAAAAACTTCTTGTAATACAAAAGAAAAAAATAGGAAAGATCGCTGTAACCCACGATTCTATGTTAGTAGCCAACCAATATTGGGCTAATATTGTTTATATCTTTGCTAAATATTCGCTGGATATTGGAATGTTTAAATTTTTCCAATATTGGCAATAAGGCCAGTTTGAGACAATATTTGCGTTTCACTGGAAATATTCCCAATATAAAGCCAATTTGGGAGCATTACTGGTGTTTCATTGGAAATATTTTCGAATGTTTAGCCAATATTGTCCAGTTTTGGCGTTTGGTTGGAAATATTTCCGAGGTAAACCCAATATTTGAGAAATATTGAAGTTTCGTGGGAAATATTTCTAATATAAAAGACAATATTGTCATTCATTACAAAAGAAATATTTTCAATAAAACACAAATATTGCACAGATTTATAACGAAATATAAAAATAGTCTTGTTTTTCATTTTTTCGACTTCAGTATTTCCCTTCACATTTCGATGATATTGAATTCATTTTATGTGTTTTAAAAAAATTCGACAGCTAACTCAACTAATAGGTCGGATTTTTTTTAACACGTTGCACTGAGTCGAAACTGAACACTTATTTTCGAAACTTGATGCCCAGCAATCATTGACATAAAAACATCTGAATGAATATAGAGAGAAATAATGAATGTAACAATATGAATTATGAATGGATAATTGATGGTATGCGTTTGTATAAACATCCTATCTACGTCTGATGCTAACAAGATGTTCATTGACGTCAAAGTCCTCACCCGAGATTTATGAGATGTAGTGCTGCCATCTAGAGTAAAAGAATAAAACTAACATATTCCCCGATGAATGCTTGAATGTGTTGTATAATTTTACAGGTTTGATTTTAGCACTTTTCTTTTGGCTTTATTTATTCCAATTTGTGCGAAAATTTTCAATAATTATTCATGTATAAGTTCAATGGGTTTCCTAACATATTTCGAAATTCTACTCTCATTTCTAAAACCTGATACTAAACAACCATTCATGCAAAAACTTCTGAATGAATTGAAACAATGAAGAGATGAACAGTGAGAATATGAGTTATGAATGGATATCCTCATAGTTGGATGCATGTATGTGTGGGTGTTTGTGTAGCGTACCATCAGATGCAAACAGATGTGTTGTTGTTCATTGACATCAGAGTTCTTACATGGGAAGTATGGAAGCATAGTGCTGCCACCTTGAGTGAAAGAATAGAACGAGTTTTCTGTTGAGCAGGCGTCTTTTAGCTTTTGTTTTTATGATCTGGCATTCTAATAATAAGACATTACAATTACTTTTTTTATTATTTGCATGTAGTAATAATAGTAATGTCTTCACTGTAACTATTATCACTTCATGTTTTAGCATTTAGTTACATAAATATATATATAAGTTCGCTTAAAGCTCTATGTACTGTTGCTGATACTTTTATTTTGCGTATTTCTATTTTATCCTGTTCTAATATGAGATTTTCCCAGACGTCTTTTTAAATATATTTTTCATAGACTATATTCGTTAGGTTTCAGTAAATTTATTAAACCCTTAAATTCGTTAAATTTATTCAAACTTAAGATTTGCCATTTGGTTAGCTAACTTTTAATGTTTTTAAACCAAAATAATTTTTCCCCTAAATTGAAAACTAAATAAATAAATATAAATTAGATCCGTAAGAGTTACTTAAATAATATTAAAGTTAGTTTGTGAAATGACCTATGGAAAATGAGTGTCATGAAATTAAGAGTTTATATTTGTTTTATTTCAGGAGTCCACCGCGTGATATGAACACTCCCGAGGGATGTGGGGGAACAGTTTCTCCCAACAGCCTTCAGCAGCACCAACGTAATCAAAATTTCGCCGTGGAAATGGCTATGGCTCATATTATGAGAGGAGGACCCGCACCTTTACCGGTAAGTTACTTTTCTCTGTTAATTACGCAACGAAAAAAAAAAAAGGGGGGGGACATTATATCGTTATGTTCATTATTTCATTTAACAATCACTAACTAAAAATTATCATTTATGTGTTAGTCTATACTATTATATAAAGAGAGAACACCTGACTGACTGATCAACGCCCAGCTGAAACGACTAAAATCAGGATCACGAAATGTGCACAGTAGATTGCTGTTATGACCTAGGCAAGCAATTAAGGAAGAATTTTTGAAAATTCCCCTTTCCGAAGAGGGTTAAAGGGGGATTGAAAGTTTTAGGTCATTTCGCTATATCTCAGCAGCAGATTTTTATTTTAGAAATTCATCCCCTAAGGGGGGTTAAATGGGGGGGGGTTAGGTAAAAAAAAAAAAATGAATGAATCTTGCAATAATACAGTTAAAAAAGTCTCAACAATAATTACAACAATGAAATTATAACAATGAAATACATAAAATACAGCTAAACCAATCGGCTAAAAAACAGACACGTATTTCACATATTTCGTCGCCAACATCGGTAATGAACCCGATTATGGAAGATTAGACGAATAAGACGACTATGGTTGATTTTGATTAGATATTTTGTGTAAGACATTTTTTCAAGGAGGTCAATTTTTATATATTTGTATATAGTCGCTTGAAAGGTATTTTTTTTATCTCCTTTAGATGGCCCCATCTGCGTATCTTCCAGGAGCTTATCCAGCTATGCCTCTGCATTTAAGACCACCTGGTGTTATTCCCCATCAAGGTAAAATAATACCATAAAGATGTTTGTTAATTGTTATTTTTATATTTCAAAATGGAATTGTGCATGCTATAAAAAATTGTATAACCACAATATAATTATTTTTTTTAAATTGAATTTTAGACCGAGTGAAAGAAACCCTCTCGCCTCCTATTCCAAGCAGTCACATTCCCCAGCACGCCGGTGGTTTCCAGAACTTCAACCTGCACATGTACCTGTCTCAGTGCATGAACCCCCACGAAGCCTGTGATATCGCCACTCCCCAGATGGACACTGCTGACAAAAAACACGATTCCCATCTCGCTTCCTCACCCAGTAAGTACTATATAGCAGCACATTCAATAACATGGTTCATGTATTTTGGAAAATCCTTTGTAGAAAGTGCTTGTGGAAACATATTTATTTTGAAAACTTTGAAAAATATAACATAGTTCTTGAATTTTATAATTTCTAAGAAGCAGGGAAGAGAACATATGTTTATTTCTGCATGAAAATTATAATTACAAAATTTCAATCGTTGATTTTAATAGAATAGTTATTTTTTCTGTTAAAAAAATTTATGTTGGGGCTGTTCTCAAATCCAAACTGGCTACTTTCTGATACATTTTTTAATTCATTTTTGTTCGAAAATGTATCAAACTGGCAGGTGCTCTTATTAGGAAACTATGCAATCAAACTGGTTTTTTTTTTTTTTTCGAATTTTTGATAGAAACAGAAAGGTTTTCAGAAAATTCTGTTCAAGGCGTTTTGAACCGAATTTTCGGATGTGACAATGCAGGAAAGGAAAAAAACTGTCATCCTGAAATCAGAATTGCTTATGACTCATAATGTAATTAATTTATCGGGGGTAAATTTTTTCGATTACAAATCACTTCAATAATCGTACCTGCAAGTATGCTTTTATGTTTAAAAATGTGTCAGAAAGTTTCGCGTAGCGGGGGAAAAAATATATTTTTTTAATTTTTTTACCACCTTAGGTTGCTTAATAGGAACGAAAATGTAAACAGTTTAAATCAATGGGGGGGGGGGGGGGGGGGGGCATAGTGAAAGCAAAATATTTTTTTTCAAATAGAAAGATTAAAATCAATGCATAACTGATGTTTGGAAGTGTATTATAATTTGTAATCATATGCATAATAAAAGTTGCCCTTGTTTTTTCCCCATATAACAATCAAATTTAGGAAATAATATTCTATTTTCTTTTAGGTAAAATGATGGGAGCTAAAATAATCCGGCAGACTAAAAAAGAAGGTGAATCAAAGCCTCACATCAAGCGGCCGATGAACGCCTTCATGGTGTGGGCTAAAGACGAGAGGAGAAAAATACTCAAAGCTTGTCCAGACATGCACAATTCCAATATCTCTAAAATATTAGGTAAACATACTTTTTTTTAGCTTTAAGAAGTTACCTCACTCAGGCGAAAACATCCACTCACTAATACGATATCTCATTCGCATTTCAATATTTTTAAATGATTCTTTGTTGCATTGAACAGCAGAAGTCGCGTGGTGACGCTGGTCACAGCGACAGACTTTTGTTTTGTATAATTTTTTTCTTCTTCTTTTTTTTTTTTTTTTTTTTTTTGTCTTTAGTTCCTGCCGCCTGTCGCGTGGAGCTTTGCCCGGCAGGATTTTGTACTGCCACGTTTAATCCCTGCGTGCCAGGGAGCTAGCCGGGGAAGACATTAAACGCTCAACGGCTGGGTTCGCCCTCAGCCGAGTGGTCTTCCTCAGGCATTAAAATTAAAATTAAAATCTCTATGCACGCTCCTTTGTACTTTTTCGATTTTGATCACAAGTTCTTTTTTTTTATTAAGATACTTTCACTTTTGAAACCACTTTCGAAAGTGAAAGTATCCTCAATGAAAAAAAAAAACTGCAACAAAAATCGAAAGAGTAAAATGAGGCTGTATAGAGATCGACCTCAGTTATCCAATGCAAAAAAAAATCATTTAAAAATATTGAAATGCGAACGAGATATCGTAAATTATTTCCTCCATAGAATTAACATTAGCAAGCAGTGTTTTCGCCTGAGTAAAGTAGCCTCTAACAAATGTTTTCAAAACTTTTTTAAAACAATTATAATTTTTAAGCAAATTTTTGAATGCTGATACAATAAGTAGTGTTTCCTGTAGGGCATTATTTAAGGGTGCAGCATACTGCCCTTTCTAAAATTGGCAAAACACACCCTGCCCTTTTTAAAAAATAGTTAAATGAACCCTTAGTTGTATCCAGAGATCTCTTGTAAAAATATTTTCCATACCACAGTATTTCTAAATCCATGTACCCTAAAGCTTGCAGCAATCATAGATCTTTTTTATTTCTTTCGGGAAAAAAAAACACAGGAGGTTATTAAATCATGCTGTATTTTTTAAATACCCATAAAATCATTCAAAATTATTTCATTTACCATGCCTAAATATATTTTTTTTATCATTATTTAACACAATAAAACATTATTTTTCATCCCTTCAAATAATGCCCTTTTTTACTGAACCAGTGCTCTTTTTCTGGTTTAGTAGTGTCTTTATTAGTTTTTTCTAGAATGAACACTGCATCGAAAAACAGTATTTGATTCTAAATTACTTCAATAATCATGTAGAATAGCTTCGCATTGTTTAGGGAGAAAAATATATTTTTTGAAAATTGCTTTAAAATGTATGTCTTGTTCTCTACAAAAATAGCATTTGTCCAATATTCACAATTTTTAGAAAAAGAAAACTAGCTTCTGTACAAGAATTGCTTTTACGGGACAATCAAAACATATATTAATGTTCCCGTTAGTTTATTTGCAGGTTTTCTGTACAAATATTGTTATTGTGATTGGCCCTTTAATTTATCAGATATTTAAATTATGAGATTATCTAATACTAGATAAGAATACCTCTTTAATTCTAAGTGAGATTTCAAGAATGTTTTTTTAAACAAATATTTGAATGCTGATTGTTGAACAGTTTAAAACTAGTCGTTGGGGGACACCGTAATACTTACCCATTATGGATATGCATAATATAAAATATGCAAATAAAACATGTGTAAACTATTTATAAAATGCATTGCAATTCAAATAAAATCGTGTCTTGATGACGTCATAAACTGTAAATTCTCTATTACTGAATTGCGTACAAGAAACATCCTTATAACTCCAAAATTGATAATCATATTAACTAACGATTTACTGCGTCGGATTAAGCGTCTTATCGTTATTAAAATATATATTTGAATTGAAATTTGAATGAAATACAGGGTCATAAGAAATCAAAAAGTGTGGAAAATAGGATTACAAATATCTCGGCAACTCATCATCCGATCGACTTCATTCTTTATGCAAAATTTATGCTTTTTTATTGTCTTTTATATTCACTCCTTAAAATAAACAATTTCGAAAATTTTTATATCCCTTTTATCAGAACGAATATTTCGAGAGTCCGAAAAAAATAGTTCCGGATAATCGAGGTTACTGAAATTCAATAAACTTATTTCCATTATTACATAATAAGTACACACCAAATTTCAAGTCTCTGTCTCAATTTGTTCAGGAGATAGAGCGTTTACAGACACACACACAGACGGACAGCAAATTTTTTTCTTCTAAAAATATGTTTTTCGGAATCTCCAGTGTCTGAAACGTGTAAATTCGTCAAAAAATTTTTTTCGATTTTCAAAACGATTACAAGATTTACCCTATAATACGTATGATGGGGAAGTAAAATATATTTTTAAAACTTTACAATTTTATTTTTAGGTGCTCGGTGGAAAGCTATGACAAATGGTGAAAAGCAACCCTATTATGAGGAGCAATCTCGGCTGAGCAAACTGCACATGGAAAAGCATCCCGATTACAGGTACAGGCCAAGACCAAAGCGCACCTGTATAGTGGATGGAAAAAAACTTAGAATCTCTGAATATAAACAAATGATGAAATCGAGGCGGCAAGAGATGAGAACATTATGGTAAGTTTGGGGACACTCTCAATTCATTGTTCACTTATTTATAACTTGTTAGATCCTCACATTTATAAGCTCTCAAAGCTGGTAGATGGGAGGTGCTGGGTTCAAACCCCTGTCGTGCTCGTCGACCTAACCGTTTGGAGGTCCACTGCGAGAGGGAACATGACTACCTCTGTAGGTTTTCACACCCCTCGAGTTGTGGTAAAGCAAGTACAGGTTGTAACATCCCGACTTAAGGCCTAAGGCCTGGTTCCCTTTTGGATTTCCAGCTCCGAAGCTGTTGGGGGACGCCGGCCCGTCTCGCAGTGACCCCTCGTGGTTTCACTTCGTGTCGCAACGACCTACATCGTCAACATGTGGGTTCAAGGTTAGAGGGTCCGTATTGGATCGGCTCTCTGACCGTCTGAAGCGCCGTAGTGATACAAAGCTACTGGCGCGATATAAGTCTTTCAGGACTTGGGTTCGGTGGTCGCCTACGCGCGGTGCGCTCCCTCAGGGCGCGCCGTGGTTTTCTTCAAACCTTGCCGTAAATACGGGTTAGGATCCCTTAGAAAGACCCCCCCACGAAGGGCACAGCTCTCTTTAGGGCCTATATTCCTCGAGTAGATAATCGGTCATCATAAATCAACCTCTCATTCATAAATTATAAATGAAAAAAACATTTTCTTTTAACTAACACAGTCTGCATTACACAGTTGTTCATAGAATGTTTGCTTGAGTTTGCATCAAAAATGGTAGTACTGTATTTAGCTGGGAGGAAAACTTTTAATATATATAATATTTTTATAAAATTTTTGAAACACTGTTTCATACTCTCTCCCTCTTAAATAATATAGAAGCTTATTTTACTGATATTGTTATAGCACTTTTTTTTTTCCATCAAGTTTTGACGGGTTACATCTATTAAATGCTAAAAAAGCCTAATTCTTAACTAATTACTATGTAAAACCAAATTCACATCGCAGCAAAAATAGTCAATTTCTAAAAGTATCATATATGAGCCTTTAATTTTATAATTCAAAATGCTGTATGTGGTCTGCCCGAGAAGCAGTGACACTGAATCTTAAAAAAAATGCTTAATAAATAAATTTTAAAAAAAATCACTAAATATTCCTCAAAATTAAGTATGATCCTTGAGTTTCAATGCAACAGTTCCAGTGTTGTATAGGCTCTTTTAACAGCACTACAGTAGATCTTGGTGTGGAATGTGTTTTAAAGCATACCTCACAACTACTGGACCTTTAGAATTGCCCAGAAGTGGTCTTTTCGGCTCATTTTGAGCATTGAAATGATACCAATGAGTTGTCGCATGCCATTACTGTGATTGCATTGAAAGTATGTTAGTATTGCACCTTGATGAAAATGCAGCATAGTTTGATCATGCCAAGGGTTTTTTAGACTATGAAGAATAGAAGAAACTCTTACAACTGCTGTTCTAACATTCAAGGATATAACTCTTTCATTTCATGGCTTGTGTATTCTTTATGTCTCATTTTTAATTGTTGGTATTACTTACATGAATCATATTTCTGCACCGAAATTTGATTCTTATAAACAGTTGATTCTAATAATGATAAAAGCATAAAAAACTTCTTAATAACACCATAAAAACAAGGAATGTGCTTGGCCTTTCAAAAAAACTTTGTCTTTCTTCGTCATCAGCAAAGAAGATGTGCAACCACTTTGAAGGCAGGAGCAAGACTGAAAGGACATGGAAGGGAAAGAGGGACAAGTTAAGAGAACAGCCAATAGGAAAGCAAAAGGCCTTTTGCACTCTTGCTGTTGCCTTCAAAGTGGTGGCACGTCTCGTTTGCTCCTGACAAAGAAAGACAAAGTTCTTTTGAAAGTCCTAGCACATTCCTTATTTTTATGGTGTTATAAAGAAGTTTTTTATGCTTTTATAGTATCACACCAGTGTATTCAATACTTTAATCTAATAATGATGTAAATAACTTGATTCTTGTTTTATTCACAATAATTTAATTTTTATAAAAGGCACTTTCTTTATCTTACCTTGTAATGTTTATATTCTTAAATATACTGAAGATCCTCATTTGTTCCAGGTATCGTGATGGTGGTATCGGTGTAATGGACTCACCTACAATGGTCACACCCACATCATCACTTCATGCAATGCCAAATGTTCCAACCAGTTCCAGTGATATTCTGAACACTTTAGGAATGAAACTAAACCCCTCCAATGGAAACATAGATCCCCACGGACTGTCCCCAGATCCTCACTCCTCAGAACGTACTTCACCTCCCTCTACCTCAGTATCCTTACCTAGGATCAAAAGTGAAGACCACGGAAGTCCTTTATCAATGGAGACTTCCTCATGAGAACTCAACAACCCTGCATTTACTGAATGGGAGATCCAGTGTCTAAAGATCTTTATCACATCATAAACTGTAAAGTGTAAATAAGTATATATGTAACTGTAATAATATCAGTGCTCTCAGCATATGTACAGTTTCCTTTTATGTGTTTATTCATGTTGTCAACTTGCTGATGTGGGAAGAAAATCATCAGCGGACTCTTGTGGAACATTCTGCAGAACATCAGTATGTCCTTCATTTCTTAAAATAAACATAGCCAAGGCAGGAGCAGATCAAAGACACAAAACAATTTGACTCATTACATGTTCTCATATATTATTTATGCAAATTTTATCTTCCAAGCTACTGCTTCATAACAAATAACCAAGTTTACAACAGTGAATCTCCAAATTTTCTACAGTCATTCTCCTACTTTACAACAGTGAATATTTAAATTTATGACAAGTCATTTTACAACAGTGAATCTTTAAATTGACTACAGTCATTCTCCAAGTTTTCAACAGCCAATCTCCGAATTTACTACAGTCATTCTTCAAATTTACAACACCGAAATTTTTAATTTCACTATAATCCAATTTATTTTATTCACCAATTTTACAACTAATCGTCAAGTTTACTGCCAATAATTTTGAAGTTTATGGACAGCTATTAATTAAAATATATACTGAAGACAGAGATATGCATTTATGGTTCTTTAATGTTGATATAATTGTTTGTTTATTTTTTCTGCTGCAACTTTAAAAAAAAAAAATCCAAAAATGAAATTATGGCATTTCTGTTTTTCAAAAACCCCACAAAACATTGTTAATTATGTTGTTGTAATAAGTTAAAAAAAAAAATGTGCAATCCATATTATTGGGGCTTTTTGGAAAATGGAATCTAGAATTTCCAATACATAAGGAATAAAAGAAGCTTGTATAGTTGTTAAATTATGAAACAGTTCTTGCTTGTATTTTCTTCCTGTAGACTTTTTAGAACAATTTTCAGATGTAACTTGTATAAACTGTGAAAATAACTGAAAATCCTTCCTTGGCTGTGATTATACTATTTAATTTTGAGATAAGAGAAAAAAAAACTACTTCTAAGATTTATAACTGTGAAGGAGAAAAATTTAGCATTTCAATTTTAAAACTTGTTCCTTTGTTCTGGAAAATTCACTGATAAAATCTATTTGCATTTTAGAAAGAAGAATATGCATTTAAAATGTTTTTAACTGAACTTTGAACAATTAGATGCAATAATAATACTGTATAATGACAACTTTCTTCTGTATATTGATTGTACAAATGTTTGATTTTTGTTTATGTTGGCGATTTTAAATTTTTTGATTATTACTGACTTTATATCATTTTTCCTTAAATGCATACAAATTCCACAGAAAGGATGAAAAACTAGTTTTAACTGGTTGCAGTTTAGCATTTTTATAGTTTTGTTTATTTATTCAATTTTTAACAAAATTAATATTTTGATAGTTATTAAAAGTATATTTGGATGCTAGGACTAATTCTAAAATCATTCATTGAGAGCAATTCCAGCTGCCTAGATAAATGTTGATTTTGTTTTGAAGAAACTCCAAATGTAAAATTGGAAAACTATAATTCATCAATGAAACATTTCCCCCCCCCCATACAATAACATTGTGTATAGCATCATTTCATCAGACCTACAGTTTAAACAGTACAAAGCATTAATTTAAACTGAATCTTGAAGTGTAGCATTTACTGAAGATTTTTGTGAGATATTTTGAAGCTGAATCATATGGAAAAACTTACACCTAATTTAAGAAACACTGACAAAGGAGGCATACTACTGTACAACAGATCATTTGGCTGAGGATTATTCAGTAAACATTATAACAGATGGCGTTTTTACTGGATCTTCCCACTGCTGAAATAAATGTTGATTTTGTTTTGAACATTTACTTTTAGTTATGTAATGGTTTTTCGAGCATTCATTTAGTCTATTCCACTGATCCAAGTTGCATTTTTATACAAGAATTGGAGTATCCATATATGAGTATTGACATATGTGTAACTAGATAAGGCCAGGGACTCAAAAACAAGCAGTCTTTCCTAATAATATTAACCAGTTTGGATTTTTTTTAACTACATTTTTTTATTATTATTAATTTAAAAGATAAGAGGCAGTGAAATGATATTACAACTTAAATTATCTTTGCAGTATATATACATTTAACGTCTGAATTTAAAAACCATTAAAACACCAAATAAAATAAATTAAGACAGACTTGAGCACAGTTAAAAAATATACTTAAAAACAATTAAAAATACAATTTGTAGTAAACGTTTCGCCAAGATTCCAAAAAATGGTAATTTGAATTCAAAAATTGTCCAGCATTCACTTCAAACGAATCACATCCCGCTAATTGCGAACGCCAGTATTTTGAGATCGGGTTGCAACAGCTATCATGGTAGATTACTCCTTGATGGCTGGTTCACTCAATTGCGATCACAGACTTTGAATGAAGCTCGTTCTGTCCCTAGTGAATAGTGTCTGTTTTTAAAATAACTAACTTTAACTGTTCTTGATTTGTTCAGTTGTTTGCTATGCAATGGATTTTTTGTACTGATGATGCCTCGTGTGTCGCTTGGCGAAACGTTTACAAATTGTATTTTTAATTGTTTTTAAGTATATTTTTTATAAATTTTATCTTTTAACTGTGCTCAAGTCTGTCTTAATTTATTTTATTTGGTGTTTTAAATTATCTTATTATCTGTTTTTAACACTTTCCAACCTACTTGAAATATGCTCGGATCGCCCTGAAATTTTTGTATGTTATTGTCGTTTACTATAGCATGTTCCCTATTTCAACTGAAGTGTGTAGCACTTATAGTTACAGGGACAGTCAAAAGTATTCTGTTACATTACAGTCAATGGGAAATAATTGTTTCAAGTGCATGTTGATGATACTATGCAATTTGAAACATGATGAAATTGATATATATTTATGAAGCACATTAAAACATGCTTTTCGTAGAATATGGGGTGCAAAGCATTAATTATTCATTTACAGGGTCAAACAAAAGAATTCTGTTACAAATTGTTCTATGGGGAAAAATCATTTGCAGTGTAATTTAGCGATATTTCACTTTCAAACATAAGGAAAATTATATGCATTACTGAGGTGCACTATAAATTGCTCTCTTTAAAATGTGGTGTGCATTGTGTTTATTTACAGGGACACACAAAAGATATTGGTTACAGTACATGTGCGATATTTACAGTCTATGTGAGATAAGTACGTTTTCAACTTTGGTTTGCGTTTTTAAGTTTGACTAATTTTTTTCATAGTACGTGTGCGTTTATAAATTCAGTTGATCATATACAGAACTAGACAAGCAAATCTGTAACTATTACAGACTATGGGAGTGAAATGTTTATAAGGTTAGTTTTTAATTGTGTTACACATTTTCCTGCTGAACTGTATTTAGTAGACTAATAGAACTTTGTGGAATGTAAATAAAGGGCTATGCAAAGAAAAAGGTACATTGTTGTTTATGGTTAGTTATTGCTGTGAGTGAGTTTTAAGTTGCCTTTTAGCTTAATAGGTGGTGTGTACAAAAATCTTCAGATAATATACAGGGCTGCAAGGCCGTAGCCAGAAAAATATTTTGGAGGGGGATTTGGTGCCCATAATTTTATTCTTCTCTTATTTTAGATTTGTTCTTTACTAAATGAATAGAGGCGGGTTTTAAAAGCCTTATTGCGAATTCAAATAACTCAATTTAATAGAACTAGAAGAAAATTTAAAACTTTTTCACTGAAAATAAAATTATAATCTCATTTAGATACTTATTCGGTGACGTATTAAGATGTTACTGTCAATCAAATTAATGTTGAAATTTTGTACATATGTTTTTAAATATTTTGTTGCCAAAAATGTCAGTAGCATTCGTTGGAACAACCAAGTTTGTAGTTAAACTTTCATTGCATTATTCAATAATTTGGGCTAAAGAAGTCTTATCCGATTTTTGTAGTCATTTTATTTTGACATTCTGCTTTTACAGAGTTACATTCCAGAAAATTCGAATGAATTTCAAAGATTTAAAGAAATTGCATTTATTTTTTCGACATACTAATAGAATCAAACAATAAAGTTATGCTAGCGTAGAATTTTGATTTTTGAATGTTGACTGCAGTTTATTTTTGACCATCTTGACTGAAGTTAATAGCATATTTAATAGTCATCTTGGCTGAAATTTCGAAGGGGGATCAAACAAAATTTCCATCGATTAGCAAAAGTTGCTAAATGTGAATATTCTAATAGAACTAAATTTTATCATGGTATATATCCAGATCTATTGATTATATACAGGGCTGCACAAAATAATTCAACTACTTTTTTGACACTGGAAGGTAATTTTGAAAATGGCATTTTTCAATGTGGTATATGCTTTCTAAACTGTTTACTTACATATCTTCTTTCACCTTATTTAACAGTGAAGTTTTGTTACAGTTTTCTAGCTGTGTTGGAGAGTGTTTCATAATCTATGCTTGGCGCATGATTTTTCGTTCTTGTTTTATTCTGTATTAGGGAAGGGAAAAATTATTCTTTAGAAATAAAAAAATATATTTTTTTTTCTTTTCTTCATCATTAAGTGTAATGTTTTAAGTAAAGTTTTATCTATATTAGAAAAAGGAAAATTTATTCTTTAGAAATATATAGCTCTTTTTTTTTTCACTTTTTTATGTCATTAAGTTTAAGGTTTTAAGCTATTCTATATTAGAAAAAGGAAAATTTATGCCTTAGAAATATTTTGTTTATGTAATATTGCTTAGATTTGTAATGTCATAGTTTTCTTACAAGAAAGATTGTAGTGTGTGTTCCCTTCACAAGTCATCTACTTACACATATGACTTACTCATCAAGTTTTACATAGAGCTCCTTTACAGTTATTAAAAAGGACATTAATGCATGCAATACCTCATGCAGATGAAGATTTAATCAATCATTGGCCAGTTTTTGAGAAATAAATAAATAGGGCATTTTTGAAGGAAGAATTCTATGTTGCCAAAGGAAGCTCAAAATGCAGTGACTGAAACCAGCTTTTTTTCTTTTTTTTTTTATAATTTTGATGTGCATATATAACTGCTCAATGTGAACTACCTTCTAGTCTGTGATTTAAACATCTATTGCTGAGTGCATTTTTTTTTCTTGTTTTTGTAACAGTATTATCGGACGAAACAAAGGTGGTTTTAGTTTCATCTCTCCAGATTTGTACAATGTGCTGTTTTCGTTTTGTTTAAGAAAAAAACATAAATATTTAGATTTCATTTGAAGTTTAAAAATAAACCACTTTTGTGAATATCGAATATGTTTTGTCTCTCATTTACACATATAACACTGACATGTGAGGGGGTTAGAATAACTGGTGGAGTAAGTCAAAAATTTGAAAAAAATAGGTAACCATATTTTCACCGAACGTATATTAATTTCTGTTCAGTGCAATTGTCAAATAAGTCATAGTTCACTTAGGGAGTCGCTAGATGTCAAAACAAGTTGGACCACTTAATGTAACAGCAATACAAGTTTAACAAAACCCTTCATTTCTCAAGTGACTAAATATTGACTTACTTCACCGTCATTCTAACTCCCTCATATATATAATCAGTAATCATAATAATATCTAATTGAACCATCAGTACATTTAATTCAATCATCGATATATTTAATTAAATCATCAATATAAAATTTCATTTGAAATTTGCAAATCAACTACTTTTTGAGGATTAGAATATTGCAAAATGTTTTGGTCTCTGATTTAGTGCACACATTCTTTCTCTTTCTCTCTCTTCTGACATAATGTCTCAAATCATAAATAATCATAAAATAATCTCAATAATAATATTTAATAAAAATTAATTCAATCATCAAAATATTTAATTCAATCATCAAAATATTTAATTCAATCATCGATATATTTAATTCTATCATCAGTATAGTTAATTCAATCATCGATATGTTTAATTCAATCATCAATATAAAATTTCATTTGAAATTTGCAAATCAACCACTTTTTGAGGATTAGAATATTACAAAATATTTTGTCTCTCATTTAGTACATACATTCTTTCTATCTTTCTCTCTCTACTGACATTAGCTCAATAATAATATTTGATAAAACTTAATTCAATAATCAAAATATTTAATTCAATCATCAGTTTATTTGAAGTTTAAAAAAAAAAAAATGTGAATATTGAAAATGATTTGTCTCTTATTTGCATACATGGCACTGACATAAGATCAATAACAACGTTTAGTGATATTTAACTGAATCATCAACATATGTAATTGGATCATCAATTTGAAACTATTTAGATTTCATTTAATGTTAAAAATAAATTAGTTGCATGGATAACAAAAACATGTTGTTTCACATTTACAAACACTGACATATGATTAATATTTAACGGTTTTTAATTGAATCATCGACATATTAATTCAAACATCAGTTTAAGATTTTTTTTAACATTTAAGTGAACAGATAAATATTTAATAAAAATAATTATCATAAATCATCAATATATTTAATTCAATCATCAATTTTAATTCAGAAATAAACCAAAATATTTGAACAAAGGATTAGCTCTTTACTGTTTATTTAAAAAAAAAAAAAAAAAAAAAAAAATTAAAGTAGGGTGAAACTTCCAGTAACTGACACACTTTAAGGATTTTTTCTTCTTCAAATCCCTATTACAAAGTTTAAAATCTATTTTATACTTATTTTTGCTTTTGAAAGTATAGTTAAAGATACATTAAAAAATTATTGTCGACAAAAGTTTGAAAAAAATTATAATTTTTATTACTAAAAATGAATTTTTGCTATAAATAAATATGGACAATATCTCCAGTAACTGACACGATCCCTTTTTTGAAAAACCAATACCTGGAAAATAAGTTATAACAGTTAAGACATATGTTACCACTAGATGACATACTTATGCAGAATTTTACAAGAAATTACTTATTTGAGTTAGATTTGTGCTGAAGTGTCAGTTACTGGTTAGGTGACAATAACTGGGGGTTTCACCCTATATTAAGTGTTAAAACTTTACTCACAGCTTGTCAGCTTCACTAAGATTTAACACTTGAAATATTAAATTGGATGTACATTTTAGAACTATTTCATCAAACAACACACAGAGAAGAAACATTATTTAAGGCGGCTCTTGAAAAAATGTTTCCTCACACAACAACGTGAAACTTTCTAACATAAAAGCATGATTATTGAAATGATTTGTAAGCGAACAGTTTTTTTTTTTTTTTTTTCCCGATAGATTAATTACATCTTAATGTGGTACTCAAAAAAAAATACTTTTCCACGCTCAACAACTCAAAATTTTAAGACACATTTTCAGACTCATTTTTAAAAGTAAAAACATGAAACTTGGCGGCGGGATTTATGAAGAGATTTATAAGGGACCCATGTTTTTATTTTTCGTTCAATTAATTAGAAATTGATTTACAAACAATTGTTTTCACAGAATATTTTTTTTTTTTCAGCGCTATCGCTTCGGGAAATTCAGTTCAAGATGTCCACTTTGACAGCATTTTTTAAAATATATTCTGCCCTTATCAAAAAATCGAGACAATGCGGACATTATAAAGTTTCTGAATAAGAGAACCTGCCAATTGAATGCATTTTAGAGCAAAAATGTGTCTCAAAATAAGCAGTTTGGATTTGAATACACCCTTAAGTTATAATCGATTGTTGTCAGAGGACGGCAGTTTGTTTCCTCTCCTGCCCTGACGCGTCCAGCAATTCGGTTCAAAACGCCAAATTTTACGGTAGGAGATCGTCTGTCTTTACCCAAAACTGGAAAAAAAAAAAAAAAATTGACTGTACTACATAGTTTCTTAAAAAGAGCAACTGTCAATACGTTTGCAGACAAAAATGATTTAAAAAACGTGTCAGGAAGTAGCCAGCTTGGATTTGAGAACACCTTAACCCCTTGCCTGTGACATCCGAACACAGTTCGGGCAACGCAAATACACCAATTTTGAAATGCCCGACCTGAGTTCGGGCAAGAGAAAAACCGGTGTTTTAATTCCGCGAAGCCCGAACTCATTTCGTCTAATGCATAATATGTAATTTACCATTTTTTCAATTGATGGCGATACTTTCCCGCGAAAAGTTCGGCAGTTTCGCACCATTTGTCGGATTTTTGTAATTTTACAGTTCTTTTCAAATTTTATTCAAACCGCATTATGTATGACAGGCAGGTATATAAATTTTTCGCAAATTAAAAGTTTCTTTCCATTGTATTTAAAGAGATTTTTTTTTCCATTTTTGGCACGTTTTTCTCAAATATATTCCACAGGCAAAAGGCAAATCCAAAGAAAATACCTTCTCACACATTTCTGAATTTATTTTTGTTCGGAAAAGTATGAAGTTTGGCAGGTGTTCAGATTGAGAAACTATGTTATCGAAAGACGCTTTTTGGTGAAAGCAGAAGATCTTTCAGAAAATAAAATCAAAGTCGGATTAAACCGAATTCCCGACGCGGCAGCACGAGAAAAGAGAGTGTCGCGATCACGTGGCACGAATCGCTTATAACGCTATAAGTAATTTATTTATCAAAAAATGGAGAACTCATTTCGATTCCAAATCGCTTCAATAGTCAGTCTTGCCAGTTTTATGCTTTTGCGTTTAAAAATGTGTCAGAAAGTTTTGCGTTGTTGAGCTAGGATTTTGAAACCACTTCAAATAATAACTAATCGTTGGGGGCCACCGTACTACTTAACCATCATGGATATGCATAATATAAAATATGAAAATAAAACATGTGTAAACTATTTATAAAATGCATTGTAATTCGAATAAAATCCTGGCTTGATGACGTCATAAATTTTAAATGCTCTAGTTCTGAATTGCGTAAAAGAAACATCCTTATAACTCCAAAATTGATAATCATATTAACTAAGAGTTTACTGCGTCGGATTAAGCGTCTCATTTCCAATTAAAGTATATCTTTGAATTGAAATTTGAATGAAATACAGGGTCATGAAATATCGAAGAGTGTAGAAAATAGCATTACAAATATCTCGGCAACTCATTGCCCGATCGACTTCATTCTTTATGCAAAATTTATGTTTTTTTTTTATTAACTTTTATATTCCCTCCTTAAAATAAACAATTTCGAAAATTTTTATATACCTTTTATCAGAACGAATATTTCGAGAATACGAAAAAAATAGTTCCGGATAATCGAGATTACTGAAATTCAATAAGCTTTTTCCCATTATTACATACTAAGTACATACCAAATTTCAAGTCTCTATCTCAATTTGTTTGGGAGATAGAGAGTTTACGGGGACACACACAGACAGAGGACGGCAAATTTCTTTTTTTCTCAAAAAATGTGCTTCGGAATCTCCAATGCGCCTAAAACGTGTAAATCCGTGAAACTGTTTTTTTTTTTTTTTTTTTTTTTTTTTTTCAAAACGATTACAAGATTTACCCTATACTACGTATGATGGGTATGTAATTTAAAAAAATACTACTTTCAAACATAACTATGAAATAATTTTGATCTATACATTCCTAAGTTTAAGATTCGTCCAGATTTTAAACAATTTAATTAGTAGGTTAATATACTTTACAGGTGCTGAAGTACAATAAAAGTTTCCAAAATTGACTTTTGAGAGTCAGTTTCGACTTTAAAATGATAAAAAAGCGATTGTGAGCTGGCAGTCGACTTCAACAAAATCTATCACATTTTTTAGTATATAAAATAAAATTAGGTTAAAAAAAATGTTTGGATTCTGAATTTTAAAATATAACAAAATCCCTTTTTCTAAGAAAATACGAAACGCAGAACGACGAATGAGATACCATATGAAAGGATTTTGAACAGGCTTCTGACATCGTACACTTACATTTTCCTGAAACATGTTTTCCGATTAAAAATTGCTGTTAATTAAAAATTAAATCGGCATTGTTTTCATAATTGAAATGAAAGTATTTCCTCAAATTAGTGTTGCCACAAAAATAAAATACCGCATTAGAGGATCCTCAACAACGGTTATAAAAAAACAATAAATAGTACAAAAGAAATAAAATGTGACGTTTTCTCACGGGTAGATTTTATATTTATGATTAAAAACTAAAATTGAAATGCAAACATTTAGAAGAAAAATATATTAATGATTGATCGAAGCAGTGGTATGCATGTAGCATAAAAGGTATGATTTGTTATAATTTAATGTATTTCAATTTATTTTTCTTTCTCCCGTGTTTTTTTCCGAAGAAAATGACGTCATCCTCGCATGCAGTTAAAATACAATTTTTCTTTTTCTCTCGTGCATGACTTTTTCTATTAAGCTTTTACTGCTAGGAATAAATGAAATGATATTCTGACTTGACTAACGTTGTTTACAGATATTTTTATCCTTAATTTTTCAGTAGAAGTCTAAATCTGCATCTAAAAATATTAGATATTATTAAAAAATATTAAACTGCAGTGCGAAATCCTCGCATGGGTCCACTGGTTCATATATAAATGAGAATTATGTTGTGAGTCTAGCATAAAGCTCAAATAGAAACAATATTCCCAAAATAGGTTCCGAAAGTTAAAATATAGTACTCGTAAAAAGAACCTGCAAACCAAATCAGAAAAGTAAAAAACGGTGATTGTAGAGATCGACCTCAGCTACCCAATGCAGAAAGAAACAGAAATCGTTTAAAAATATTGAAATGCAAACGATATATTTCAAAAGACTGTCCCATAGGATTAACATTAACGAACGGGTGTTTTCGCGCGAGTTCTCAAAATAAATATTTTTCTCGAATCAACAGCGCGAAACTTTCTGACTCATTTTTAAATATAAAATCATGAAACGCGCAGGTATGATCATTGAAGTAATTTCTAAAACACTTTTTTTTCATTCTTCGGTAAATTAATTATGTCTTGATTTATAAGCTATTGTTGTCACAGGACGGTTGTTATTTTCTTTTCTTGCGCTGAAATTCGGTTAAAACTTAAACTTTGGCAGCTTTTTCTGAAAAACATTCTGCCTTTACCGAAAAATGGCAAACACAATTCGATTACAAAGTTTCTCAATAAGAACATAGCACACAACGCCCACTTTGACAGTATTTTCTGAAAGATCTGCCTTTACGAAAAAATGGAAAACGTATTTCGATTACATAGTTTCTGAATAAGAACACTTGACAATTTCATGCGTTTCCGATCAAAAATGTGTCAGAATGTAGCTCTTTTGGATTTGAGAACAGCCTTAATTCTATAGAAATGTTTTTAAGTTTAGAGGAGGGGGGGGGGGCGGGCGGGGCAAAGAAGTTAAGTTGGATTATACTATCCTACTTCTATGGGAGGGGGGGGGGGGGAGCATCCTCCTTGCATCCGCGTTTGCTATAAGGAGATTTTACAAGCTTACTTTACTGCCGGGATCCTTGGCGTGATCCTGTAACCCAAGCGTCTGGGGGTCTGAAGCTACGGTGAGTGTTGGGTTCTGTCCTCAGCAAAGACAGGAAAGAGGAACCGCAACTGGCCTATGGGCTCAAGCAGTTGATTGGGAGGGCGGCTGCACACAGGGCCAGTTATGTCAGGTCAGTGCATTCGCTCATCTTAGAATGTTGAGGACTCAGGACATCTCCCTACGTAGTTTTTTTTTTTAACACATGGGGAGTAGAGATCCTGGATTTTGAAATTTAATTAATTATATTTTCTTTCAAAAATTTAACTTTTTAATTAAAACAAATAATTATGTATATTTTTTTTCTTTATAGCCTTACAACAGGTCAGTGCATCTGCTCATCTTAGAAGATTTGGGTGGAAAAGAATGGTTCTCAAATGACCTGCTCAACAACGCGAAACTCTGACTCATTTTCTGATTCATTTTTAAACGTAAAGGCATAAAATTGTCAGGAACGATTTAAATTGGAAATGTGTTTTTCATTTTTTGATAAATGAATTAATGAGTTATAAGCGATTGTGTCCCGTGAGGACCAGTTTTTCTCTGTTCTCGCGCTGTCGCTTCAGCAATTCGGTTCAAAAAGATAACTTTGACAGTATTTACTGAAATACTTCCTACCGTTACCAAAAAATGGAAAACATCTCTCGATTACATAGTCTCTGAATAAGAACAGCTGCAATTTTCATACGTTTTCGAAGAAAAATAAATTCAGAAATATGTCACAAATTAGCTCTTTCAATCTCTAAACGATCTTAATCAGAGAAGTGTGGTGCTGCCATCTATGTTTGATGTTTGAATGTAATTCCTTTCATCTCCATTTCTGTAGTGCTGCCATCTATTGTGATATATGTGCAGTATTGTACAATAAAAAACTTCAGGTATCTGTGTCTACACTTTTATGAAATCGCATTCCATAAATTCAAACGATTTTATACTAAAAAATTTGGCACGCGATGTTTTACAAATTAAAAAAGCAATGAAAATAAATATAATAATTTTCACGTTTTCCAGTTTGACCAATTTAAGCACATGCTTTACATTAGACATTAGACATGTGATCTCGTGGTTTGTGTTTATCATTTTCAAAAACTTTGCGAAAACAGTTTACTTATCATTTTAATCTTGAAGAAGTCGCCGTTACAGCGCATGAAACATATGTCATCTTTATATTAGAAGATATTTTTAAGCCTTTTGTGTTATGTTTTTATCACTTTAAGCAGTATTTACGCTTTATTCTGGAAGTGTTGTAAAGTGATTCACAATAACTACGTTTTGAAGATTATGAAGAGACGTTTCATAAGCATGTATTACTAGATTTACACCATGGAGATAGAAATAAGAAAATAAGAAGATAAGAATAAATCTTTCTATCTCCCTGATTTACACAATATATATAAGACCACTTACGCCATCTATTGGAAAAAACGGAACTTACTTTTGCATATACCATACCAATACATTACACAAACGATAAGTGAAGAATTTTCCACTAGTATAACATTAACATTTTGGTGACAAGTATTTTTAATTTGGTGACCGCCTTTAGACTTTAAATTTCATGCACTATTCTAAAAAAAAAGAAAAAAAAAGCGATTTAAACTTTTAAATTCTATTTTATGTACAGCAGTATTATTACAAAATCCGTTACAGACACGTGAGCATAGCGATTTTAAATTTGATATTCTGGTACTCAATAGTAGCTCAAAAAGATAATTATAGTACTCTCATTTAGCGATGGTTTGCAAGAATATGTATTAATAAACCTAAAATTAATATTTAATTATATATAAATAATAAACTGTGAAAAAAAAAATGTTTTTTGATCGAGCAAGATAGTATACGGAAGTATAATATAACCTCATCCAAGTTACCCACGATTTCGAGAAGCTTTTCTTTTCTTCAGAAACCAGTAGATTACGGTGATTTAAAGAAGCGTTAAAAAAAAAAAAAAAAAAAAAAAAAAAAAAAAAGTCTCTTTTGGTTCCCGTAATTTTCGAAATCGTTACGAAATAGTTCTTACAGTGTATTTATCAATTTTCTCAAGCCGGTATTAAGGATGTACTCAAATCCAAACTGACTACTTTATGACATATTTTTTTACTCATTTTTGTTCGGAAACTCGAATAATTCGCAGGTGTTCTTATTCATAAATTTTGTAATCGAAAGACGTTTTTGATGTTTTAATTAGGCAGAAGATCTTTCAGAAAAGACTGTCAAAGTGGGCGTTTTGAACCGAATTTTGGGCACAACAGTTCGAGAAAGGGGAAAAATGTGTCGTCACGTGACACGAATCGCTTTTAATTCGATAATTAATTTGTTTATAAAAAAACGGAAAACACATTTCGATTCCGAATCGCTTCCATAATCAGGTATGCCAATTTTATGCCTTTGCGTTTAAAAGTGAGTCAGAAAATATGTCAGAAAGTTTCGCATTGTTGAGCGGGTCATTTGAGAACCATTCGAAACTCTTCTTTTCCACCTGAATCTTCTAAGATGAGCGGATGCACTGATCTGTTGTAAGGCCATAAAGAAAAAAATATATCGTTATTCAATTCCTACTATTAGCTCACACTCTCTATATATTTATATATCTTGTTCAACTTTCCAATCGTTAATAAAATATTTTCTACTCATCCACTCAAGTTCAAATACATTCTTTTAAACTTCTAGTAGATGAGACTCGATGTTAATACAGTTTTTTCAAATATTAATTCATTAAGTAAATTAAATTAATTAATTTTAGTTTTATATGGGAGAAAAAAAATTCTCCCATCGTTTTCATAAATCAAATGAAAGATTTTCCTCAAATGAGTGATGGCACAAATATAAAATACCGCAACGATGATTATAAAAAAAATGTTCAATAAAGATAACGTGGGACTTTAATGCTGCACGGGTTTATTTTATATATTTATGATTAAAAAGTAGGAATTGACATAATTTTTTTTTATATTACTTGTTTTTTTAATTAAAAAGTTAAATTCTTGACAGAAAATATAATTAATTAAATTTCTAAATCCAGGCCCTCTTCTCCCCATGTAATATACGTGTTTAAAAAAAAAAAAAAAGCTACGTAGGGAGAGGTTGTGAATCCTCAACAATAATCTCTAACTTCCTCCAATTAACTCATCAAACATCTTAACTAATATCAATATATACCAACACAATCAATACATCATCTAATACACCAACATTCCTCTTTCCTGTCCTTGCTGAGGACAGAACCCAACACTCACCGTAGCTTCAGCCCCCCAGACGCTTGGGTTACAGGATCACGCCAAGGATCCCGGCGGCAAAGTAAGCTTGTACAATCTTCTTATAGCAAGCGCGGAACCCCACCCCCTTCTGTAGAAGTAGGGTAGTGTATAATCCAACTTAACTTCTTTGTCCCCCCCCTCCTCTAAACGAGAAAACATTTCTATAGAATTAAGGCTGTTCTGAAATCCAAAAGAGCTACCGTATATACTCGTGTATAAGTCGAAGAATTTTAGACAAAGTTTGGGAGTTGAAAATGGGAGGGGGGGGGGTCGACTTATACACGAGTTAGTAAAAAATAAATAAAAAAGGCTTACCCAATTGCTGATATTCAGCATATTTAAAGACAGAAACTAATACATATCTAGGAATCACAAATCTAAACACCTTTATTGTTTTCATTAAAAAATTTAAATTGTCCAATGAAACTTATGGAAATGTAATTTATTGTTCAGAATCTGAATATTCATACAGCTCAGATAATTGGGAATCCGATAATTCATTGTACATATCCTCAGATTCAGATTCCATGCTTATCAACGACTCATCGGAATCTGAAAAAAAAAAATCTTCTGACCCGTCCATATCGCTGCTAATGCAGCATTTTTTTTTTTTTTTTTTAGGGTTTCGTTCATCTCACGAAACCCTATTACTCCCGCTCCGTTGTCTGTCCGTCACTGAGCCATTCTCAGAAAGTATGTAACTTACAGAGTTGAAACTTTGCGTATAGATAGCTGAATATCAGCTATGAAGCTCAAAATATTAAAATTTGAAAAAATCGTATTATTTTAATAAATAGAAATAAAAAACCAAAATTCTAACAGCCTTTTTTTATTAAATTTGATCATTTTTCGTTATAGCAGATGCCAAAAATTAAAAATCCACAATGAAATTCTTTCTACAATAATTAATTTTCTATTGAACGATTTCCACGTGAAAAATGAAAATGAAATAAAAAGTTTCACCAATTGAAAAAAGATTAATATGGAAAAAAAATTGATTGACGTCATAGTGGTGATAAAATGGAAATTTTCAAAGATTTCTCAATAATACATTGAGTATGAGTATGTGTATGTGCACAAAGCAGATTAATATCACGTCATTAGAGAATTAAAAAGAAAATCTGACATCATATTGAAAGTTTAACGAATTTTTCAAATGTTTGAGAATAATACAAAGCGAGTATCAATATGAGTAATAGATAATAGTAAATATATGAGTTTGAGAAACATATTGAATCATGATAAAAATCCGATTATGGAAATGTACGAATATTTTAATTTTAACATTTTGAAGGTGTACAACATGTTTAATTTTGAAATTATTATTTTTTTTTTTAAATATCGCATTTAGTCCGCATGACAGATATTATTATGACAGAATATAATAGCGGGCTGGTTTAGATATTCGAAAAAACGAAAAAATAGACCGGTAAATTTTTACTTTATAAAAAACATGACTTTTTTTTTTTTTCTTTGCTAAAGGAAATTTATTGGGATTTATTAAAGAAAGAATAAAGTGTTTTGAAAGGAATATTAAACGAAACCCTTTGAGAGATCTTCGATCACACTTACCCACCGGTTTTTACAATTTTACAAATTTAATGTTTACAATTTACCAAATTTAATGTTTACAATTACCTGTTTTGCAATTACAAATCATTTTTCAGCATACTACCAGAAATGTGGTTCGACTTATACACGAAAATTCAATTTTTTTTCAAAATTTTGCGTAAGAATTGGGGGGGGGGGGGGGGGGTCGACTTATACACGAGTCTATACGGTACTTTCTGACACATTTTTGAATTCATTTTTGATCGGAAACGTATGAAATTGTTAAGTGTTCTTATACAGAAACTATGTAATCGAAATACGTTTTCCAACTTTTTCGTAAAGGCAGAAGCTCTTTCAGAAAATACTGTCAAAGTGGGCGTTTTTGAATCGAATTCCCGACGCAAAAGCGAGAGAAGGGAGAAAACGTGTTGTCACGTGACACAGATCGCTTATAACTCGACAAGTAATTTATTTATCAAAAAATTGAATACTCATTTCTATTCCAAATCACTTCAATAGTCATTCCTGCCAATTTTATCCTTTTGCGTTTAAAAATGTCTCAGAAGAAATTTTTGAGCAGGGAATTTGAAACCGCCTCAATTATTAATTTAATAAAAAAAATACTACTTTTAAACACAAGTATGAAATAATTTTCATTTATACATGTCTAAGTTTAAGATTCGTACAGATTTCAAACTGTTTAGCTAGTTAGATTAATTTAGTACTTACAGGTGCTGAAGTACAATAAAAGTTTCCAAAATTGACTTTTGAGAGTCAGGTTCAGCTTTAAAATGATAAAAAAGGGATTGTGAGCTAGCAGTCGATTTCAACAAAAAATCTATCACATTTGTTAGTAAATAAAATAATTAGATTAATTTACTTACAGGTGCTGAAGTACAATAAAAGTTTCCAAAATTGACTTTTGAGAGTCAGGTTCAGCTTTAAAATGATAAAAAAGCGATTGTGAGCTAACAGTCGATTTCAACAAAAAATCTATCACATTTGATAGTAAATAAAATAAAATTAGGTTAAAAAAATTGTTTGGATTCTGGATTAAAAAATATAGGATTCACTAGGGGGCCTACCCCCTGCGAGCTACGCTCGCCAACCCCCACTCAGACTTCGAGGACTCTAAAAACATGACAGCGAGCTTTGTTTTAAAAATATTGGTCAATCTGTAATTGGGTTGCCATGCTTTTAACGTTTTAATGGGACATTTTTTGATTATCATGTCCTCATACACAGCTGTTACAGTGGCTGAGAGGTTGTGCTCTCGAAGCTGGTAGACGGGAGGTGCTGGGCTCGATCCCAATCGCGCCCGTCGGCCTAATCGCTCGGAGTTTTCGTGGTTTTCTTTCGAGCCGTGGATTTTCTCCATGCGTAAATACGGATTAGGTTCCCTTAGAAAGACCCCCCACGAAGGGCACTCCCCCTGGGCCTATATCCCTAGTGTCGATAATTGGCCGTCAATAATCAACCCAACCCCAACACACAGCTGTTACAACAACTGACGACTGTTTTCGGGATTGATAAGTAAAATCAATTATAACTTGAAAACCAGCTTGTATAAAATGGTTAGGTTTAAATTGTGGCTACCTCTCGGACTTTTATAACAACGATCTGTGTTCTATTCTTCCTTTGCGTTTAAGGATGAGAAAAATTCCATCTGCTTGTGAATAACATTAAGAACCATGGTATTGAAAAGTACTATGTTATAGACATTTTCAGTAACAGGTTTTAATTTTCTCTCTATTTTACTGCACCATCATGCATATTTTCATGTTATTTTAAATATGTAAATTATTTCTTTTAATTAATATGTATATACGAAATTTTTAATAATTATTTATCATACAAAATTAATTAAATATTTTGTGCATGCATGCCTGCATTTATTTGGCATCAATTGATGAGATATTTAAACAAATTTTCTATCCGCGATAATTTTACACCATGTTATGTCACTTGAATATTGTCCATAAGAAAATCGGGTACTTTTCCAGTATAGGATCCTTTGCTTTGGTTTGGCGTAATTCGAGCTTCAAAAAGGCATAGATTCGTTAATATACATAGATTTGTTGCCAAAAGTTATGAAAACAAACCCAATGAACTTTTGGTGCTTTTCTAATATAGGGGTCTTGACGCTTTTTTAAAAAGCTTGGCGCAATTCGGGCATCAGAAAGTGAGATTTGGTGGCAAATGTCATAAACAGCCATGGAAACAAATTCGACGATTTTTTTTTGTTTATATGCGTATTTTAATTATACGTATATTATTATTGTTTTTTCTATACAAATTACTTCTGATTATATATATAAAATAGGATAAATGACATTTTACGCTAAACAAATTGTATAATTATTGAAAAAAAGCTTCTGTATACGAAATGACAAAGTGAATAAGTTGACAGAAAGTATGTTGCCAAATTTCCTTTTCCGCCAAGGCTATTTTCCCTATTTCGTCAAGGCCCCATATACTGGAAAAGCACCGAATAAATTAAATTAAATGCTGACAGACGATTGAATCCTGACCGTAGAAATGTGATTTTTTTTTTCAAATTTTCCTGAAAAACATAATTTAATCACAATCTTGTCTTCATTAATGATAGAAATAAAAGATAAATTCAAAGTAAAAAGAATATAGATTCAAAGTAGATTCAAATAAAAAGAAATCAATAATCCCTATCGGGATCCTTTTCATTTTTTTTTCCTTTTTTGTCACAAAAAAACTGAGTAATTAGTTGCCATCATTACAGAAATGTCATTTAAAATTAGAAAAAAATTAATATCTCGAAAACTAATTCCAATTTCAAAATTCTATTACCGGTTTTGACATCCGCGGATTTTTATGGACAATTGGTATTAATTTCACTATCAAGCGTTTAATATTTTATTAAAAATAGCCCTGAAACGTAATCAATCGTTTAACCAGTCGTTTCATAAAATCGTTTCATAAATTCGTTTCATAAAATCGTTTCACAAATTCGTTTCATTAGGATTTTATATATATAGGGTAGATATATAAAATTCATATATGAGAATTATGCTGTGAGTTTAGCGTAAAGCTCAAATCGAAACAATATTCCAACTAGTTGTTAGTCGTTGGGGGCCACCGTAATACTTACCCATCATGGATATGCATAATGTAAAATATTAAAATAAAAAATGTGCAAACTACTTATAAAATGCACTGCAATTCGAATAAAATCGTGGCTTGATGACGTCACAAACTTTAAAGGCTCGAATACAGAATTGCTTAAAAGAAACATCCTTATAATTCCAAAAACAATAATCCTATTAACTAGCGGTTTATTGCATCTGATTAAGCGTCTCATTTCCAATTAAAATATACCTTTGAATTGAAATTTGGATGAAATATCATGAAAAATCGAAGAGTGTGAAAAATAGGATTACAAATAATCTCGGCAACTCATGATCCGATCGACTTCGTGCTTTATGTAAAATTTATGTTTTTTTATTGTCTTTTATATTCTCTCCTTAAAATAAACAATTTTGAAAATTTTCATATACCTTTTATCAGAACGAATATTTCGAGAGTCCGAAAAAAATAGTTCCGGATAATCGAGGTTACTGAAATTCAATAAGCTTCTTCCCATTATTACATACTAAGTATACATACCAAATCTCTCTCTATCTCAATTTTTTTCGGGAGATAGAGCGTTTACAGACACACAGACATACAGACACACAGACGGACGGCAATTTTTTTTTTCTTCTAAAAATATGTTTTTCGGAATCTCCAGTGTCTGAAACGTGTAAATCCGTCAATTTTTTTTTTCGATTTTCAAAACGATTACAAGACTTACCCTATACTACGCATGATGTGTAAGTCAAAATAGCTTTCGAAAGTGAAAATATACTCATAAAAAGATACTGCAAACCAAATCGAAAAAGTAAAAAACAGCAATTGTAGAGATCGACCTCAACAATCAAATGCAAAAACGGAAAAAAAGTCGTTTAAAAATATTGCAATGCAAACGATATATTTTAAGAGAAGTGTCCCATAGGATTAACATCAACGAGCGGGTGTTTTCGCGCGAGTTCTCAAAATAAATATTTTTCTCCAAATCAGCAACGCGAAACTTTCTGCCTCATTATCTGACTCATTCTTAACACTTTCCAACCATTCTGAAAAGTGTTTATGACTTCGGTTTGTCTGGCCGTGCTCTAACTCCCGTAAATATGCTCGGGTTGCCCTGAAATTTTTGTATGTTATTGTCGTTTACTATAGCATGTTCCCTATTTCAACTGAAATTTGTAGCACTTATAATTTTTTTACAGGGACAGTCAAAAGTATTCCGTTACATTACAGTCAATGGGAAACAATCGTTTCAAGTGCATTTTGATGACGCTACGTCATTTAAAACATAATGAAATTGATATATAATTATGAAACGCATTAAAACATGCTTTTTGTAGAATATGGGGTGCAAATCATTTATTATTCATTTACAGGGTCAAACAAAAGAATTCTGCTACACATCGTTCTTATGGGGGAAAATCGTTTGCAGTGTAATTTAGTGATATTTCACTATTTCAAACATAATGAAAATTATATGCATTACTGAGGTGCACTATAAATTGCTCTCTTGTGTGCATTGCGTTTATTTACAAGAACACGCAAAATATATTGGTTACAGTACATGTGCGATATTTACAGTCTATGTGAGATAAGTACGTTTTCAACTTTGGTTTGCGTTTTAAGTTTAACTAATTTTTTTCATAGTACGTGTGTGTTTATAAATTCGGTTGATCATATACAGGACTACACAAGGGAATTGGTAAGTATTACAAACTATGGGAGTGAATTGCTTAAGGGTAGTTTTTAATTGTGTTTACGCATATTTTCTTGCTGAACTATATTTAGTAGACTAATAGAATTTTGTAGAATATAAATAAATTCATATAAGGCTACGCAAAGAAAAAGATACATTGTCGTTTACGGTTGGTAACTGCTGCGAGTGAGTTTTAAGTTGCCTTTTAGCTTAATATGTGGTGTGTACAAAAGTCTTCAGGTAATATAGGGGACTGTACAAAAGCTTTCGAGTTCATTTCCATCGATTGGTGAAAATTGCTAAATGTGAATATTCTAACTGAACTAAATTTTATCATGCTATATATCCACATCTATTGATCACATACAGGGCCGCACAAAATAATTCGACTACACTGGAAAGTAATTTCGAAAACTGTATTTTTCAACATGTTATATGTTTTTTAAACTGTTTACTTACACATCTTCGTTCACCTTATTTAACGGTGAAATTTCGTTACAGTTTTCTGGGTATGTTGAAAAGTGTTTCATAATCTATGCTTGACGCATGATTTTTCGTTCTTGTTAAATATAAAAGCATGAAACGAGTAGGTATGATTATTGAAGTAATTTGTAAAATAACACTTTTTTTTCATTCTTTGGTAAATGAGTTGCATCTTGATTTATAAGAAAGAAATGAAAATAACAACCATCCTTCTTGTCACAGGATGGTTGTTATTTTCATTTCTTTCGCAGAAATTCGGTTCAAAAAGTAAACTTTGACAGCAGTTTTAAAAAACCTTCTGCCTTTACCGAAAAACGGAAAACACAGTTTGATTACAAAGTTTCTTAATAATAACATCGGACAATTTCATACGTTTGCGAACAAAAAGGAATTAACAAATGTGTCATTTCTGACAATCTGATTTGAAAACAGCCTTAAGGCAGTTCTCAAATGGCCTGCACAACAACGCGAAAATTTCTGACACATTTTCTGATACACTTTTAAACATAAAGGCATAAAATTGGCAGGACTTACTCTTGAAGCGATTTTGGATCGAAATGCGTTTCCCATTTTTTGATAAATGAATTACTTATTGAGTTATAAGCAGGGCTGCGGAGTCGGTGGGAAAAATGACCGACTTCGACTCTGACTCAAGATGATGGCTAAAGTACTAGTATTGCCTGTTGATTCTTATTATTCAGATTGCTTCATTGCTGTCATATGTTTTGAAATAGTAATAGTCACTTTATTAAATTTGTCATTAAATAAAGGAAATATTACTGTTTAAAAAAAGTGACAGCAATCAAGCAATCGGAATTTTAAAAAAAAACTTAACTGGCATACTGGCAACACTGCAACCAGCTGTTACATTCCTGTTTGACCTTGAAACATATGGTGTGTATATCAACCGAATTTTTGTTTTTTCACATTTCATTTTTTTGATGAATTATGGGTATAAGCTCTGATAGGTAGTCAAGACTAGGACTCATTTACTGCAGCGGCAAACATCTGACATTTTTTTAGTATAAAAAGTTTCACCTTTTTTAAATGCAGATTTTTAAAAAAAAAGTAAGGCAGAAATACTCTTATAAAATGCCTGTGGAACTTTGCCCCTACATTAATTAGCTCTGGTCAAGACTGAAAATATTTTGAAAAACAACCCCCCCCCCCTTCCTCCGAGATACTCTATGCACACTCACACAAAACACAATATGCATTAAATTTTATATGCGGTAAAATTTAATTATGTCAAAACTCTGCAAAAACTGCATGTAAAATATTTATATGCATGTAAATTGCAATCGAAAAGTTAAATTTGAAGCTATTAGATAGAAAAAGCAGTTGAAATCTAATAAATCTCCAAAATTTACTTTGAACAACACACGCAAAGATCTATCAGATGAATCCAAACAACATATATTATGTTGGTATGCCATTTTAACCAAAATATGTCATCGTATCCAAAATATTTTATGCCAAATCAAACATATATTATACCAAAATATGGGTGAAAGGATGTTTAATTTTTGTTTTATATCTATTCCTGCAGACCCAAAAAAATTAAGGCGAAAATTTTAGAATTTAACCATTATTTGGGGTCTCAAGAACCTGCAAGAAAAATAAAAGTGAAAATTTTACTATTTTAGCATTAATTCTGTTCTCACGGCTTTGTAAAAAATGGGCAAAAATTTTAAATTTTCAACGTTATTAATTGTACAATTTTGGGGTCCTGCAGACACGAAAAATCCAAATATTGAAATCTAAAGAAGTAAATAAAATGGAAATTTTACTATTTCAGATCCCGCTGACTTGAAAAAGAAAATGCAAAATGTTGCATTCCGATGTAAGGGAAGAAAAATAAGGAGGAAAATTTTATATTTCTTGCATTGATTTTATAATTTTGGCAGATAACAGAAATTTCACTATTTCATCATTATTTTGAGTACTGCAAACTCAGGTAAAAACTACAATGTCACTTTTTTTTTGGGGGGGGGGAGGGGGGGAGGTACTATACACATGAAAAAAAAGGGGGAGAAAATTTACAATTTCAGCATTACTCCTGGTCCTACAGACCTGAAAAATCTGAGAGAAACAAGAAAACAAAAGGGGAAATTTTTCTATTAAAATGATATTTCGGATTCTGTGGACTCCAAAGAGAGCAGAAACTTCAAATTTCTCATTACCTCGGGTTCTGCAAACCCCCAAAACTGAGAGAAAGGACTATATACTAAACGTAAAATATAAACTAGATTTCAATTAAAAACAGTTTTCATATACGCTGTACACTGGACAGTATATTGGGCCTGTTTAACCTGGGTTTCCTTGCATATATAGTCCAAATATAAAAATAATAATTCAGTTTATAAATTTAAAATTACATAGAATTGGTTTAATTTCACTTCAAACTGTATAAAAAACAAGCTGGAGTTGGAGTGGGTCTATTTTTAGTGACTCCGACTCCGACTCTTTGCCTAAAAATAGGCCTGACTCCGACTCCACAGCCCTGGTTATAAGCGATACTTTTCCCGTGATGACCAGTTTTTCTCTTTTCTCGTACTCCAGAAATTCGTTTCAAAACACCGACTTTGACAGCATTTACAGAAAGATTTTCTGCCTTGGTACTTCTCTATTATCCCGTCGACCACTTTTTATAACAAAAAACTATCGCCAAACTGCAACGCGAAATAAACGGGAAAACGTTGCCATTGGAATATCAAAATAAATAAACAAAATAAAATATAAAAATTTAAGGACACAATTGTTATTTTTATTAATGAAATAACTAATAAATCAGTAAAACATAATGAAAAATGCACACAAATGTCGAATTAAAAACCATTTGAGGACATAACAAACACGTATAATCAGAGCCCGATTAAGGTCGTATGGGGCCCAAGGCCCAGCAAATTTTTGGGGCCCCCTCAAATTAAAATAGTAGCTAGAATTTTTTTCGAGGATTATTATTAGATATTATGATGCAGTTGACAAGTTAAACAAAATCTTTTTGTTCTGTTTTTGAGAAAATAATGGCAGAAAAATTCATTTTTAAGAAACTTTTTCTAAATCATTTTACTCATTTTGGGGCCCCCATCAGCAGTGGGCCCAAGGCCGCGGCCTAGTTGGCCTGTGCGTTAATCAGATCCTGCCGTATAATGCTTCTGACATCAAGTAAATGGGACTGCATTTTTGGCGTTTAATTCTTACAGTTAGGCGATAGTTTTTTGTTATGAAAAGTAGTCGACGGGATAATAGAGAAGTACCTCTGCCTTTAACCAAAAATTGGGAAACATCTTTCGATTATATAGTCTCTGAATAAGAACACCTGCCAATTTCATACGTTTCCGAACAAAAATGAATTCAGAAATTAGCTCATTTGGATTTGAAAATATAGTCTTAATAAATTAGAGAAGAGTGGTGCTGCCATCTACATTTGATGTTTGAATATATTTCCTTTCATCTTCATTTCTGTAGTGCTGCCATCTGTTGATATGTATGTGCAGTATTATACAATAAGAAACTTCAGTAGCTGTGTCTACACTTTTATGAAATCGGATTCCATAAATTCAAACTATCTAATTTCATACTAATTTTTTCGAAAATTATGGGAATTTTTTTTTTGTGAACCTATTTCAAAAAGAGGTTGTGCAGAAAATATACGAGAAATGGGAATTACGTAATATCATTTCTGTAGTGCTGCTATCTATTGATATATATGCAGTATTATACAATAAGAAACTTCAGTAGCTGTTTCTACACTTTTATGAAATCGCATTCCATAAATTCAAACTATCTAATCTCATACTAATTTTTTCGAAAATTATGGGATTATTTTTTTTTTTTTTTTTTTTTTTTTTTTTTTTCGTGAACCTATTTCAAAAAGAGGTTGTGCAGAAAATATACGAGAAATGGGAATTACGTAATATCATTTCTGTAGGGCTGCTAACTATTGATATATATATGCAGTATTATACAATAAGAAACTTCAGTAGCTGTTTCTACACTTTTATGAAATCACATTCCATAAATTCAAACTATCTAATTTCATACTAATTTTTTCGAAAATTATGGGATTTTTTTTTTTTTTTTTTTTTTTTTTTTTTTTTTTTTTTTCGTGAACCTATTTCAAAAAGAGGTTGTGCAGAAAATATACGAGAAATGGGAATTACGTAATATCATTTCTGTAGTGCTGCTAACTATTGATATATATATGCAGTATTATACAATAAGAAACTTCAGTAGCTGTGTCTACACTTTTATGAAATCGCATTCCATAAATACAAACTATCTAATCTCATACTAATTTTTTCGAAAATTATGGGATTTTTATTTATTTTTTTTTCGTGAACCTATTTCAAAAAGAGGTTGTGCAGAAAATATACGAGAAATGGGAATTACGTAATATCATTTCTGTAGTGCTGCTATCTATTGATATATATGTGCAGCATTATACAATAAGAAACTTCAGGTAGCTGTGTCTACACTTTTATGAAATCGCATTCCATAAATTCAAACTATCTAATCTCATACTAATTTTTTCGAAAATTATGGGAATTTTTTCTTTTTTTTTTTTTTTTCTTTTTTGTGAACCTATTTTAAAAAAAGGTTGTGAAGAAAATATATGAGAAATGGGAATTACATTTGTGATGTGGATATGAGTGTATGTATGTTATATAAAAATTTTATTTCGCATTATTCCTTTAAATTAATCTAAATTCTGACATAGTCATTATTTTCTTAATTCTTAATAATATTTATTCCTATTTAATGTCCTTTTAAAACTAATAACACGTATATTAATAATTATCTTATTCCAAATCTTAATCTAAAACTTTAAGTTCATTCGTAACTTTTATCAACTCCCCAATCTATAAAATTCTGAGAGACGCTTGTTGTCATTTCGAATGTTTTTAAAAGCCATTTTTTTATTATTATTATTCCATGCTTCGCTTCGCGCGCTGGGTATTTTTCACGTCAAAATCAATGCGCAGCTGGGATCGGAATTCTTTCGTGTTAAATCTTCTCCATCGCACCTCATTCGCTTAGCTTAATTTCGTCTCTCACTCATTGGTTTATGCATACGTTACGTCGTTTCAGTAACTCTACGCGCAGTTAACAAAACTCGCTTGCAAGCATTTGGAGAACAGATTTTGGAGGTGCTAACCAAAGCGCTATCTGGTGTTTGGAGACGTAGAATTTCTAACAGCCCTTTAAGATCATTCAATAATGTAGTGAGTTAACGTCAAGCCTGAGGGCTATATGATTACACCTTAATACTGCGGGAACTGTTACTGGCATCGCTCCGGATCGTTAATAAACAATTTATCTGGAAATTGGCTGCACATTATTGAAGAAATTCTTATGGTGTTTCATCATTGCCTAACCTCCTCGCCATGATTCTTGATAACGACTACAATAATTCTTCATCTGTAACAAACTGCCATTTTCTCGTGGAATATTAAATCATCTTCGTAAAAAGCTAACCTGTATATATTTATATACATCCAATTTACATTAAAAGATAAATTTGATAATAGATATACGATGTAAAAATGTAGATCAAAGAACCTCCCCTTCTGAACCAATAAAGTTTTCCAAAAGAATACATTTGGCCCTATATATATGTTATATGTCAATGTGTAATACATGTGTATATATTACACATATACTATGTAATATATTCCATATGTGTAATAAATGAGATGCTCAAAGCCATAAATTACAACGAGGAATTCCCCGCTCAAATCCATCTGGGTCTTGGCGGAGACAAGATTTTGAAAATTATATGGAAGTCTTGAAATATGGGGGTGAATTGAAGAAAGCAAACACAACGCTCTCTTTTAACACATTCCAACATAATTGAAGAGTCTTTATGAATTCTGTTTGTCTGACCGTGCTCTAACTCTCTTAAAATTTACCCGTATTGCCATGTAACTGATATATGTTATTGAGGTTTACTATCGCAGGTTCGGTATTGAAAATGAAGTGTGTAGCATTTATAGTTCATTTACAAGGGCACTCAAAATTAATCCGTTACATTATGGCTTATGGGCATATATAATTAGGCATAATAATTTTTAAAACATCGCTTGCCAAATTTTAGGTAATTCAAAAGAAGCTGATATTTTAAAATGTATAACGTTATGATATATAACGAAGCAGAATATATTTGCGAAACGAGAAGATATGCAACGAATCAATTTCTTTTGAATTACCTAAAATTTGGCACGCGATGTTTTACAAATTAAAAAAGCAGTAAAATAAAATAATAATTTTCCCGTTTTCCAGCTTGACTAATTTAAGCACATGCTTACATTAGACATGTGATCTCGTGGTTGGTGTTTATCATTTTCAAAAACTGCGAAAACAGTTTATTTATCATTTTGATCTTGATGAAGTCGCCGTTAGAGCGCATGAAACATATGTCATCTACATATTAAAAGATATTTTTATTTTGTGTTATGTTGTAATTACGCTTTCTTCTGGTAGTGTTGGAAAGTGTTTCACAATGTATGATTGACACATGATTTTTTGTTGTTGTTTCTAAATGTTTGCACTTATGAACTTAAAAAAAAAAAAAAAAAAAAATCGTGCATTGGATCTGAAGCCTGCAGGAGCCAGTGAAATAACGTCGAAACAAAGTTTGGATGAATTTGATAAATATTCTCAAGACTATGTTAATGAAATACAGGATGCGTCAAAAGTTCGTTAAACCTTTACAAACTCATTAAAAAGGAACAAATGATGCTAAACAATTGCTGTTTGCAGGAATGGGATTAGAGGAAGATAGGATTTTTTTTAATAACAAAAAAAGTTGTGGTTAAAAAATCACCGATAGAAGGCTGCTGGCATGCATAACATGAAGCAGATGTATGCAAATTAGGCTTATAGTAAAATACCCATTTCAGCGAGTCGTCTGACAAGCTTCAGTATCCCAGCACATGAAACAGGCCCTTCTCTGGTCTTCAGTCATTTTTGCCGTGCAGAATTTTCGCAATGCGTCAGTTACCGATTCCCCGTGCCCCACCAGTGGCTGAGAGGTTGTGCTCTCGAAGCTGGTAGACGGGAGGTGCTGGGTTCGATCCCAATCGCGCCCGTCGGTCTAATCGTTCGGAGTTTTCGTGGTTTTCTTCGAGCCCTGGATTTATCCATGCGTAAATACGGGTTAGGTTCCCCCACGGAGGGCACTCCCCCCGGGCCTATATCCCTAGTGTAGATAATTGGCCGTCAATAATAAACCCAACCCAACCCGATTCCCCGTTCTTGTAAAAGGGTTTAACCAACAGCGCTTTATCTGATAATGATAGCATACTGCTGGCATCGAGTGAAAAATCAGTGTGCATTGAGGGGTTTTATTGACAGCCTGATTTGCATAAATCTGCTTCTTAACCTCTTGAGTCCTGGCTATCCAAATGGGTACCTAGATTCTTTTGCTCATAAATTTACATTTTAACTTCATTTCTATAAAGTTGAATGATTTTGCTTTAAAATGAAACCAATAAATGGCAGCACCGATGTCAATTTCTTTATAAAATAAATCTTATTTTAACCTGGGTTTGCAAAATGCTTTCGAAACAGTGCATCCAAGAAAGTAGGTAATTTTCACAATTCTTTAACTTAAAAACTTTATAATAAAAAAAATTAAGAATTTGCAGATTATTCATTCACTTATTTAAAGCTGTTATTTTTTTTTTTATTGTGTAATTTTAGGGTATTGATAATTAAATTGATTTTTTTTTTTGGGGGGGGGGGGCTAGTAATTTTATGTTCATATTTATGAACCTAAAAAACAAGTCCCCTAAAACAATAGATTTCAAAAAAATATATTTTTTTCATCTATGATGTCATTTTGTTTGTTTAAAAGCAAAGAATGAGTATTTGTACTATTATTTTAACTTCGAGTCTTAAGAGGTTATTATGTATGCTAGCACCATCTATCGGTAATTTTTTGAACCACTTTTTTTTAATTAAAAAAAATCCGATCTTCCTCTAATCCCATTAATGCAAACCGCAATTGTTTAGCTCGATTTGTTATTTTTTAATGCATTTTTAAGTTTTAACGAATTTTGGCGCTCCCGGTATGTGCTTCATTTATTTTTTTAGAAACTAAGCAAGGTAGCGACGAAAAAGTTTCAGGTTGTGATTTTTTTTTTCTTTCAAAATCCGTACCAAATACATTACACATGCCATAAGTGAAGAATTTTCAACTAGTATAAAATTCTGGTGATCAGTATTTTTCAATTCTTACTATTAGCTCACACTCTCTATGTATTTATATATCTTGTTCAAATTTTCAGTCGTTCATAAAATACTCTTTATTCATCCACTCAAGTTCAAATACATTTTTTAAAACTTGTAGTGGATGACACTTGATTTGAATACAGTTTTTTTTTCAAATATTAATTCATTAATTAAACTTAATTAATTAATTTTAGTTTTATATGGGAGAGAAAAATTTCTCCCATTGTTTTCATAAATGAAATGAAAGATTTCCCTCAAATTAGTGATGCCACAAAAATAAAATACCGCAACGATGATTATAAAAAAAAAAAATTCTATAAAGATAACGTGGGACATTAATGCTGTACGGGTTTATTTTATATATTTATGATTAAAAAGTAGGAATTAACTTTAATTTTTTTTTTATATATTACTTGTTAATTTGGTGACCGCCTTTACACGTTTAGACTTTAAATTTCGTGCATTGTTCTAAAAAAAGAAAAAAAATGCGATTTAAACTTTTAAATTCTATGTTGTGCACAGCAGTATTATTACAAGATCAATTACAGACACTAGAGCATGGCAATTTTAAATTTGATAATCTTGTAGTCAATAGTAGCTCAAAAAATTCATTATAGTACTTCCATTTAGAGATGGTTTGCAAGAATATGCATTTATAAACCAATAATTAATATTTAATTATATAAATAATAAGCTGTTAAGAAAATGTTTTTTGATCGCATAAGAAAGTATACGAAAGTATAATATAACTTCATCCGATTTACCCACGATTTCCAGAAGCTTTCCTTTATCTTCAGAAACCAGTTGATTTCGGAGATTTAACCCCCTTCGAGACGAGCATCTTTTACAGAATTTTTAATCTTTTACCACCGGTTTTTCAAAACAAAAATTTTCGCCTAATTGAATCGCAGAAATGCTAGGATTGCATAGGGCAAAACTTGCAATAAAAAATAACTGGTGGGAATAATCGAGGCTTAAATGCATCTTATGCGTCACGTATACGTGTCGCTCGTCCACAAGGGGTTAAAGAAGCATTTCAGAAAAATATAGTCTTTTTTGGTTCCCGTAATTTTCGAAAATGTTACGAAATAGTTCTTACAGTGTATTTATCAATTTTCTCAAGCCGGTATTAAAAGGCTACTTCAAACAGGCGAAAACACCCGCTCGCTAATGTTAATCCTATGGGGGAAATAATTTACGATATCTCATTCGCATTTTTAAATGATTTTTTTTTTTTTTTTTTTTTTTTTTGCATTGGATAGCTGAGGTCAACCTCTATGCACGCTCCTTTGTACTTTTTCGATTTTAGTTGCAGTTTTTTTTATTTTTTATTGAGGATATTTTCACTTTCGAAACCGTTTCCGAAAGTGAAAGTATCTTAATAAAAAAAAAGGTGTAATCAAAATCGAAAAAGTACAAAGGAGCGTGCATAGAAATTGACCTCAGCTATCCAATTAAAAAAAATCATTTAAAAATATAGAAATGCTAACGAAATATCGTAAATTATTTCCCCCCTAGGATTAACATTAGCGAGCGGGTGTTATCGACTGAGTGAAGTAGCATCTCAAGGATGCTCTCAAATCCAAACTGACTACTTTATGACATTATTTTTAAATTCATTTTTGTATGTAAACGCATGAAATTGGAAGGTTTTCGTATTCAGAGACTTTGTAATCGAAACACGTTTTTGATGTTGTGGTTAAAGCAGATTCTTTCAGAAAAGATTGTCAAAGTAGGCTTTTTGAACCGAATTTTAAATGCCGCAGTACGAGAAAGGGGGAAAGCGTGTCGTCACGTGACACGAATCGCTTATAATTCGATACGCAATTTATTTATCAAAAAACGGAAAACACATTTCGATTCCGAATCGCTTCCATAGTCAGGTAGGCCAATTTTATGCCTTTGCGTTTAAAGATGAGTCAGAAATTTTCGCATTGTTGAGCGGGTCATTTGAGAACCATTTGAAACTCTTCTTTCCACCTGAATCTTCTAAGATGAGCGGATGTACTCGTACTGACCTGTTGTAAGGCTATAAAGAAAATAAATTATAGTTATTTTTTTATTATTATTAAAAAGTTAAATTCTTGAAAAAAATATATAATTAATTTAAATTTTTAAATCCAGGCTCTCTTCTCCCCATATGTAATACATGTAAAAAAAAAAAAAAAAAAACTACGTAGGCGGAGGTTCTGAATCCTCAACATTCGAAGATGAGCGAATGCACTGACCTGACATAACTGGCCCTGTGTACAGCCGCCCCTTATCAGCTGCATGGGCCCATAGGCCTTGCGGTTCCTCTTTCCTGTCTTTGCCGAGGACAGAACCCAACACTCACCGTAGTTTCAGCTCCCCAGACGCTTGGGTTACAGGATCACGCCACGGATCCCGGCGGTAAGGTAAGCTTGTAAAATGTCCTTATAGCAAGCGCGGATCCGGATCCATAGGTTTTTAACACAAGCTACGACAGATCGAGTAAGACGGGGAATCATGGGTAGTTTCGGTGATAGCAGGTGTGCAATAATAGGGTGTTTATGACACTTTGGCGTACTTTTCTGTTTGATTATTTCTCATTTTGACAGAACCTACCAGTAAAGTAAAAGTAAAAGAACGTTTAATGATTTTGCTTCAGATGATAAACCATCGTCTTTCTGCATTTAAAACTTCTATTCAGAATCATTAAAATTACAGACATTACATTACAATTACATAAAACATTAAAAACATATTAAAAATGGACGTTTCGGATTTACATGAAAATCCCTCATCAACAAACATTTTTCTTAATGTAAGTCACAGTTCAAAAATATCAACACATAGAAAATGCAACGTACCAAATTGTCGAGGCTAAAGTTACAGTTATAATAACACGGAGTATTCATTCGGGATTGCACCTGCTTCATTAAGAGGTAAATCTGTAATTTTCGTATACTATGAAAATTACAGATGAAAATGTTTGTTGATGAGGGATTTTCATGTAAATCCGAAACGTCCAATTTTAATATATTTTTAATGTTTTATGTAATTGTAATGTAATGTCTGTAATTTTAATGATTTTAATATAAATATAAATATGTTCAGACTTAATATTTTTGTTTACTTCAAATTCTATTCAGAAGTTTGAGTGTTAATTGGTTGATTATTAACAAAATAAACATTTAGATTAATATTATTACTTGTATTTAATTTTAATGAAAATCATTCACGTATTATTTATGAAATAGCAGCACTGAATAACTGAGAGAAAATAAAATTACCGTCTATATTAAAAGTCGGGAAAAAATATTAAATAATACATCGATTTAAAAATTACTGGATTTTCGGACATTTTTATTAAAAATTTTTTATTTGTATACTCATTTATTTTTTTATTAAAAACTACATGAAACCACTTTCTTTATAAAGTTTTATATTTATAAATATAACTAATTATAAAAATTTTAAAAATGTAGAGTTAATACAAATATTGTAGAAGACATATGTTTTCTACAATTCTACTACTATCTAATATTAGATTTAAATTACTGAGATTGTATTACTGTTAATAAATCAAAGTTGATTAAAAAGTATTCATTTTCTATTGCTGCAGATTTTGAATAATAATGTAACAGCTGAATTTAACTTTTAAATCTGTAAACAGTAATCAAATTTTTCACTTAAAAAACTAGTCGTTGGGGGCCACCGTAATACTTACCCATCATGGATATGCATAATGTAAAATATTAAAATAAAAATGTGTAAACTACTTTTAAAATGCATTGCAATTCAAATAAAATCGTGGCTTGATGACGTCATAAACTTTAAAGGCTCGATTACTGAATTGCTTGAAAGAAACATCCTTATAACTCCAAAAATAATAATCCTATTAACTAGCGGTTTATTGCATCTGATTAAGCATCACATTTCCAATTAAAATATATCTTTGAAGTGAAATTTGGATGAAATACAGGGTCATGAAAAATCGAAGAGTGTGGAAAATAGGATTCCAAATATCTCGGCAACTCATTATCCGATCGACTTCATGCTTTATGCAAAATTTATGTTTTTTATTGTCTTTTATACTCATTTCTTAAAATAAACAATTTCGAAAATTTTTATATACCTTTTATCAGAACGAATATTTCGAGAGTCCGAAAAAAATAGTTCCGGTTAATCGAGGTTATTGAAATGAAATAGGCTTCTTCCCATTATTACATACTAAGTACATACCAAATTGCAAGTCTCTATCTCAATTTTTTCGCGAGATAGAACGTTTACAGACACACACACAGACGGACGGCAAAAATTTTTTTCTAAAAATATGTTTTTCGGAATCTCCAGTGTCTGAAACGTGTAAATCCGTCAAAAAAAATTTTTCGATTTTCAAAACGATTACAAGACTTACCCTATACTACGTATGATGGGTAAGTCAAAATAGGAGATTTACATTATTATTTTGTATTTCCATGCAGAACTTTGGCTTTCCTAAAGCAATGCATAAATGTTTATACATAGAAAATGATTTGATCAAAATGCATTGTTAGATTTTTCATTGTAGGTCACTACAATAAAATATTATAATTTTTATAATTATTACTTTTTAGGAGAATTGAGAATGATAAATATTAAATACATTTTACAGTTGTGTCTAGTAAGCAGAGCCCGATCAAGCTGAAGCTGGGCCCAGGGCCTGTTAAAAAGTTGGGCCCCCTTACCTCCCCATTCCCGGCGACACTTTCCGAAAAAAAAGTAGGTTAATTTGATGAGTTGACAAAGTTGTTTGGGTGAAAGTTTCAAGTTTACAAAAAAAATTAACTTACAAGCAGGGCCTGATTAATGCACGGGCCTCCGGGGCCCACCAATTTCAGGGGTACACAAATTATGTGGCTGATTTTTTCCCCCCCTTAATCAAATACTTTTTAAATAGTATTGTTTTATAAAATATGAAACGTAAAATTTAAATTTTCTGAATGACTGTTTGCATGACCACTGTTTGCATTTTATATTTTGGTCCCTGACGTAAAAACAAAGTTTTACTGTAATAAGAAACCTCCAAATTTAATTTTTCTGTAAAAGTCCTTTTCAATTTGAGAGTACCTATAATTTTCAAAACTAGCCGTATCCAGAAAATCAAATTTGTGGGAAAATGCCAAAAACTGCGTACTGTGTCTATTGGTTTCAATATAAATGAGGATTTTACAATGTCAGAATTATAGTTTAAAATCTTTACTAGACTGTTAGGGAAAACACAATTTTTATGATTTTGGATAAGGCGAGTTTTGAAAAAGACGTCCTCATTTATTCTGCAACATAAACTGTGGATCATAGATGTTTGTGAATTATACAAATGCTTCGACACTTTCCGAAAAAAAAAGTAGGTTTATTTGATGAGTTGACAAAGTTGTTTGGATGAAAGTTTCAAGTTTACAAAAAAAAAAAAAAAAATAAAATAAAATAACTTACAAGGATAATCAAGAAAATGAATTACCGTCCACTTTCTCAAATAAGCATTTGTATAATTCACAAACATCTATGATCCACAGTTTATGTTGCAGAATAAATGAGGACATCTTTTACAAAACTCGCCTTATCCAGAGACCGATCAAGCTGAAGTTGGGCCCAGGGCCTGTTAAAAAGTTGCCCCCCTCCCCCCACCCCCCACCTCCCCATTCCCGGCGACACTTTCCGAAAAAAAAGTAGGTTTATTTGATGAGTTGACAAAGTTGTTTGGGTGAAAGTTTCAAGTTTACAAAAAAAAAATAATAATTTACAAGAATAATCAAGAAAATGAATTACCGTCCACTTTTTCAAATAAGCATTTGTATAATTCACAAACATCTATGATCCACAGTTTATGTTGCAGAATAAATGAGGACGTCTTTTTTCAAAACTCGCCTTATCCAAAATCATAAAAATTGTGTTTTCCCTAACAGTCTAGTAATCATTTTAAACATATAATTATGACATTGTAAAATCCTCGTTTATATTGAAAATAATAGACACAGTATGCAGTTTTTGGCATTTTCCCCAAATTTGATTTTTTGGTACGGCAAGTTTTGAAAATTATAGGTACTCTCAAATTGAAAAGGACTTTTACAGAAAAATTAAATATGGAGGTTTTTTATTACAGTAAAACTTTGTTTTTACGCCAGGGACCAAAATATAAAATGCAAACAGTGGTCATGCAAACAGTCATTCAGAATATTTAAATTTTACGTTTCATATTTTATAAAACAATACTATTTGAAAAGTATTTGATTAAGGGGGAAAAAATCAGCCACATAATTTGTGTGTTCCGGAAATTGGTGGGCCCCGGAGGCCCGCACATTAATCAGGCCCTGCTAGTAAGCATTGTTGCTATAATAGTGATCTATACTTATTTATATCGCAATACGTATGAATATCATAAGAAAAACATTTGTTCTTAATTAAAATATTAAGAAAAAGAAAATTACCTTGAAAAACAATACTTAGCCAAACACTAAAGGCAGTTCTGAAAAAAAAATCTCCCCATTTAACAACGCGAAATTTTCTGCCACATTTTTTGACTCATTTTTAAATATAAATGCATGATATTTGTAGGAAGTGATTTGTAACCAAAGTTTATTTCAATTTTCGATAAATTAGTTGCATCTTGAGTTATAAGCTATTGCTGTTTCAGGTCGGCAGTTTTTCTTTCCTGCGCTAAAAGTAACTAAATGTCGGTATTTTAAAACAATATTTTTACACATTCTTTGTACACTGGATTTACATCACATATAAAAATCTCGAAACACTTGAAAGGTTAGAATTGTTAAAAAAAAAAAAAAAAAAAAAAAAAAACTGTAAAATTTTTGCTCAGAACGCGAATAGAGGGTGGCTTTTGATCATGTTTTTATAACTAAATATCCATATCTTTCCTGAAAATTATACGCAGGCTTCCAAAATATTTATAACTCATAACATTTTCAAAGAGTTCAAACGATAAGAACTATTTTATTTTTAACTAGCTATCCGCCCGGCGCGGCGTTGCCCGGGCCCGAGATAATAACAATCTCATTGCAAGGCGTTAACCCCCTCCCTCCCCATACCGCAAATATAAGGAATAATTTGTTCAAGAAAACCACCTGAATCTACATTAACGCGATCATTAAAAAAATAATTAAACTTTGCTGGTAATTAGAACATAACGAAGACACTACGCTAAAATAGCCCGCAGATGACAACACTTCCCATCCTCAATTTCAAATCTATATCTTAGTTATTTAAATTTTTGTTCATTAGTAAAAATTGGCAATTATTTCCTTTCATTTTCGCAAACTAAATGAAGGGATCGGCCCGAGAAACAGATCTCTTTGTAGTTCAGTTTTTAATGAAAGCAGATCCCTGTCTGAAACCTTCTGGGATTTATTTCACTGGCGCCAGTAGATTTTTAGCAGTTTTTTTGCATAAATTAAGAAAAATTACCGGCCGAATTTTTCAAAAATTGCATAGACGGATGCAGAATTTTTTTTTACATATGCTCAGAAATTTTCAAATTGATATCTTAATTAGTTTTCTTAAAGTTCGCTAATTAGTTAAATAATTTCGAATTCGTTCATTTCCGGTTGTAAATCCAATGCGCCTGTCCGTTTCTTTCGCCATTTTGATTTACAAGATGATATTTTAGAAGCGATGGTTAATGAGAATCTAATTAATATCTAGGCTAATTATCAAAATATTAAAATTCTGAGGCTCAGGTGCACCAAGAGAGAGTTTGGACTATTTAAATCTAAATTTACAGACTTCTAGGTGCGCTAAATTTTCCTAGCCATCGCCAACAGACACACACACAGAGCGAAACTTTATTTTATTAGTATAGTTATTAAAGGACTGACGTGGAAAAAAAGTGTGAAGAAAAGATAGCCCTTTTACAACTAAATATCAATATTTTCTCACGAATATTTTACACAGGCTTCAAAATAATTATATTTATAACTGATAACAGTTTGGACAGTAAGAATTGTTTTTTTTTTTTTTTTTTTTTTTTTTTTAATTAAATGACTTGGTGTGAAAAAATATGTTCTTATACAAGCTCCTTTACCACTAAATATCGATATTTTCTCAGGAATGTTTATACAGGCTTTAAAACCATTATATTTATGATTCATAAGAAATTTCAAAGAGTTTGGACAATAAGAACCTTTTTTAAAAAAAAATATTAAATGACTTAAATGAATCGATGCGGAAAAAAAAAAATCTACACACTTTAAAATTTTGAATGTGTTATTTTTTGCCTAAATACGGAAAAGCATATAACACCCACTTAAAGAGCATAAATTTTTCTTTAAAATTACGCATTTGGTTTAATATATATATATATATATACATATATATTGCGGAAAACGCGATATACGAAGTTCGTTTGGGAGTATATTTTTTTACAAAATCGGGTTAAAGATTATAATGTCATACAAATTTGAGGCGTATACAACAAATTTACATTACGATAATCCAACCAGGCCTAACGGCTATATCCATTTTACGTATCTCGCTTCATAATAAAAATTAGAATACTGGCTCTTAGCCAAATCTCGCGATTCAAACTATTTACAACTCGCGCATCAAAGTCATGGATAATAATAGAGTGTCAGTTCATTTGATGATCATTTACGTGAAGTGTTTCAACTGAAATCCTACAAATCGGTCATCCTGACGTGATGGCGTCTCGACATCAGCATCTTGATTTGTTATGTTTTTTTCATGCCTAACAGTTATTTTTTTTTTGAGATTTTTATTTCTTTCTGAGTATTGCTCTCTGTCTTTAGGATCAGCATATCTAATACCTCCATGATTCCTTTCCGGATATTGCTCTCTATTATGATAAGAATTTGAATAAGCATCTCGTCCACTATAAGCTCCTTTAAATCCATGATGAGAATTATTCTTATGTGAAGGTTGTGAATATCTTTGTTCATTATAACTAGCCTTGCACGATCGTCGGCCACCATAATTATAATTATTTCGACCATGATAGTAGCCTCTGTTCATGTATCTAAGGGAAATTTTTGGATTATACCTTGTTTTTGAATTAGGTGAAGTATTTTCTGCTATGTCTTGGGGTATCAGAGAATTTTCAGTTTCAAAGTTTTCAGAAATCTCAGATTTATTTTGGTAAGAATTCTCGGAACTCTGTTTCCCATATCCAAATTTATTGTAATTTCCATGGTTAAATGACTGTTTAAAATATCTCTGGCCATACCTATTATTGCTTCCGTTTTCAAATGGTCTATTAAATTTTCTGTTCTTTCCCTTATGATCAAAATTCCTATTGCGATCTTTCACATAGTTTTTTCTACCATGTGCAGGACTACTACTTTCATAATTTTCTTCTGGAGATGCATTCTATTCATCGGATAATCCTGTATCTTTTGTCCTATTCGGCTTATATGGTTTTATTAATTTCCTTATTTTCTTTCTGTTCACTAAATTCGTAAATGAGTCAAATTCACCCCGTCATTTACGCAGTCGATTTTAACCATATCTTCACAACCTCGATTATCGTTGTTTATACTTGCTTCATTAATTTTTTCGGTACTTCGTTAATTTTAATGTATCTTACTCGAACTTTGTTGCCGCTTGTTATTCTAACACCATCTTCCGTTACTTTTAACGTCATGCCTTCTACTGCTTTTCTACCTATTATTAAATCGCAGTCCGTCTCTTGTACCACGTAAAATTTATCCTGGATTTCTGTTTCATCCACGTAGACTTTATGCCAGAAAAAACCTGTCGGCTTAATTTCTTCTCCACCTATGCCTGATATGTATATATTGTCTCTGGTTAGTTTTGGCGCGTTTATTGCAGTATGATATCTTGAACTGGCGATTGAAATATCGCTTCCTGTATCAATTATTACGTTTGTTTTTATTCCGCTAATATCTAAGATTCTTCCTTTTTTACCATTTAACAAGCCCATATTAACTATTTTTCTTTGCGCGTTTTGGGTCTCATTTTGGTATTTTGTTTCTCGCCAATTTTGATTACGTTGCGGGTAAAAATTTGAATATTCTTGTTCTGTATTATTCGCCATGGCACATTTCGCACTCACGTGACCAGGGTTGCCACACGCAAAACAGATTATATGCGACTCTTTGCTTCCGTAATTCATACTGTGTCTATTGTCAATTTGGCGTCTTTTCAAATTGGCGTAATCAGCCACTCGCGATCTTCTGTCATCAAAGTCGCTACTTGTATCCTTAACTGATTGTTTATTGTAAACCCTTTGTGCTGTTTCGTAATTATCTAATTTATTAACTAAGTCATCAATTTTCTTTATTACTAATAATTCCTCTATGAAATGTGTCTTTGTTTGTAAATTATGCCTGATTTGATTAACAACAATTAATTCTGCTAAATCTTCAAAATTATTTATTTGAAGGCCTTCAATCCATTGTTGAAAATACACCTTTATCTCATAAGCGAAATCTCGCCAATTGGCTGATGGCTCCTTTTTAGATGAGAAAAATTTCAGCCTAAACTCCTCTGGTGATAGCTTGTAGCGTTTTAGTAGAATATTTTTTATATAATCATAATCGTGAATTTCAGGTTCGTTTTCCCTTGTTATTATATTGATCACATCTAACGGCATTAGATTAATTAAATAATTTACCCATTCTTTTTTATCAATGCCCGTTTGCGCCATTTGCCTTTCGTACATAGCTAAGTATAAACTGATATCATTCGAGCTATCATATTTAGTTAATAATCTAAGCAATTCAAATTGCTTACCTGGATTTGTCTTTGGGTCTTCATTAATATGTTCTCTTGAATTTTTTGTATCTGTAATTTCTTAATTTCACAATTCTGCTCCGATTCTATTTTCCATTTTCTCTCTTCCATTTCCATTTTCAATCTATTTTCTTCAATCTCTGCTTGTAATTTCTTCTCTTCTCCTTCTTTTTCTGCTTGTAATTTCTTCTCTTCTCTTTCTTTTTCTGCTTGTAATTTCTTCTCTTCTCTTTCTTCTTTCTCTTTTCTACTTGCTATCACTACTTCCAATCGATCTCTCATAAAATCTTCGTAACTCTCCCAACTCTTGATCAGCTTTATTAGGACAGGTATTGTCGGTTTTTCTGGTGCTTCAACTCCGCATTCCTCGCAGAGGTTTATTAGATCAATTCTCTTAGCTTTATTTAGAGTTCCCATCTTTCAAAAATTGTACTTGAAGTGATACGATTACGGTTTCACCTTGCTAATTCTTAACCCAACTTTTGATACTGGCGTTTTACAATACTTTACGTTTGGTTTCCATTTCAATACTAGTGGCTTTTACTTTTAATAATCCCGGCATCCGAGCCCCCAAAAATGTAAGTAAATGATATATAAATAGGCCCTTTACTGAACCAATATGACAAATAATCGATGAACAACAAAATATGCACTTTAATGTTAAAAGAGAATTTCGTAAACTTTCTTAAATCATACAAGACAATAAAAGTAAATAAAAGGTTTGATCTCACCTAATTTTCTGGTTCGTGTTCTATGAGCTTCTTTAAAGGTAGAAACATCTTTTACTAATGAAGATTATTTATTGGACAGGTAGACACACTTAATGACGATACAGAACGAATACACGACAAGCTATGTACAAACGTAAAGTAAACAAAACAGTCAGTCAGTCTAAAAGTTCTACGCGCTTAGCGCCATCTGGTGGTTCCTTTTTATTTTGCAACAACTTCCGCCGGGCGAAGTTCGTCTGGAGACGAAAGTGTTGAAAGTTCAAGTGGGCAAAGAAGCTGCACCGGTCTTCTGATGATGGCTCCGTTTGGCAACCTCACTGTGCATGCTCTTGTCCGACCATCACGTACAGGATGAGTCTGGATTATAACACCCATTTTCCATAAGAGGCGTGGGGTGTTTTCCTTTATAAGAACGACGGTGTTTTTTTTAAGTTCGCTTGTCAGGAGCATATTCACCACTTCATATTCTTTATTTTCTAAGTTGGTTTCCTGATCGGTATGAACGTTGGATTGTGGCCATTGACTTTCGCACTTCCTTAGCCACGGTGGCCCAAACCACCAAAGCTCCAGGTCTTTTAGACTGGTTAAGTTTTCACCCCGTGTTAAAATATCAGCAGGGTTATCATTCCCAGGACAGTGATTCCAACAATCAGGTTCAGATATTTTCTTGATTTCATCTACTCTGTTCTTGACAAACATCTTCAATTTTCGAGAATTATTCTTGATCCAGTGAAGAACAATCGTGGAATCTGACCAAAATATAGTCTTCGTATCCTTCGGTGTACTTGAATGTAGTCGAATATGATCGAACAATCTGGCTCCTATAAGTGCAGCAAGAAGCTCTAACCTCGGCAGAGTTATTTCTTTAACTGGTGCAACCCTAGTCTTTGAAGTGACTAAATTGGAATGGAAAATTCCGTCAGAGTTGCGAAAACGTACATAAATAACTGCTCCGTAAGCTCGTTTGCTGGCATCTACGAAGACGTGAAATTGACAGCCCGTAAGTTCTTCCATTCCTTTCATTGAGAATAGATGTCTTGGTACAGATATCTGCTTCAAATAAAACAATTCTTCACACCAATCTTGAAATATTTTTGCTAAGTCGGTTGGTAAAGCATCATCCCAATTGAGTTTTTTCTTCCATATGTCTTGCAGTAGTATTTTAGCTCGAACTGCAAATGGTGATATTAAGCCCAACGGGTCGTAGATTCTTCCCATAGTTTTTATTACGCTTCTCTTCGTAAATTTTAATTCTGCCATATCCTTATCCCTTAAAAGTTTATCACTATCAACGCTTAAGACATCATCTGCTGAATTCCAGCAATAGCCAAGGACCTTGCATAACGTGGATTCCTCGTTAACTTCTTCCTTAAATCGATCTTGCAATGAGCGTACATTTGTTTTCCATTTTCTCATATTAAAGCCTGCTTCTCCCAAAATGAGCCTTATTTGTTCGTGGACGGTGTACGCTAAATCTGTGTCTTCTAAACTGTGTATAAGGTCATCTACATACAATCTACTGTTCAAAACGCTGAAGGCAGTTGGATAAACATCCTCATACTTCTTGATGTGATGTTTAATTGTCGCGTTCAGTAAACATGAGCTCGATCTTGCTCCAAAAATTACACGCGTCATCCTCAAAACTTCGGGTTCAGCGTCTAAATCTTCCGTAACCCATAGAAATCTAACTGCGTCTCTTTCTTCTGGCGCCAGGGCAATTTGCAAAAATGCACCTTCTATATCCGCCGTTATGGCAACCTTATTCAGACGGAACTGCAAAAGAAGTTTTAGGATATCGGGCGCTAAATTCGGACCTGGATTCAAGCAGTCATTAAGGGACGGAAAATTATGTTCACTCGAGGAGGCATCGAAAACTATTCTCATTTTCGTCGTTGTTTTATCTTCGCGTATTACTGCGTGATGTGGCATGTAATAGATCTTAGAATTATCACCACATTCATTTTCATTGACCCTTTCAGCTATTCCTTGAATTAGATGCTTTGAAATAATGTCCTTGTACTGACTATGAAAATTTCGATTTTTCTTAAATCTTTTGACAAGTGTTCGCAAACGGTTGTTAGCATTACTATAGTTATCATGTAGCGACTCAGAATGTTCGTTCCATGGTAGTTTAACTTGGTAGCAACCTTCGATTAGTTTCGTAGAATTTTCAAATTCTTTCATAACTTCGTCATCTTTATTCAGATTGTCACTACGCGATATTCCCAAACCTTCTAAATCGAACAATCTTTTCAAAATGTCTGATTCTTCTAAATTTTGATTACGCACTATAACATTCATTACGCTAACATCCTTAAAATCCTTGCGTTTTGCTTCAGAACCATTAAATACATAACCTAGTTTCGTTTCCATTCCTACTAAAGCACCGGACACTCTTTTGACTTTCCCTGTAGCGATTTTCCAGAAATAGTCTGACCCAATTAAAAGAGAAAACCTTAAATTTTCAGACCCTTCAATATCAGCTATCTGTATTTTGGCTTCATTACAAAATTTGTGAATTTCTTTACTGGGACCTTGAATTTCAGCTTCCGATATGGAAGATGTTTCAATTGCTTCTATAGAAATAATTTTCTTTGGATCATAAATGCTTCGTAAATTTACTTTTACCCTATTTCTTACAATAGATTTCTTTGGTTTTGACCCAAAAGCATAAATTGCTAATTTTTCTTTTCCTATAACTTCTAAATTAAATTTACGAGATAACGTTTTATCGATGAACGTATTTTGCGACCCCGAATCCATGATAATTTTTATTTTTCTTTCCTGAGAATTATTACTTAAAAAGGCGACAGCTGTTTGTAAAAATACATTTTCGTTTACTGCAGTTGTTGCGCAACTTAGAGCATTGGAATCATTTTTTCTTTCAGACTTTGAGACGCTTTCTTTTTTGTTATGTTGCTTTTCAGTTTCGTCACAAATTAAAACATTATGTCTTCGAGTACAAATGTTGCAACGCATTTTTTCGCGGCAAAATTTTGATACATGTGATTTGCGGAGGCAAAGAAAGCAATAACCCTTTCGTAAAAGACTTGATTTTCGTTCATTAATGGTTAAGGGGCAGTTAAAATTTTCGTGTTCCCCATTGCAAAATAAACAGTCTTTCTTGATAAGAGTATTTAATGTAGCTACGGTGGGTATATTTTTATGAGTTTCATGTTTTCGATAAGGTAACTCTTTAATTTTATTCTTTTCAAATACTTCATCATTTCGAAACATATACGTTTTTTCTCGCGTTTCGATTTCATGTTTCAGAAATTCTAATAATTTGGCACAGTTCCAAGAATCTTCGCCAGCAGAACGATTGAATCCTAGAACAATTTCTTCAGGAATTAATTTGACTAAAATAGCGAATAAAATTCCCCCATAGTTATTTAATTCTACTCCGGCTGTTTCGAGACTTCTGATTTGAATAACACAGGTATCATGCAATTGTCTAAGCTCTCTTAAATTCGCTCCAGATTTTACAGGATTTAGGCTTAATAGCTTGTTTACATGCGATCGTATTATTAATTCATTTTTTCCGAATCTTTCTTTTAACAATCCGATCGCGACATCGTAATTATTTTGTGTTAAAGCTAAACCTTGAATACATTTTAAAGCTGCTCCTGTTAAGAAATTCTTTAAGTAATTTAACTTCTCTATGTTAGTTAACTTTACATTTTCATGTATAGCTACTTCAAATTGCCCCCAGAATTCCTGCCAATTTTCATATTTCCCATCGAAAGGTTGTATTGTAAGCTTCGGTAATCTTACGTGAGAATAATTCTTTGATTCATCAGGTCCTGTGGACAATAGAATAGAAGAGTTTATTTTACTTTCGTTAGGAGCATTACGCTTTAAATATCGATCAATTTTAGCTTTCGTTTTCGTAATTTTTTCGCGATATTCTTGACTGGATGATACATCTTTTTCTAGCGTTTCTAAGTTATCTACAAGTTTCTGAATTTCTGAATCTAATTTGTAAACTTGTTCTGCATTCTCGATTAATTGAATTTTAAGATCTTCAATTTCGTCTATATCTTTTTCGTCTCCTGCCAAATATTCAGTTATTTTGTTAATAATCTTCGTTAAAGATGTTCTAAGAGACTTACGCATACTTTTTGATTTATCTAATTCGCTAGGTAGCGCCATTTTCAAAATTTCAACTCTTGGGAATTTCGGCACCATAAAAGAGAATTTCGTAAACTTTCTTAAATCATACAAGACAATAAAAGTAAATAAAAGGTTTGATCTCACCTAATTTTCTGGTTCGTGTTCTATGAGCTTCTTTAAAGGTAGAAACATCTTTTACTAATGAAGATTATTTATTGGACAGGTAGACACACTTAATGACGATACAGAACGAATACACGACAAGCTATGTACAAACGTAAAGTAAACAAAACAGTCAGTCAGTCTAAAAGTTCTACGCGCTTAGCGCCATCTGGTGGTTCCTTTTTATTTTGCAACAAATGTCAACTAATAACACTTTTGGTCGAAACTATACAACAAATTTACATACGATAATCCAACCATACGTGAAGTGTTTCAACTGAAATCCTACATATATATATATATATATATATATATATAATAAGTCGAACAGGATAAGGATTGGACATTAGAAAAACAGCTGGTGATCAACAGAAAGTTTGTGTAGTTTAAACATGAAATTTGCCGATTGGAAAAATATGTTACGAGGACGTCTACGCCATTACAGCACGTTCACGTCTGGTGTGTTGCTATTTTGTAGCTTTATAATAAATTAAAAATGGTCAAGCCTAAAAGAGAAAACATAGGAAAATCTGCCCTAAGTGAAGTTGTTGCTAGAGAATATACTATTCATCTTCATAAGCGTCTTCATGGTGTTGGGTTTAAAGGATTGCGAAAAAGCAGAACTTTTGTGTTATCAGGAAATTAAAGATTTTTAGATGTGTGAAACTTTCCTGTGAAATATGTTCAAGAGTAACTGTAAGTTGGTATTTTTATTTATTGATATTTATTAGTTTATGTTATATTTAAAATGTTTTATTTATTTAATAGTCTACTTTGAAATTTAAAGGTTTTATATACTATGTTATACTGATTAAATTTTTGTTTTTAAAATTTATTTCTGTTGCAAATATTTAAGTGTTGTTAAGGTTAATTAATTTATTTGATGATTTCGTGTGATACGTCATTGTAATGTTATAGACAGCGGTATAATTTTATATTTTCATGTTTTAAGAACAGATATTCTTAAAAGAAAAATTCTATCATTTTTAATATGTTACTGAGATCTGATCTGTATTTTATAAAGAGACAACTTTTATCCTAAGGGAACATTCCTGGCACCATGCCAAACCTAAGTTACAAAACAGCTACTATGAGGAGAAAAAAAAAATCTGTATGTTGAATAATAAGTGACTGGTGGTTTGAATTGTAGTAAATTAATGAGCCACTGAAAGATTATTTATGATGTAAATATGTAAATAGAGTGTTAGTATTTTATTGTTTATTTAAACTGTGAATATACAAAATTAATTTTAGTATGATATTGTTTATTTTCATTTAATGTAGGATTTATGATGCACTTACCAACTTGCTAAAATATTTAATATAGAAACTTTGAAAATTTTTGATGGTGTTATAATATTAATAAAGTGTTTAAATAAAATGCTAGGTCAGGTAGAAATTAAATTACTGGAACATGTAGACATTTAGCACTATGTTAACCTAGCTGAATTGCTCTATTAGGTAATTTGAATTTTAATAATCTTAAGCTCACCAATGGGGAATTTTTTTTCACCTCATTTTGTCCATAGCTTAGGTAAAAATAAGTTCATTATTTACCAAGTCCTTAGCAGTAATAAATTTACTAGAATTGAATACTCAGAATAATTATGATGTGATGATAGAATTAATACGTGATGACGATCAATATGAAGATAAAGTCATGTTTTCCTTGATGACAAATAATAAAAATATTTTGAAGAGAAATTGGAAAATTTAGGTAAGTTGCATTCAAAAAATTCATGAGGTATGTAAATAAAGTTTTGTTGATGATGTTGCTCTTATTCTTTTTGCTGATGATACAATTGTTATTATTATTATTACTATGATAAAAAAGTTATTCTAAGGTAATTAATGCAACATATTAAATTTAAATTTAACAAAAATAATAAATAAAATTTAGGAGATTTTTATGTATTTTATTGAATAAATGTTCTGGTTAGTGCTTAATTTGGATTCACAAATTCTTATAATTCTTAAAAATTCAATAGGAAGGGTTTGAATTCAGTTATGTTTCTGTCAGAAGGGTATATATGGTCGTAATTTGGAGACATGGAACAATTCGCAACCATATTTTTCACCAGATAATTTCAGACTATTTCATGAGCAACCCAAACAACAATCAAAATCACCACAGACATCACAATCACCATCACAAAATCAAACTAAAGTAAAAACAATAGAATAAATTCTAATTCTTTAAATATCTCTTATTACTCTAGTTTCAACATTATCAGGTATGTCTTTGGTGTACAACAGAGATATTACCCATTTTTGAAAGTTTAATATTTTAAAATTTTAAAATAAATGTCACAGCTTTTATTTCAACATTGTGGTTATATTTTAGCCTGATCAACTAAAATATTTACTTGTTTTTGAGAGTTTTTGAGGTTGAGTAGACACCTTATGCAGGCATAAGATGTGTATTTTGATTTTAGGAATTGTCAAATTGATGTTGAAAAATGAAATTAAATGTTTTAATTCTATATCAAAATAAACTATTTTTACTTTATTTACTTTTTCTTAAACCAATTGTTTCAAAATTTAATATTATGTTATTTACTTCAATAGATAATCAAATAGTAACAGTTTATAAATATTTCTATAATTATACAAACATATAAATAATTGGATAGTGATGATGTGATGTTACAGTGATTGTTTTGTGTAACAATAGAAAATTAAGTATTTAAACTAATTGCCTTTGTATTCCATTTCTCAGCTAAAATTAACATCTTTTTATTCTTATGTATTGTCTTTATTTATTCTAAGTTTGCCAAAAAAAAAAAAACTCTCTGCATTTAGGATATGAATACTTATAACTTAACAGTATAATTTTGTAAAAGGGTATCAGAGGAAAAAATTATTGTAAGAAACTACTGGTTGAGAGTTCAATTTCTAAATATTTAGATTTAAATTTATTTGGATTTTGAAATTACTTTTTTGTATACTTTCGACTGGCAAAAATACTTTCTTATATAATTAAAAAATAAGAAATTTATTTATTTGCTATGTAATTATTTTATTCCTCAACCAATATTTTCCCTAACAATAAATAAACAAACTGTGATATTTTCTTAAATTATACAAATGTTATTATAATATTATTATTTCTACTATTGAATTATATTATGAATTACTACATATGTTGAGAAGTATTAGTTATATTGAAAGTTATTATTGTTATGTTTATGAATTGAATTTTATTATAGCATTTATTTATATTATTGAAGAGTTATATTATTTATTAGTGAAAAAATGTTTGACAAATATTAGTTAAAGATGTTGGGATCCCACAGGAATATAACAAAGATAACATATTCCAAGTACAATAAACGACCAAGAGATAATTTGACTTGTTTATTATGTGAGAAATTTACTGTGATACTTAAGAGAAAGAGAAAGATGTTGTGAAAAATGCTAGCATTATAAAGTCATTATAAAGTATTGGTAAGAATGACTACAGTTTTAAAATTTTGATGGAGTAATGTCTTTATTTTCAGCCTTTACATAAAAACTGTATTTGTAAGAAAGGGACTGCAGTAATCATTTTTAAAAAACAAAATGAGGACTTATCACGATCCAAGAAAGAGACTGAAATAAAACAGTTGGATCTAAACTCAAATTTGAATGAAGTCGAATTTTTTTAACTTTGTTTTAACAATTTGCTAGTGACTACTTATTCTAAAGCTTGTGAACTTGGTAAAAGCAAAATTCTGTTACTATTATTATCCTGTTTTTCTTGTTTATTAATATTTATTATTTATTGTTATTGTATTTTTCTTGTGCACTTACAAATGGTAAGTGAGATTGTAACCATTTCTTGTATTATTTTACAGGGGAAATGCTCGTAGCTTTATTTTTATTTATCTATTAATTTTAATTGATTACTATTATTTTGTTTTTGTTTCAGAAATTTCCCATCTCCTTGCTGGCAGTCTCTAAATTTATACTAGTCAAAATTCAAATTTCTAAAGTATTAAATTTATATTGTCTGAATTTATAGTTACTTAACTATTAACTTCATCCAAAATCTTTAGGGAGGGGGGATAATATTACAAAATTTAATTTTTTTCCGCAATTATTCTATGAAATTTGTCCATTCAATAATATTCGGTATATAACCCAGCTTATTAAAATAATTCTCATTCTTAAAATAGCCTTTTACTATCCATATGTAAAGTCAATTTGTCCTAATCCACTTAATAATATTTATTCGAATGTAGTTAGTCTAAAAATGGCGATAGCTTTTTTAATTTATTCTTTAAATAGAACATCTTTATTTTAATCCATTATTAAAATTCATTAGTATTATTCCAGTGTTGTCAAATTGCTATAACTTCTTTATTTAAATGCTAAAATGTCGTATCTCTTAAAATATTCCGCTCAAAAAACCTTATTTCATAAAGTTATCCTATTATTAAATATCAAATGTCTATTAAAATATTTCCGAAAAACTTTAATTCTTTCTTTTTTTTTTCCCCTTTTATAAAGATTCATTTTCTTTTCTTCTTATTATTTTTATTACGTATTAAATTCGAAGTTTAGCTACAGCCTCAAAACAGATAAGCTCGTTTGTTGACATGGCAGGCATCTGGTACGAGATTATGGAATATTCTGGAAGGGCGTAGAAAGTTTTTGGCGGTAAGGAAGTCATTTTACGACAAAATAAATCCACCGGAAATATTGATAAAGTTCCAAAAGAGACCTTTTGATTCGATAGAAGTGGGTCACGTGACGTATTCTGTATTATTACGCAAGCTAGTTTAAAAACACGATCCTCCTGATTCGGAGAGAATTTTTTTTGACGCTGGTGTTTGCTAAAAGAATCGGGACGGATTCTAGAAAATAATGGAACGTTGTATTTTTATTTTGTTTAGCGTTGGCTAACGAGCATTTTCCCTGAAGAGATGTCTTAAACTGGAAATAAAATGTTCTTCGACAAAAAAATGAACTGAATTTTCTTGTTGTTGTTGATGATACCACACGGCCGCCTAATGCGAGCTAAAAGGGAAACCTATCACATAGCTAACCCTGTTTATCAACGAGCACGACTGCCTTTCATCCCGGATTTGAACTTGGAAATACGACATATATATATATATATTGCAGAAAACGCGATATACGAAGTTCGTTTGGGAGTATAATTTTTTACAAAATCGGGTTAAAAATTATAATGTCGTACAAATTTGAGGCGTAAAGGTTATAATCACGGGTCCTGATAACGCCGGGTGGGTCAGCTAGTTTTGAATAATCAAAATCTCAAGATCCATTTATGATGAATTATGTATCATTATTTAAAAATGTTCTCAAAAAAAAAATATTTTTCCCCAGACAACAACGCGACACTTTTTGAAACATTCACAGAATCGTTTATATATGTAAAAGCATGAAATTTACAGGCTCTATGTAATTAAATTTTAGTAAATACGTAGCATGTAAAAACAGTTTTGCCTTTTTAACACTTTCCAACCTAGTTGAAAAGTGTTTATGACTTCGGTTTGTCTGGCCGTATGCCGTCTGTTCGTGCTCTAACTAAATATGCTCGGATTGCCCTGCAATTTTTATATGTTATTGTCGTTATCTATAGCATGTTCCCTATTTCAACTGAAGTGTGTAGCACTTATAGTTTTTTACAGGGACACTCAAAAGAATTCCGTTACATGACGGTATATGGGGTAAAATCATTTGCATTTTAATTTAATAATGTTACACAATTTCAAACACATTGTAATTGATATATATATCACTAAGGTACATTACAAGAAGCTTAATATGGAATAGGGTGTGCATAGCACTTATAGTTACTTTACAGGGTCAGTCAAAAAAATCCCGTTACATTACGTCTATAGAGAAAAATCGTTTGCGGTTTAATTAAATAATGTTTCACTATTTTAAACGCATTGAAATTTATATATATCACTAAGGTGCATTACAAGAGGCTTACTTACAGAATATTTTGTATATAGCAGTCATCGTTCATTTACAGGGACACACAAAAGAATTCTCTACTGTCTGTTAACAATAATTCCTGGAAGTGTGTTTTAAGTTGCTGAACGCAATTTTAAATTTAACTCACTTTTTGTCTATTACTTGGTGTGTATAAATTCTGTAGATCATATACAGGGCAGCACAAAAGTTCGCGAACACATTTCCGTTTATTGACAGAAACTCCAGAAGGAGAATTTTAAACTGTGCTATGCGTTTCCTAACTAAACTAAAATTTAGCATTCTATGTAGTATATATACAAATCTATAGATCCTATACAGGGCTGAATAAAAGTATTCGGATATTTTTCCGAATATTGTATATGTTGGAAATTCCTGAAATTACGTTTTTAAATATGTTATGCGTTTTCCAAATTGTTTACTTAGATGTTATCTTTCAGCTTATTAAACGGTAATGATTTGTAAAATTATTTTGTAAGCGTGGGAAAGTGTTACATAATCTATGCTTGACGCATGATATTTTGTTCTTGTTTATAAGATTCTTTGCCTTTATTGAAAAATTAAAAACGCTATTCCATTTCATAGTTTTTTAATACGACCTTATTACCCTGTTAAATTTATGCTTTTACGAATAAAAATGAATTCAGGAATGTATCAGAAAGTATCCAGTTTCAATTTGAAAATACTCTTAATATGTGCAAAAAAATTGAATAAATCTGTTTCTTGGTTTATTAAAAAATACAAGACCCGCTTAAATATTAAAATATAATCAGGGGTCTGTCCAGACTTTTTCCCCCGGGTCCTGTGTTTGTAAAATTGTGAACAGCTTTTACATTTGTGAAAAATCTAGTCAATTTTGGGAATTTGAAATAATCGGTATATATTCAGGTTCTTGTTTATACATGAAGATATATGTGTGTAAAATACACATATTTTCTTTATATATGTAAAAGTGACAGTCAGATTTTACTTTTAAATGATTAAATTTGTGAAAGCTTCAATTTGGAGAGGGAAAAGTTTTGTGAAAGGTCTAGTTTTAAGACAAATAATTTTGTGAAGTGTCCTGTTTTAAGGTGAAAAGTTTTGTGTCCTGTTTTGGGATGAAAAAATTTGTGAAGAGTCCTGTTTTGAAATGAAAACAATTATGAATAGTCCTTTAAAGGACCCAAATACTTCCTAAAACAGATTCCTGATAATATATATTTTTTTTTAATGAAGATTTTTATAAATCTTTTCTCAGGATGCAAAGTTCATGAAACATTAACCAATAAATTATTTCCGTGGTTTTATTTGTTTGAATTATGAAATATTTTCTGTCTTTGAAAACAACTCAAATATTTTAATAAAAATTCTATGAAAAAAATCCCCTGAAAATTCTCTAATTAAAGTATCATTATTTTGTGCAGCGTAACATTTAAACAAATTTATATTTATCTTAGTAAAAATTTAAGGAAACTCGAAGTAATAAATAAGATGCGAATCATGGAGTTACTTTTATTTTGAAATGCTTAAAAATTACACGCACCAAGGAATCGAACATCGTTTTTAATTTTCCTATAAATGTCGTACGTTTTGAATTGTATCTGATTATATACCCTCAAGACGTTATTTCCATGACTGCCGAGCCCCGAAATCGGCTTAAAATGCAAACTTTCAGAAAACTTTCTTGAAGATTATTTGCTTTTATTAGAAAATGGGAAACTTATTCCTTGGTATCTGAATAAAACATGCATATTTTATACATTTATGAACATGCCTGCAAATTTCATGGATTTACGAAAGAAAATGATTTCGGTTATCTATCAGAAAATAGTCAGTTTCGATCTTAAATTTTAAATTATTAATGAAAACATGTGACACCAACCCACCACCATCACAGAAAAAATAAATTAAAAGACATGACCCCCCCCCCCCTCTCCCATCTAAATTGAAGGCTGAATCCGCCTCTGCCTTATAGACCACGATTTAAGGCTGTTTTCAAATCCAAAGGATCTACTTTCATACACAATTTTCAATTAACTTTTATTCGGAAGCAGATGAAATTGGCTATTAGGTAGCTTTCAATACTAAAAAGTCCTTCCGGCCTGTACCGGGAGGAAAAGGTAGCTTTCCTATATCTTCGTTTTAAAATTTTAGCTAATGTTACACAAAAACAGCAAGTTAAAATGCAAAGAAACGTTTACAAAAGATTCGTTAATACTGAATTTCAATAACAAATTCGCCAAATTATTGAGCAATAGCCAAATTGGCTTCATTTATGACTTATTTTGGTCGCCAAATTTGGCGATATTTCGCCAAATGTCGCCAATTTTGTGGCCAATTTTGTCGTCAATTTTGGCGCTAACGGATATGAATATATAGTTTTAAGCGTATGATTGGGAAAATTATTACAACAATTAAAGAAAATAATTTGCAAGTACAGTCGAAGCACCTTATAACGAAATCGAAAGTGCTCCATAGATTTGCTCGTTATAAAGTGCTTTCGTTAAAACGTTATAACGAATTAGTTCGTTATACAATAAGAAATCCATTTATCCGGATTAATATGGTCTGAACGTAATCTGATTATGCATAAGTCCGGATATTGGAGACAATCATAAAAAAAGTCTGTTTATTTCTTTAAGATCTCTTAAAATTGTTTTTGTTTAAAAAAAAAAAAAAAAAAAAAAAAAAAAAGAGCTAGATCTTATGTATTCATATTAAATTAATGCTTCACAAGAAAAATTACTTTTACTAGAAAGAGTGAAAAGAAGAAAAGCGTTGATTTAATAAGAAATTTCAAGATAATTTTATTTTTACGAATGTTATACGTACAAGTCATATCATAAAATTTTTATTTTGTGATTATTGATCTGGATGACTGGATTTCAGATAATTAGAGTTTTGTTGTATCATTTTAACGGTATATGTATAGTATATATTACTATGCTACACATGGAAAAAAATATACTGGGCATATTAAAAAAAATATATATTATTGATTTAATTCTGTTAAACGAAACTTTTACATACCTATATTGGTTTGAAGAATGAAGTTAACAAGCTCTGCTTTCTTTTCTTTACAGATTTATCTAATAATGTAAGCTCTATTTTGTCAACATACATATTAATTTCATTCGCTAACAAGTTTTTATTACACATGTAACATGCAATTTTCTGTAAATACTCGAGTGCATCAGATGGTAAAAGTTTCTAGCAAATTTCTAAAAATCCTTCTTGCTCACTGACACTGCCATCAGAAAACTAATATTTAACTTTTTTTTTTTGGCGCTATTCTCTTTATTGAACATTATAAAGTATTGATCAAAGTTATAAAGTGATACGCATTTTCATGCAAAATACTTCCACTAACGGTATATTTTTGGATCTTGCATCTTTAAACCATAAAAATAATACTTCCTCCACATCTGCATATTTTGCTGTATGTAAAAGTTTAAACGATGAGAAAACTGCATCCTTTTCGAAAATTTTAAGAATTTTTTCTCGATATTTCAATATTGTGCTGAGAGTGCTAATCTACATCACTTTTTTTAACATAATTCTGGGAAGCATTTTATAATTTCGACTTTCTCTTCTAAACTCAACCATTTTCTTTTGTCAGACACAGCCAGCGTACAGAGTTTTAAAAATTAACACGCCATAAATTTACAGGCAAAGCAAATGTCAATGAAATCAGTCATCGAATAAAAAAGAACATAATACAGTTCTGCTAAGCTGTCGTCTTTCTGTCTGTTTTAAAATACTGCCCCTCCCCCAAATCTCTCCTTGAACTATTGAAAATATGTGATTGGCCGTAGAGAAAAAGATTGAAGGTTATGTCATGGGGAAAAAAAAAACTAGTAATTAAGAAAAAAAATATTTCCCGCGTTAAGTAAAAAAAAAAGGGAAAATTCGCTATATCGTTTTTATTGCACTGTTCATGCTCGAATTCTTTTTGTTATATCGTACTTTTCGTTGTAAATATTTCGTTATATCGTTTCGAATTCAGTATTCTTTAACATGCAGACCAACTAAATGGTAATGAACATTTCGTTATATCGTGCTTTTCGTTATATCGTAATTCGTTATAAAGTGCTTCAACTGTAATGGCGTTAATGTGCTGTTTTGTTTCAAAATGTCAGCCACCCTAGAATTTCAAACTGCTCTATCTCAGCCATTTTTTAAGATAGAGGTAAACCAAAAAATGCTCTGGAATCCTTGTATCAAGGCCTAACACGTAATTAAAAAATAAATTTGAATTTTTAATTTTTTTGTATATTTATTTTAGTTTTAAATTTTTAAATGGCCGCCATTTTGAAACAAAATGGCGGACCAAGCTGGCCAACGAACTCGGTCGAGACATTGGTGAGCTTAATACACACAATTAGTTTCATCAAAATCGATTTATAAATACGAGCGTTATCGTATGACATAGGTCAGATATATATATATATATATATATATATATATATATATATATATATATATATATATATATATATATATATATATATATATATATATATGGATATATCTATATATATAAATCAACATTTGAGCGGAGGGTGGTTTTGGGGTCTGGGGGTCATGATCGGTGAAAATATATCGAAATTTTCCGGAACTGCTTTCCTCCGAACGGCTGCAATAGGTAGCTTTATACTTTTTAGTATTGAAAGCTACCTAAAAGTATAAAGCTACCTATTGCAGCCGTTCGGAGAAAAGCAGTTCCGGAAAATTTCGATATATTTTCACCGATCATGACCCCCAGACCCCAAAACCACCCTCCGCTCAAATGTTGATTTATATATATATATATATAGATATATCCATATATATATATATATAGATAGATAGATAGATAGATAGATAGATAGATAGATAGATAGATATAGATATATCTGACCTATGTCATACGATAACGCTCGTATTTATAAATCGATTTTGATGAAACTAATTGTGTGTATTAAGCTCACCAATGTCTCGACCGAGTTCGTTGGCCAGCTTGGTCCGCCATTTTGTTTCAAGATGGCGGCCATTTAAAAATTTAAAACTAAAATAAATATACCAAAAAAATAAAAATTCAAATTTATTTTTTAATTACGTGTTAGTCCTTGATACAAGGATTCCAGAGCATTTTTTGGTTTACCTCTATCTTAAAAAATGGCTGAGATAGAGCAGTTTGAAATTCTAGGGTGGCTGACATTTTGAAACAAAACAGCACATTAACGCCATTACTTGCAAATTATTTTCTTTCATTGTTGTAATAATTTTCCCAATCATACGCATAAAACTATATATTCATATTTGTTAGCGCCAAAATTGGCGACAAAATTGACAAAATTGGCGAAATATCGCCAAATTTGGCGACCAAAATAAGTCTTCATAAATGAATCCAATTTGGCTATTGCTCAATAATTTGGCGAATTTCTTATTCAAATTCAGTATTAACGAATCTTTTGTAAACGTTTCTTTGCATTTTAACTTGCTGTTTTCGTGTAACATTAGCTAAAATTTTAAAACGAAAATATAGGAAAGCTACCTTTTCCTCCCGGTACAGGCCGGAAGGACTTTTTTTATTCAGAAACTACGTCATCAAAATAAGTTTTTTTTTTTTTTTCGTAAAAGCGGAAAATCTTTCAGAAAATACTGTCAAAGTGAGCGTTTCAAACCGAATTCCTGACGCAGAAGAATGAGAAAGGATAAACTTGTATCGTCACGTGATACGAATCGCTTATAACTCGACCAAGTAATTTATTTATCAAAAAAATGGCAAACCTATTTCGATTCCAAATCGCTTCAATAGCCAATTTTACGCCTTTGCGTTTAAAATTGAGTTAAAAAGTTTCGCGTTGTTAAGCAGGGGATTTGAGAATCACCTTAAAGAATCATAGCGTTTTTATTCTTAATATTTTATACTAGCTGACTCGCCGCCGTTGCCCGCTCCCTTCAAAAAGTAAGCACAAAACGCGAAATAACTCTGAAAAACAAAATAAAAAATCGCGAAAAATGTAAAAATCGCTACACGAATTCCAATTAAACTTTATTGAAAAGAGAACAAAGTTTGCTAAATATTAGGCTAGAAGACTGAAATCGGATTAATTTTACTAATGTAAAAATTTGCAGAGAATCGCAAAAAAACATACACTAAAATATCAAAAATCCTAGAGAACAAAATTTACTATATTAGGCTACAAGTTTGAAATCGAATTACTTTTACCAATGTCAGTAAATTGCCGCGAAATGCGAAAAAAACTAAAAATCGCATAAAAAATTCCTGAAAAATTTAAAAATCGCTGTAATTCCGAATAGACTTCATTTATTAGAAGACAGAATTTGGTGTAATGGGCTAAAATTTTAAAACCGGATCCATTTTACTAATGTGAAGAAAACACTTCGAATTGCAACCCCTCTGCCCCCCCCCCCTCCCCCCCAAAAAAAAGAAATCGCATATAAATCGTTAAAAATTAAAAAGTCGAAAAGTTTACTACAATATGGGCTAAAATATACCGTAACCAGAATTCGTTCACGGATATAAACTAGTCGTTGGGATGCACCGTACTACTTACCCATCATGGATATACATAATATAAAATATGAAAATAAAACATGTGTAAACTATTTATAAAATGCATTGCAATTCGAATAAAATCGTGGCTTGATGACGTCATAAACTTTAAATCGAGGCTAACGAAAAAGAAAGGCTACCGCGGTGCTTTTCGCGTATCTTTTTTTACAGACCGCCGGAGTCACGTGATGCTCGAATGCAATAATGAAGGTGTAGGAAAAGAGCATCACGTCACTCTAGCGGTCTGTAAAAAAAGATAAGTGGAATGCACCGCGGTAGCCTGTCTTTTTCGTTAGCCTTGCTTTAAATATTCTATTACTGAATTGCGTAAAAGAAACATCCTTATAACTCCAAAATGGATAATCATATTAACTAAGAGTTTACTGCGTCGGATTAAGCGTCTCATTTCCAATTAAAATATATCTTTGAATTGAAATTCGAATGAAATACAGGGTCATGAAAAATCGAAGAGTGTGAAAAATATAATTACAAATATCTCGGCAACTCATTATCCGATCGACTTCATTCTTTATGCAAAATTTATGTTTTTTTATTGTCTTTTATATTCACTCCTTAAAATAAACAATTTCGAAAATTTTTATATACCTTTTATCAGAACGAATATTTCGAGAGTCCGAAAAAAATAGTTCCGGATAATCGGGGTTACTGAAATTCAATAAGTTTCTTCTCACTGTTACATACTAAGTACATACCAAATTTCAAGTCTCTATATTTGTTCGGTAGACAGAGCGTTTACAGACACACACACAGACACTGACACAGACAGACGGACGACAAATATTTTTTTTCTAAAAATATGTTTTTCGGAATCTCCAGTGTCTGAAACGTGTAAATCCGTCAAAAAAATGTTTCGATTTTCAAAACGATTACAAGACTTACCCTATACTACGTATGATGGGTAAGTAAAAAATCGATGCAAAACTCGGAAAAACGCAAAATGTCGCTTTGAAACTCGCGGATGACAAAATTAACTATATTAGGCAAAATGTTGGAAACCGAATTCCTGTTACGAATGTCAAATAGCGCTTCGGGAACAAATGGTACAAAGTGCATTGAATATTGCAAAAATGTCATAAATCTCCGAGGACAAAATTTACTATAGGCAAAAAATTTGAAACCGAATTCTTTTTTCGAATACCAAAGTTGAAGCGGATCGCGATAAAACGCTAAAAATTGTATTAAAAATCGGTAAAATAACAAAAATTGCGGAAGGCAAAATTTTGTACATATAAAATTTCCTAATAGGCTAAATGTTTGAAGCCGAATTCCTGATACGAATCTCAAAAAATTGTCGTAGAACGCGAAAATAATCTAAATATTGCATTCAAAATCGCTAAAATTTAAAAAAAAAAAAAAAAAAAAAAAACGCGGAGGATAAAATTTTCTATATAAGGCAAAAAGTTTGAAACCAAACTCCTTTTTTGTAAGTCAGAAAATTGCCGCGGAACGCAAAAAATCGCTAAAGCACTCAGAGACCAACATTTACTATAGTGGATTAAAAGTTTGAAGCCAAATTCCTTTTACGAATGTCAAAAAATCGCCGTAAAACGTGAAAACCACTATAAATCGCATTAAAAATGGTATTAAAAATCGTTAAAAAAATCGCTAAAAGTTGAAAAATCGCAGAGAATAAAATTTATTACATTAGACAAAAACTTTGAAACCAAATTATTTTTCCAAAAGTAAAAACAAATCGCAGCTAAATCCGAAAAAAAAACGCTAAAAATTGCATTCAAAATCGCATTAAAAATTGCTAAAGTTCAAAAATCGTGGAGGACAAAATTTACTATAGCAGACTAAGAGTTTGAAACCAAATTCCTTTTCCCAATGTCAAAATATTGCCCCAGTGCCGAAAAAATGCTAAAAATTGCTGAAATTGAAAAATCCTAGAGGACAAAATTTACTATATTAGGCTAAAAGTTTGAAACCAAACACCTTTTCCGAAAGTCGAAAAATCGCAGCGGTACTTGAAAAAAACGTTAAAATCGCATTAAAAATTGTTTAAAAAAAAAAAAAAAAAAAAAAAAAAAAAAACGTGGAGCATAAAATTTTCTATGTAAGGCTCCTTTTTCGGTGGGTCAGAAAATTGCGGCGGAACGCCAAAAAACGCTAAAATTCTCGGAAAACAAAATTTGCTAAAGCCGAATTCCTTTCATGAATGTCAAAAAATCGCCGTGAAATGCGGAAAACGCTATAAATCGCATTAAAAATAACATTAAAAGTCTCTAAAAGTTCAAATATCGCGGAGAACAAAATTTACTATATTAGGCTAAAAGTTTGAAACCAAATTCCTTTTCTGAATATAAAAAAAATCGCAGCGAAACCCGAAAAAACGCTAAAAATTGCATTGAAAATCGCATTTGAAATCGCTAAAATTCAAAAATCGTAGAGGACAAAATTTACTTTATTAGATTAAGAGTTTAAAACCAAGCTTCTTTTCCGAATGTCGAAAAATCTCAGCGGGACTCGAAAAAATGCTCAAAAATCGCATTAAAAATCCCAAATCAAATTTCGTGGTGGGCAAATTTTATACTTTTACCAATGTCAGAAAATCGTCGCGAAATGCGGAAAAAACTTAAAAATCACATAAAAAAATTCGCGAAAAATTCAAAAATCACTGTACGAATTCGGAATAAACTTTATTGGAAAGAGGACAAAATTTACTACGAAACGTGAATACTACGAAACACGAAAACACTTTAAAAATAGCTGCACGAAACCGTAACTCTAGTAACCCTTTCGTCTGTCGGAAAGTAACGAACCCCGAAGCGTTACGGACGTTTAGTTACTTTTAGCGTAAGAAAAAAAAATCGTCTCGAGAAGCGCGAAATGACTTGCTTTCGCCAGTGTTTTTGAAAGGGTTAAAACTCGTATTTTCTAAAACCAATCATACCGTCGATTAAAAGAAAGTTTCTGCTTTAAGAGCATATTTTTGGTTTGTCTGTATCTCTAATATTGCGCCCTTGAGGGGCGTTACCGTAAAGGGGAAGGCATCCACCCGGAAAAAATATCCTTTTTCAAAAATGTTTTTCACAGGGTTTTTTTCACGGGGCAATGTTTTTCATCATTTTTTTTTTTCGAATTGATTGTGGCATTTGAGACGTATAAGAGTACGATCTTTCAGAATATGTCTTTCGTTTTTAAATAAACCAAACGGTTTCGTCGATAGAAATTAAAAGAGCCATTTAATAACCCAACGGACCAAACACCAAGCTAAAACCGGTTAGCTTACCGCAGTGGTGGGCGACGCACAGTGTAAGATTTCGCAAACCTAGCGGGAAAAAATTCAGAAAATCGATTTTAAATAATTTCAGTTTTAGACATTTTAAATTACATCTAACACATTGAAGAGGAAAGAGATAAAGTGAAAGCAGTTTAACTCCACAACAACAACATCAAAAGTCGGCTTAAAACCAAGTTTTCTGTAAACCTTTTTAGAGCGGCGATTGTTGTAGATGTAATTGCAAATGATATTTATGGCTAAAAATATACTTATTTTGTAAATATTGTTTTATGATTGTATGGAATCGTTACAACAAAGTATTTACTTTGTATTTTACAATTACGATAGTTATTTAAAAGTGTTACTTCTTAAAAATAAACTTGTAAGTTAATATGTAAATTATTTGAAAATTTAATAGCATATGATAAATTAAAAAAGCTGCCAAAAATTTTGTACACTCTGGTACATTGTTAGGTAATTTTTTTTGTAATTATATATGCATATACATATAAAATAAATCAATTTCAGCTGCAACTCTGCAACTTTTGAATATAAGTAATTTTTTTACAGGTATTGAAGTGTTAATTTCGAAAAGAGAATTCTATGAGATATTTATAAATTATGTTACTGGATATAAATCATTGCCAGTGAATTCTAAAAATATCTTGATGGACAATGTATTACACAAATATAAACTTCAACGTTGCTCATATGTTATGTTAGACCAGATTAAGCGGCTGATCCATTCGTTTATTATTGACATTAATCGAAGAAGGAGAAATTGCCATCGCATAAAGAACGTTTTTTAAAGAAAAATAAGAGATGGCTAGATTCGAATATAACAATAAGTAATCTCTATATACCAAACAGAAGTAATATTGACTACGCAGAAAAAGTTGAACGTCCAAAGAATATTTTGTTCAAGTGGACCGAAATCGGAAAAAAGGGTTTATCCATTCTTCTCAGAACACTCACTAAATGAACTCACACACGTGTTTAAAATTAAACAATTTGGACGGAAGGATGCCGCGGGTATGTTAAAGCAAATATCTGTAAGCCCTAAAAAAAGCAACTAAATTAAAAAAAATCGTTCAAAAAGCCGGATACCCGATATGTAAATATTGTCTTGAAGAAGCGTTGGTTTTAATAACCACTATAAAATTAAGCTACCGAAAATACGGGATTATGAGAAACTCCGCGTTACAAAAAGTTTTGAACATTTATCCATCCTATGAGCAGGTAAAAGATGCAAAAAATGTGCTATCCATCCCAAGAAAACTGCATATTTTCTTAATCATTTGCAGAAGTTAAATTACAATCTATTGTAGATTTACCGATAAAAAGACCGATACAAAAACAGATATTAAATATTCTTACTAAAGAAAAAGGGTCTGTGTTAAAAAGTATAACAATGATTTTTAAATGGGGGGTGGGGGGGGGGGGGGGTCGATGGTAGCGGTGGACAAAGTAGATACAAGCAAAAATCAAGTGAAAACAACTTTGAAGATGCAAATATTCTAATCCCATCTGTGGTTTCTTTAAAACTATATGGTTGTAATGAAGAAAATCAAAACCTTATATTATGGCAAAATGCACACCCTTCATCTACTTCTTACTGTAGACCCATAAAACTTCAAACCAAAGTTCAAAACAAAGTTCGCCAAGGAAACTGATCAGTCAATAACGGAAGAATTTGAAAATGTCAGAAATCAAATTATTGCTTTTGTGCCAACAATAGTAGAATTAGTTGCGATAAGCATTTTTCATAAGTTTATATAATAATTTTTTTTCCAAACTCTTTCTCATATTTAAAGAGTTCCCTTACAAAATAGGCGTCCAAAATAGCACCAGTTTTGGGGCCGATGAAATTTTGGATGGACCAGGTCATGGGGGGTTCTGCGACAATGCCTGTTGTAGCTTTCGCGAACGGAAGGGCATCGTTAACTTTCCTTGCAGGAGGGCCTTGACGAAGATTTTGCCTGATGACAAGAGACTTGACTTTTTTGGTTTTGGACCCTTGGAAATTTGGGACATAATCAATAACTTTCGGGGTGCTTGCCAAAACAGTTAGCACATTTGCAGGGGTCGTCAAATGCTTTTGGGCAGTCAGGGGCGAGGTGTTTCTCGGAACATTTCACGCACTGCATTCTAAGATGGCATGCTGCCGCCGAGTTAAAAAATCCCTGGCAACGGTGACACTGTTGGGGTCCCTTGCGACCCCGGTACTTTTCGAATTGTACCCTCATCCCAAGGATTTACATAACCTGAAAAAATTTTGCAGATCCGCTAGCCTAGGCAATTGAACCATGAAAAGTGGCAACGGAATCTTGTTCCTAGCATTGCCCCTGAGCAGTTGTTGAACTGAAAGAATTTGAAGTTCATCAAGGTCTAACCAGTCTTTAATTTGTTGAGCAGTGGTGTTTTAGGGGTGTCCCCTGATAGAGTTGCAAATGCTAGAACAAACCCGGTTTAAACCTGGTAATAAACCGGGTCTTTCGGGAATAAACCTGGGAATAAACCGGGTCTATTGGAAATAAACCTGGATATAAACCGTTTTTTTGCAACTCTATCCCTTAATAACAAATTTTTGATGTTTCTCTTTTTCGAACAGAAAGCTCCTGTAGTAAATGCCCTCCTGTTGAAGTTTTTGCTGTAACTTTCTGTACCCAATCTCACTATCAACATTAATTTTAATAAATTTGTTTTTCATCTCGACTCTAATGGCCGGTATAGAGCACCTGAGAGTCACGAGCAAAGAAGCCCAGTTTTCAATAGCTTCAATAAAGAAAGAAAGCATTTTTTCATTTTTAGGGGGGGGGGGGGGTGCGCTGATTCCAGCAACCGCATCAGTGCTGTTTCCAGCCGCAGTTGAATTTTCCTGAATTTTTTTGGATTTATCATTTTTATGTTTAACTAATTGGTATCCTTTTTTGTCTACATCTCTACTACGTTTTAGATTTTGTTCAGAAATCTTATCATCAACTAATTAGCATTTCTTCACTATCAGAATTTTCCTCAGAAGGGGGTGGTGATGGGATCTTAGCCTTAGGCTTGAAAGCAGAGAAATTGGGGTTTCTTACCCTAAGCCTAAACTCATCCATTTCCGCTTGTAAATTCTGGATACGAGATGTAGCACTCGTGACTTTCGTTTCAGCATTTAAAATTTTCTCAGGTGGGGCAGCTAATTTAGCGCACCTTGCTCTGTCTAGATCCACGCCGGCCTTATATTACGCTGCGTTGTACAGCTCAGACTAAAAGACTCCTACAGGGGGTGGACAAAATAATACGAACACTCATGAAAAATGCTGAAAAGAGCAATATCTAGAAAAATACATGAGGAATTAACCTGAAACTGCAGGTGTGTAAACTGTATAGTATAAGTTATATATTTCCGTGAATATGTTTTCCCGAAAGCCCATAGGGGACTGTCAACAAATTGAAAAAGGACGAATATCTTTTGGATAACCATGTAAAAACTAATGTAGCAAAAGCGTTCAAACTCGAGATTATTAATAAGTTGCTTATTTTAATATACTGTGTTCATTTTTATGAGGATAGCATGTATACTCGTAGAGAAATTAAGGTTTTTATAAAAACAGTCCCAAATTTCGATTAGTTTTTTGCTTATAATTTGCAAAGTTTTTAATATAAAAAAAACTTCTTTTCAGAAAATATGACAAACAACATTGTACTCAATACTCTGTAATCAGAATTTCAAAATAATAAAAATTGGATGACAAATGAGCAGGTTTACTAAAAAATGTTTCACTGCGCATGCGTGAATGCAATCAAAATATAATATGCATAATGTATTAGCTAAGTATATAGAGCAACTTTTGTGAAAGTCTCAAAATCATAGCTTGAAAATTCTGTAAATTATCGTCGATAGAATAAGCTCGAAATCCGTTGTTCCCAAAAGGAAGCAAAAATATGAGGGGTTGTATCCAAATATAGTAGTACGTGCAATATTGTGTATGCTATCTTGGCACTAATCAACAGATATTTGATACAACCCCTCACCTTTTTGGGAACAACGGATTTCGAGCTTATTCTATCGACGATAATTTACAGAATTTTCAAGCTATGATTTTGAGACTTTCACAAAAGTTGCTCTATATACTTAGCTAATACATTATGCATATTATATTTTGATTGCATTCGCGCATGCGCAGTGAAACATCTTTTAGTAAACCTGCTCATATTTCATCCAATTTTTATTATTTTTTAATTCTGATTGCAGGGTATTAAGTACAATGTTGTTTGTCATATTTTTTGAAAATAACTTTTTTTATATTAAAAACTTTGCAAATTATAAGCAAAAAACTAATCGAAATTTGGGACTCTTTTTATAAAAACCTTAATTTCTTTACGAGTATACATGTTATCCTCATAAAAATGAACACAGTGTATTAAAATAAGCAACTTATTAATAATCTCGAGTTTGAACGCTTTTGCTACATTAGTTTTTACAGGGTTATCCAAAAGAAATTCGTCCTTTTTCAGTTTGTTGACAGTCCCCTATGGGCTTTCGGGAAAACATCTTCACGGAAATATATAACTTATACTATACTGTTTACACACCTGCAGTTTCAGGTTAATTCCTCATGTATTTTTCTAAATATTGCTCTTTTCAGCATTTTTCATGAGTGTTCGTATTATTTTGTCCACCCCCTGTATAATAGGTATTATAGGAGCTCTAGCTCAGACAAGTAGATGAGGTTTCTCATGAGAAGGCTGGGACATCTACTTCTTCTCTGATAAGACTGGCTCTTAAGTCGTGAGTCAGCTTAAATTTTGGGTCCGTTGGACAGTCCAAGAGCACTTTGGTCATTGTGACCGAAAAAGTTCACAAAATTGAAAAAATGAAAATAATCTAGCTGGCACCCTAAACAAACTAGTTGAGGAAAAGAACTCCACCAATTATATTTTGCTGTTGTAAGCCACTGCACTGATATATAAAGGTACTTTTGTGTCAGTCATCAATTTCCTTTCCGTGACGTCATCAGAATATTACCCAATGGTGTTCAGAGATATTTAAAGATAGGAATTGCGAATTGTCAGTACGGCTACCCTTTGTTGCGAAATTTCTGGAACTGTGATTTTAGAACGTAAACGTTATATTTATTGTTTAATCTTCATCAAAAACTGTTCAGAGGTAACAAAACTTTCGGAGCGTATGCACGTTTTATTGTAATCGTCAAAACACGCAATTTCGAGGTCGCTTTGAGGACATAGTATTTATTTCTCAAAGTAGATTTAAAGTGTATTTTGCTGATCACAATGCCAAGAGCTAACCGAAGATCATCTCCAATGAGGTTAGAAGTTTTGTTTAATACTAGAATTTCAAAAATGTTCATATTTGTGATGAACATAACTTATGTAACTGTAATAATTTTGCGCAGTCATTGTCTTTTTTAATTCCGTATTAACAGTACTATCTAAATTTGATTTCATGACTTTTTTTCATAATTTTGTCTTTATATATCCTTCTTTTTAATTTCCTCAGCCAGTTTTTTTGTGACTAAATGTTGACTCTTGTTTACTTATCGCTGTCCTAGAAATTCTACTAATTAGCTGATTATTTAATCTTAAATATTTTTACATGTACACTTGTCTTATTGCCAAAGTATTTTATTTTCTTGCGTAAAACTTCGTATGCGTGGCTAACCAATTTTTTTTTTTCAAGTGTTATGAAATAAAGGTTAATTTAAAGTTATTAGCTTAAACGAAATGATTCATTGCTTATATAATGTATAAAGAGCTAAATTTATTACAGAGCCGGAAAAAATACAGCTAATTATATTTTATTTTGATTAAATTTGAAACTTAACTGCCAAGATAAGCGAAATCTTAATGCTTTTTTAAATATCTTGTATACGCAGTTTTTCAGTCGCAAATTGAGTAATGTACCGGCATGATGCAAGATCTTGGCGCTGCTGCTTGTTCAATAACTGATGGTGTAGAATTAGAATTAATTCAATTTCATATATTTTTCTGAAACTATTTAACTTTTTGTACTTTTATGTTAGCAGGGCGCAATTATCGCCAATAGGAGCTTTTATTTTTTGCATGTGAATTATAACCAATGCTTTGAAGTTGAAACAAAATGTTTCGGTTTATGAAATTATTTATTTTTGTTGTTTTTTAAATGAAATGAGTGAAAAACATCTGTTTTCACATCTATGTAAATATAATACCTATGAATTTTAAATTAAGTGATTGAAAGGTTTATTATTTATATTTTAAATGAAATGATTGGTTGCGAAGGAATTTATCACCTGTGCACGGGTAACATAAAATCGCCCTTTTTTTATTTTGTGTAGTTGTGGCTGATTACATATTTTTTATAAGATTTTCTGAAATTAAAATTAAAATAATTTTTTAATGACCTGTTTTAAATTAACTCTAGTATCCTGAGTATTAGCTGTAGTTCAGTTAATTATTTTTAAGTACAACATATTTTAACATTTTATTAACAAGTTTGAAATTTAAAGTATGATTGTAATAGAGTAATAGTTTTCTTACTTTTACTGCCCTGTTTTAAATATTGCAAGATCACTTACTTTGTCTGATTGTTAGGTAATCTTTTAATTAAAAGATGTATTTGATTAATAATTAATATGTTGAAACTATCAATGCAGGAATTGTTAAATATCCATGTCACAATATTGTTTCATCTGTTAATTATTTCAGACTAGCAATTAAATAACATTTTTTAGCTTGTATAGTAAAAAATTTGAATAAAAATGTGCACTGGTCATAGTATGGGGAAATATTTTCAACATTTTTATAAACTACAACCAATTTGAATTCAGCTTTTATCACTACTTTGTTAAGCATTCTAATAGTTTACCTACTATTCAAAACCCTTCAGAAAACATGAAGATGAAGTTATATAAACAACCATCATTTACAATGTTTTTTTAAATTAAAAAAAAATAAAATAATGTTCTATTATCTGACAAAAATGAGTAATTTTACAGCAAGATATTTTAAGATTAATAATATTAATCTTATAACAATACTAATAATTGATGATTGACCTTGGTGAGAGAAACAACAAATCTCACTTTTTAAAGCTCAAATTACACCAAAGCTTTTTAAAAAACATGTAACAGAATATAACAAGTGGTGTAGTTGATAGGGTACGCAGGAGGACGGCATCCCCAGACTTTTTTATTTTATTTCAAACGTCCCCCTACTTTTTATTTTCAGGGGAATGCTAGAAGCATGGGAGGATGTAGACTTTTGAAACGTATTAATATATTTTAAAGGATAAGGAGCTAAAAAATAACAATTTTAAGAAATAAATCACTGATTTTTAATACTTTCCAAGGAAGTTAGAAAGTCTTTAGGATTCCGGATTGCCTCTGTCTATCGCTGCTTATGTAAATTTCAAAACAAATTTAAACAAAGATTTCATTGCTTGAATTAGAGTTACTGAATTCCAAATTTTTATTGTTCTACTATTCAGACCCTATGTTCGGGACTATGATCGTTCCCCCCCCCCACTTTTTTTTCATAGCACTACACCACTGAATATAACCCTTATTATAACAGAAAAGTACTTATTGCAGAGGTACAGATATCACAGTCACACTGGGATTTCTTTTTGTCGCAAAAATCGCAATTTTTTGCCTGGCGTAGTAACCTGGCGATTTTGTCTGGTAGACTAGATAGTGTATATTAATCAAAGCCCTCTGGTTATTAATAGTTGAGTCAGTTGTATTCTTGACAATGTTTGTGATTTATAATAAATTAAACATTGTGTGCATTTTGTAATAAAATAATTTGTTTTTTTATAATAAAAATTACATATCTTGATAATAAAATTGTTTGTTTTATAATAAAACAAAACTAACAAACTGTTTTCGCAGGATAGGTCCAGGGTTGGGTTTTTGACATCAAAAACTGGTTTTTGCCATGACAAGCGTCAAAAACTGGTTTAAACTGTCAAAAACTGGTTTAAACTGTCAAAAACTGGTTTAAACTGTCAAAAACTGGTTTAAACTGTCTAAAACTGGTTTAAACTGTCAAAAACTGGTTTTAACCATCAAAAACATGTAACACCCTTTAAAACTTTTAACAACAATAGGTATACATTAAATATCATGATGATTTATGTAATATTTTAATTATAGTAATTTAATAATTACAAAAAAAAAATTAAATTATTAATTGTAAAGAAATATTTTTATTTTTTGGAATTTTCAAATCAGAAGAAAATTATTGTACAATTAATAATCTGGATCAATTTTACCTCTCTGCATTCTGCAGCACATAACCAGTTTTGCACGTTTATTTACACCCAAAATATTTCTGAGTTTAGAGTGTATAAAGCTAACATTTGAAAATACTCTCTCAATTGATGCTGAGTTAGTAAGACTTGATAGCAAAAGCATTGCTAGTTCAGTAAGTTTGGAGGCTGGTTCAATTGAAGAACTATTGCATCTTACATCTAATGATACCTTTCCACCAAGTTATGGGGTTAACTGTCCTCCCTGTAGTTTGAAATAAGGAGGAGAAAAAGGGGATTCTTCAGCTTTGTATGCAATTAGCATGGATAAACATTCATAGATTCTCTCTGTAGCTCATATGTGAGCTGAATCAATGTGTGCATCAGTCAACCCCTCATTCTTAAGGTTGAGACGAAAATTATAAACCATAAAATGGTATGGTTTATCATTAGATCCATTTTGTTACACACTTTTTCAATATAAGTGAAATTTCTTTTAGAAAACTGAGCCAAACATGACATGCATGAGCAATTGTAACAGTATCTCATTGAAGAAGTCTAATGCAACACCTATGGGTTTTACCTGAAATAAAAGATCTTTGTGCTGTTTATATAAATTAAAATCATTAATCAGTTGAGACATTCCAATATCCATTTTAACCTCATGCTCTTCCACAATTTTCTGAAATACTAACAATTTGTATAAAAAAGTTTCAAGGCAAGTGAGTTGACTATTCCAGCGGGTACCACTTGGCCAGCTGGAATTTTACTTATTCTTTACACTCTTTAACCCCTTCATGGGCAAAGGACTCTTGTAGCTAAAATATTGAAATGATTGATTGACACCAGGATTCACGAACGAATTTATTTTAAAATAAGTAAAAGCTTTTCCTTATGTACGTTATAAATTCAAAATTTGATTATAAAATTCCGGTGTCATTGTGACATTTTGGGATTAAAATTAAGTGGTATATATAATATACCGGTGCCCTTCAAGGGGTTAAGCCATGCTGCAGAAAGATGATATCATTGTTTTAAATTACTAGGACATTTAAGATTTTTTAAGTATGAGAAAAAATGTGCAGCTCATGTGAACACTTTCAAATCTTATATTTACATTTTAAAATGCACAATTTTACCCCCCAAAAATTGCTTGTGTCTATCCCGTCCCCAAGAAGAAGATTTATGTAATTTGTCAAAGTCCTGAATGTATTTCTGTGAATGAAAAATATGGACCATTCGAGACAACAGCCTTGTAGCTTGTCTCAAAGCAATCTCCGTCAAATCTCAAATACCCCCAAAAAATTCTAAATAAAAATTGCACAGAGTTAAAAAAATTGCACTTTACAATAATACTTTACTACATATAAATTATTGATACACAGTAAGAGTGACATTTTAAACATTGCGTTGTATATATGTGTTACATTTAATGTGAAATTTTATATGTCAATGTACTATTTGAGGTTTTTGACGTGACAGTTTAAATCGTCAAAAACTGACACACGTCAAAAACCTGCCAACCCTGGATAGGTCTAACATGTATTCAAAAACTGTTTTGCCAAAATGGCAGAAAAACAAAATTGTGCCCACACCGGTGCATCTGTGCTCAGTGTTTTAAATTTTTTTTTTTTACAATATTTATTACATTACATATCTTAATCGAAAGAGGATGATTACTCCAAAAGTCCAAAACAATGTTGTACATCTATGGAAAATGGACATAATTGCAAGGCTGTTCTCAAAGAAAATATTTTTCCTCGTTTAATAATGCAAAAATGAAATTGGTATGGCAGAGCTACTGAAGTAATTTGGAATAGAATAGCATTTTTCAATAAATGTATCGCATCTTAAGAGTTTTGAGTCATAAAGACTTTTCAAGGACTGTAACATCCTGAAATTCAGTTCAAAATGTTAACTTTGAGAATTTTACTGAAATAATATATGAAAATTACTAAATTTTTAATTTATAGGCCATTTCTTTAAAATTAATGTAACTTTTGTTATTAATATATTTGTGCCTTTTGAGTTTGGAGACATTGTGTCTTATTCTGTCTTATTCAATGTTGTAAATTGTAAAATATGGAATATTTTCATTAAAGGTCTGCCCCAAGGTCTGCTCCTAGACCAGCACCTTCTGTACCTGCCAGGGCTCCTCAACATGCTCCTGCTCCAATGGCTCAATCTCCACCACCTATGGCAGCACCTCAACAACCTGGAATGTTTGCCCAAATGGCTACAACTGCAGCTGGTGTAGCTGTAGGATCAGCAATTGTAAGTATTGTAATTGATCAGCAATTGTACTTTTACAAATTTATTTACAGTGATGTCGCTAAACTTGAAATTGTAGGTTCTTGGGACCCAGACAGAGACACTTAAAAAAAACTGGGTTATTTTTACAAAAGTGGCTCCTTATTTTTGAAATAAGACAGGTTCAATGCAGGGGTCCTATTTACTTGCCCTGAAAAAAAAAAAAATAAATAAAAAATCCTACAATGTCCTAAAATATGGCAATCTGTCCTGGTATTTCTGAAATTTTGCAAATTTCTTCAATTGATTACTGAAAAAAAAAAATCGTGATTTTCGTTAATTGATCATTAAAAGAATTATTGCAAATTTCATCAATCGATCACTGAAAAAGTCATGAATTTCACCAATCGGTCGATTAGAAAGATTGCAAATTTTTTCATTCAGTCGATAAAATAGATTGTGAATTTTATCAATAGGTCAATGAAATAGATCGTGATTACTGTCAATCAGATGCTAAAAATTATTGCGAATAGCGTCATTAGAAGAATGCTAAAACAATCATGAATTTCGTTAATCAGTTGTTAAAATCAATCAATCGTGAAAAATTTCAAAGATTTTGTCAATCAGCCGATGAAAAAGATGGCTAATTTCTTTAATCATTGATGAAAAATATCTGGAATTTCATCAATTTGTCGATGAAATGGATCGCGATAATCATCAATCGAATGTTAAAAATTATCGCAAATTTTGTCAATCAGTCGATAGAATATATTGTGAATTTCGTCAGTGTCAATAGACTATATCGCGAATTTCATCAATCAGTCGTGATTTTAAAGTGAGATTTTAAAGATATTCTTCCACTTTAAAAATATTATCTCTAACTCGCATTAAATCACATTTATTCAGGCATCAGTCATGTGCATTGCTTTCTCAATTGTGGATAATTGGCCCAACTAGTCTTTCCATGGGAAAACTTTTCATGTTGTCTTACTCAGTAGTGTATATGTAAGATTAAGAACACTGAAATGAGAGACATAATAGGATGAATTATCTTTAGAGAAATATTTTGGAATATTTCTAAAGGTGATTCTGAACAGAATATAATTAAGGTAAAAGGACTTCTTTGGGCTAAAAAAAAAAAAATACTTATTCTGTATTGTCTTTCTCAAAAGTGCATCTGTAAAATTAAAAACACTGAACTGAAAGACATGAATAAATGATTTATTAGGAACTTTAAAGAAGTACTTCAGAGTGTATTGGAGTACTTCTAACAGCAACTCTAAACAGATTGTTAACATTTACTAACAGTTTTAATTTTAATAAAGCCAAATTCTATTAAGTTTTTAGAGTGAGATTTTAAAGATGACATTCCACTTTAAAAATATGATCTGTAACCTTCATTAAATCACATTTATTCAGGCATCAATGATGTGCATTGCTATCTCAATTGTGGATAGTTGACTCAACTTGCCTTTCCATGGAAAAAAAAAAAAAATGTGTTGTCTTTCTTAGTAGTGTATCTGTAAGATTAAGAACACTTAAATGAAAGACATAGAATGAATTATCTTTAGAGGCTTTAGAGAAATATTTTGGAATATTTCTAAAGGTGACTCTGAACATAATTTAAGAAAAAATTAGCTTCCTTTGGACTAAAAAAATTTGCTGTATTGTCTTTCTCAGAAGTGCATCTGTAAAATTAAGAGCACTGAACTGAAAGACATAGATAAATGATTTATCATTAGGGGCTTTAGAGAAGTACTTCAGAGTGTATTGGAGTACTTCTAAAGGCGACTCTGAACAGATTAATAACTAATTAAAATCATTTGAAGTCAGATTCCATTTAGTTTTTAGGATATGTATTTATTTTTAAAGCATTGAACTTTTCAAAATATGCATTAAAATTTGTACTACACTTAGTTTTTAGGATGTACATTTATTGTTATTTTAAAAAACATTGAACATTTTAAATAGGCATTCAATTTTTTTACTGTATTTTAACTTTTGTATCAATCTTATCCAAAATAAAAATATATAGTTTTTTTATGGAGAAGTTACATAAAAAAAAAGTTAATTAAGGAGAAAATAAAATTGTGTTGCAAGTTTATATATTTACAATATATGTAAAGCTTACAATTATTATTTTAGTTTATTCGTTGGTAACTGTTTAAACATTTTCATGTATTTTTTAAATTTGTCTTTTAGAATAATTTGTTCTAAATTCCATCCAACTTGATTTTTTTTTTTTTTGTAAATATAAACGTATATTTGTGTTAGTTCCAAATACCTATAACTTATTATCCTAAATAATTACTTTGCAGTGTTACATTAAGTTTATACAGAATTCGTATACAATGTTTACCATTCAGACTTAATCATTGTTGCTATTTTGAATAAAATGATATATTTGTAAGGTTTTTTTAACTATTTAAACAAGTAGTGGCAGATTACCCATTAGGCTGAGTGGTAAAGGGCAAAATTAGCACTAGCTACCGACCACAAGTCCACAGATGAAAAAACGGTGGCTATTAAAATTCTGTCAGCATCCACCTTATGGCCACTTTCCTACAAGGAAAGATTAACCTTTTTTTCAATTTCATTAAGGATTCTACTTTTGCTTGTTGCAATATGTTTAGATTAACATATGTATTTGGACTGTTTCATTTTAGATTAATACTAATTGAAATTTTAACAAAAAATTATATTTAGAACTTTTAAATAAACAAGTGGCCACTAGTTTAAAGAAAGCGGCCACTTATAAAACTGCTACTACTGGCCACTAATGAAATATCCTAGCTTTGCTTTTTACTGAGTGGGCTGAAGATGTGGTGGCATGTTTCTCAGAATTTCTTTCAGCTTTTTTTTCTTTATTTGATTAATATTTTATACAAAAGAGAAGTGATGTGCAATATTCTTGCTTTACTCTCTTATTGAATCCCGTATAAATACATTAAGATAGAGATTATATTCCAAATGCTATCTTTTTAATTTTTTCTATATTCATAAGAAGGAAGTGTGGATTTATGAAAATTTCAGACTTCCACTTTTTAAGGAATTTTATTTTGGGGACTTTAGAAGTACTTCAGAGTGTATTAGAGTACTTCTAAAGGCAACTCTAAACAGATTGTCAATGTTAACTAACCATTTTAATGAAGTCATATTCTATTCAGCTTTTAGAGTGAGGTTTTATAGATGGCATTCCACTTTAAAAGTATGATCTCTAATTCACATTAAATCATATTTATTCAGACATCAATCATGTGTATTGCTGTCTGAATTGTGGATAATTGGCCCAACTTGTCTTTCTATAGAAAAAATTGTCACATTGTCTTTCTCAATATTGTATCTGTAAGATTAAGAACATTGAAATGAAAGACATAAAATAATGAATTATCTTTAGAGGCTTTAGAGAAATATTCTGGGATATTTTGGAATATTTCTAAAGGTGACTCTGAACAGAATTTAATTAAGGTAAAATTAGCTTCCTTTGGACTAAAAAATTTGCTGTATTGTCTTTCTCAGAAGTGTATCTGTAAAATTAAGAGCACTGAACTGAAACACATAGATAAATGATTTATCTATCATTAGGGGCTTTAGAGAAGTACTTCAGAGTGTATTGGAGTACTTCTAAAGGCGACTCTGAACAGATTTATAACTAATTAAAATAATTTAAAGTCTGATTCCATTTAGTTTTTAGGATATGTATTTATTATTTTAAAAGTATTGAACTTTTCAAACTATGCCTTAATTTGTACTACATTTCGTTTTTAGGATGTATATTTATTGTTATTTTAAAAACATTAAACTTTTTAAATAAGCATTCAATTTTTACTGCATTTTAACTTTTGTATCAATCGTATAAAAAAAAAAATATATATATGTATATAATTTTTTTTATGGAGGAGTTACATAAAAAAAAGTTAATTAAGGAGAAAATAAAATTGTGTTGCAAGTTTATATATTTACAATATATGTAAAGCTTACAATTATTCTTTTAGTTTATTCGTTGGTAACTGTTTAAACATTTTCATGTATTTTTTAAATTTGTCTTTTAGAATAATTTGTTCTAAATTCCATCAAACTTGAAATTTTTTTTTTTTTTTTAAATATAAACGTATATTTGTGTTAGTTCCAAATACCTATAACTTATTATCCTAAATAATTACTTTTTAGCAGTGGTACATTAAGTTTATACAGAATTTGTATGCAATGTTTACCATTCAGACTTAATCATTGTTGCTATTTTGAATAAAGTAATGTATTTGTAAGGTTTTAACTACTTAACCAAGTAGATGCAGATTATCCATTAGGCTGAGTGTGAGTGGGCTAAACATAATGGGGCATGCTGCTAAGAATTTCTTTGGATTTTTTTTTCTTTATATTTGATTAATATTTTATACAAAATAGAAATGGTGTGCCATATTCTTGCTTTACTCACTTATTGAATCCTGTATAGTTCATTAAGATATAGATTGTATTCCAAATGCTATCTTTTTAATTTTTCTATATTCATAAGAAAGAAGTATGGATTTATGAAAATTTCAGACTTCCCCTTTTTGATGGATTTTATTTTGAGGGCTTTAGAAGTACTTAAGAATGTATTGGAATACTTCTAAAGGCTGAACAGATTGTCAATGTTAACTAACCATTTTAATGAAGTCATAATTTGTTCAGTTTTTAGAGTGAGGTTTTAAAGATGGCATTCATGTGCAAAAATGTCATGGCAATTGTGGATAATTCACCCAAATTGTCTTTCTAAAGAAAAAAATTGTCACATTGACTTTCTCAGTAGTGTATCTGTAAGATAAGAACACTCAAATGAAAGACATAGAAGAATGAATTATCTTTAGAGGCTTTAGAGAAATATTCTGGGATATTTTGGAATATATCTAAAGGTGACTCTGAGACAAAATTTAATTAAGATAAATAAGCTTCCTTTGGACTAAAAAATTTGCTGTATTTTTGTCTTTCTCAGAAGTATATCTGTAAAATTAAGAGCACTGAACTGAAAGACGTAGATAAATGATTTATCATTAGGGACTTTAGAGAAGTACTTCAGAGTGTATTGGAGTACTTCTAAAGGCACTCTGAACATATTAATAACTAATTAAAATCATTTGAAGTCAGATGACATTTAGTTTTCAGGATATGTATTTATTATTTTTAAAATGTTGAACTTTTCAAAATATGCATTAAAATTTATATTTAGTTTTTAGGATGTATATTTATTGTTATTTTAAAAACATTGAACGTTTTAAATAGGCATTCAATTTTTTACTGTATTTTAACTTTTGTATCAATTTTATCCAAAAAATAAAAATATAGTTTTTTTTTATTTTTTTTTTATTTTTATGGAGGAGTTACATTAAAAGAGTTAATCAAGGAGAAAATAAAATTGTGTTGTAAGCTTATATATTTACAATATATATGTAAAGCTTACAATTATTCTTTTATTTTATTCATTGGTAACTTTTTAAACATTTTCATGTATTTTTTAAATTTGACTTTTAGAATAATTTGTTCTAAATTTTATCAAATTTGAGTGTTTTTAAATTATAAATATTTGTTAATTCCAAATACCTCTAACTTATTATCTTAATAATTACTTTGCAGTGTTACATTAAGTTTATGCAGAATTCTTATGCAATGTTTACCATTCAAACTTAATCATTGTTGATATTTTGAATAAAATGATATATTTGTAAGGTTTTTTAACTATTTAAACAAGTAGAGGCAGATTACCCATTAGGCTGAGTGGTAAAGGGCAAAATTAGCACTAGCCACTGGCCACAAGGCTACTAGATGAAAAAACAGTCGCTATTAAAAAATTGTCTGTCAGCATTCACCTTATGGCCACTTTCCTAGAAGGAAAGATTAGCCTTTTTTTCAATTTCATTAAGGATTGATCTTTTGCTTTCTGAAATATGTTTAGATTAACATATTTATTTGGACTGTTTCATTTTAAATTAATACTAATTGAAATTTTAACAAAAAATTACGGTTTAGAACTTTTAGATAAACAAGTGGCCACTAGTTTAAAGAAAGTGGCCACTTATAAAACTGCTACTACTGGCCACTGATGAAATATCCTAGTTTTGCCTTTTACTGAATGGGCTGAAGATATGGTGGCATGCTTCTAAGAATTTCTTTCGGGGTTTTTTCTTTATTTGATTAATATTTTATACAAAAGAGAAATTATGTGCAATATTCTTGCTTTACTCACTTATTGAATCCTGTATAATTCATTAAGATATAGATTATATTCCAAATGCTATCTTTTTAATTTTTTCTATATTCATAAGAAGAATTCTATTTTGGGGGCTTCAGAAGTACTTCAGAGTGTATTAGAGTACTTCTAAAGGCAACTCTAAACAGATTGTCAATGTTAACTAACCATTTTAATGAAGTCATATTCTATTTAGCTTTTAGAGTGAGGTTTTATAGATGGCATTCTGCTTTAAAAGTATGATCTCTAATTCACATTAAATCACATTTATTCAGACATCGATCATGTGCATTGCTGTCTGAATTGTGGATAATTGGCCCAACTTGTCTTTCTATAGAAAAAATTATCATTTTGTCTTTCTCAATAGTGTATCTGTAAGATTAAGAACACGGAAATGAAAGACATAAAATAATGAATTATCTTTTAGAGGCTTTAGAGAAATATTCTGGGATAGTTTGAATATTTCTAAAGGTGACTCTGAACAGAATTTAATTAAGATAAAACTAGCTTCCTTCAGACTAAAAAATTTGCTGTATTGTCTTTCTCAGAAGTGCATCTGTGAAATTCAGAGCACTGAACTGAAAGACATAGATAAATGATTCATTTATCATTAGGGGCTTTAGAGAAGTATTTCAGAGTGTATTGCAGTACTTCTAAAGGCGACTCTGAACATATTAATTACTAATTAAAATCATTTGAAGTCAGATTACATTTAATTTTTAGGATATTTATTTATTATTTTAAAAGCATTGAACTTTTCAAAAAATGCATTAAAATTTTTACTCATTTAGTTTTTAGGATGTATATTTATTGTTATTTTAAAAACATTGAACTTTTTAAATAGGCATTCAATTTTTTACTGTATTTTATCTTTTGTATCAATTTTATCCAAAAAAGAAAAATATATAGTTTTTTTTTATGGAGGAGTTACATAAAAAAGTTAATTAAATAGAAAATAAAATTGTGTTGTAAGTTTATATATTTACAATATATATATACAGAATTCTTATGTAATGTTTACCATTAAGACTTTATCATTGTTGCTATTTGAAATAAAGTGCTATATATGTATTTTTTTTTTATTTCTAATACATGCAGAAGCAGATTACCCATTAGGCTGAGTGGGCTGAAGACAAGGGGGCATGCTGCTAAGAATATTTTTTTTCTATTATATTTGATTAATATTCATATACTAAAGAAAATTGATGTGCAATATTTCTTGCTTTACTTGCTTATTGAATCCTGTAATTCATTAAGATATAGGTTGTATTCCAAATGCTATCTTTTTAATTCTTTCTATATTCATAAATCATAAGTAAGTGTTAGGTTTTTGAAAATTTCCAGCTTCCACTTTTTGACAGATTTACACATGGGTTTTTTAGTTGCTATGGTGTCCTAGCAAGATTTTTTCCACTGCTCATTCAAATGATATCTTCTAAAGAATCTAATAAGTCTTAACGAAGTATTTTGCCTATTTTCCTCACACCATGAGCAGTCATCCGACATTACTGCCTTCTGTTCTAAAGCCAACAGTGGATTTACACAATTTTGGGATTTGTGAATTTGCTTTGGACCTATGTTCTTTTTGTCTGTTTGTTCAAATTTTGTGAACGCTGCTGTAATGCAAGAAGTATTGCATTAAAATTCCAAGGAACTTCATATTTAGTTCAGGGCTTGAAATTCAATTTCTCCTAGGAGTGGAGTCTCCTTCCCAACATTTATAAATGGAGGGGAGTTCAAGTGTTTACGAGGAAAAAAAAACTATCTTTAACCCCTACTATTATTTTACATGCTATTTAAAGAATTACATTAATACAGGCATGACAAAATACCACTGAAAAAATTTAAATTGAGAACTCAGAATAATTATGCAATATGTTTATTTTTATATGAAAAAGGAAGAAAGTCAGTTTTATATATACAACACCTATTTTAAAACTTTCACCAAATGTTATGGATCCTTAACAACTGGATTGTTAAATGAATTTCTGGATTTAGAGTTTATTCGATTTTGAATAGTGAAGTTTCTTTCACTTGGAAAATACCGAAAACATACGATTATGCTCTCTTAAAAATTTTTCAGGAAACTTTGTAAAATCTGATGTGCTTTCATTTTTAACTGCTTGTATGAACAATACATATTTGGGGTGGTGGCATTATCAATATATCCATTTCTGAATGGAATTGTTTTAGCCAAAATATGAACGAAATAAAGCCAAAACCAAAATCCCTGGTATTTTCTTTGAGTGAACTAGGTTCTATACATTGAAATTTTAAATCCATGTCCAAAGTTTGAAAGAAAAACTGCTGATTCATTTCTTCTATTACACAAGAAATGTAGGTTTACTTTAAAATGTTGCCCTGATTTCTGTGAATTACAAGGATAAATTCGTTTTTCATATTTCCTTGGAGTTCTGGAAAAAATTTTCTTCATGTGCATCACAAAAATTTTGCAGTTCTAATCTCATTTTTGTTTAGTGCTGACTGTAAGCCAATTGGGTGGGGAACAACACCCAGTGGCCCTTACTGTTCTTTTGGTTCTTTTCCCTTTTTGATCGCGGGAATAAAAATCACATATGTTCATCCATTGAGGGGGGGGGGGTTGCAAAATTTGTCGTTCGGTTGTTTAAAAAAAAAAAGTGCCATCAAGCTTGCCAATTGGTTGCGGGAAAATATCGCAAAATTCGTCAACTGGTCATGAAAAAATATCAATTTGTAAAATAGTCATGAGAAAATGATGCGAAATTCATCAACTGATCATGGAAAAATATCGTCAAACAGTTGCAGAGAAAAATAACGAGACTTTTCAGTTGGATATGAGGAAAGAATTGTGAATTTTGTCAATCGATTTCAAGGGGAAAAAAGTCATGAATTTCGTCATTCTGTCGCTAGAAAAAAATGTAAAATTTGTTGCTCGGAAAAACTCCCTGCAAAGTTCAATCGCTCGTCCGAAAATATCACAAAATTCGTCTGTGGGTCGCAGAGAAAAATAGCGAAGTTTTTCAGTCAAATGAGAGGAAAAAATCTGTGAATTTCTTCAATCTTTCGTAAGAAGAAACTCTGAAATTAGAAAAATCGGTCACAGAAAAAATTGGGAAATTCGTCGATCGGTTGCGAAAAAAAAATGTGAAATTCGTCGATCTGTTGCAGGGGGAAAAAATGCGAAGTTTGCCAATTGGTGACTGGGGGAAAAACCCAGTAAAGTTCGACAATCAGTCACAGGAAAATATAGTAAAATTCGTCAATCACGGAAAAATATCGGGAAATTTTGTCAAACGGTCGCAGAGAAAATTGCAAAATTATTCAGTTGGACGCAGGGAAAAATTGAATTTTGTCAGTCTGTCAGAAGAAGAAATCACTAAATTCGCCAGTCAGTTGCGGAAAATATTGCGAAATTTGTCTATTGGCATGTGGAAAAATGCAAAATTCATCAATCTGTCGAGGGAAAACCCCCACAAAATTCGCCGATCGGTTGCAAAAAAGTATCGCTGAATTCATAAGGTTGCGGAACATGATAGTTGTTCCAAAAAGTAAAATTCTCCAGAAAATGGGGTCATTTTTTGGGTGGGAGAGACTCCCGCCCACGATATTCCTTTGCATGAGATTTAAAATTTTTGAGTGCAATTCCTGCCATCCCGCCCTGAAATTAAAGCTCTGCAGTTAGACCTAGACATACGTTGGTATAGAGATGTAAAATCTCCAGATTTTTTTTTTCTGGAAATTTTGGAAAATTTTATTTTTTACAAATAAAAAACTTTTCTTGCTGTTATATTTTCTTAGAAAATATAAAATATTAAACATTTAAAAAAAAATTCTGTGCTCTTAAAATTTTTGTTTTCAGTTTATATGGATATGCAGGGCTGCCAACTACTATGCCTTTTTAAATCAAATATTCATGTTTAGAACCAGAAAAATATAAATAAATTGCATACTGAATTTAATTAATGGTATGCAATGCTTTATACTTTATTGTGTTTGTTAACTAAAATTTCCGATTCTAAAAGAATTATTTGACTCAAAATAAGCGTAGTAGTTGGCAACCCTGGATATGTTACAAAAATAAATAAATTCTTTTACTATTAAAATTTTATCCTTTCAGTCTCAGAATTTCCATAGTAGCTTTATTTACTTAATTTAACACCAGGGATGCACAACCGTGGCCCGCGATGCCTGTTTCTTTGGCCTGCCAATCCCAAAATAGATTAGTTATTTTTTTTTTCAATTAAAAGCTTACATGTTTTTACTTAATTTTGCAACTGAGAACTGCTTGCGTTTTTAAAATCAAAACAATCGCCATCTTGATTGACTGGTTGGATGACGCGATAAAAGCATGCTATTTGTAACTTGCACATATTCAACTGTCAAGTTGCGATATATCGGCACTTCTTTAAGATCGACAGAGAGAAATTCGATGCGAGCGTATCACATCTACAATGAGACTAAAACTGAGCTCTGATTGGCTGATAGCATGTAACGAATGAAGTGTCTAGTGGCTGAAGGAATGTATCTTCTCAACTCTACGTTTATCTTTGGAATGCTTGCCGGCCGGCAGTCGGTTGATGTTTATTACTTGTAGATGGCAAAATGAGCGGTGAAAAAAGAAAAGGTGATTTTCCGAATCGAAAATTTGTTGATTCGTGGACGGATAGTTACTGTTTTATTAATCATAATGGTCGGATTATTTGTCTTTTGTGCAATTCTACTATAGCTGTAGCGAAGGAATATAATGTGAAACGACATTATGAAACGAAACACATGGCGTTCTCATCTATTCAAGGATATGAACGATCAGTAAAAATTGAACATCTGAAGAAATCTTTGATAAACCAGACCAGTTATTTTCAAAAACAGACATCTGAATTGGATTCCTGCGTTGAGGTAACCCTGAATATTGCCCAGCTGATCGCTAAACGTGGAAAACCGTTTACTGATGGTGATTTTGTGAAAGATTGCTTGTTAATTGCTTTGGAGAAACTTTGTTCCGAAACAACAAATAAATTTAATAGAATGACTGTTCAGAGAAGAATTCAACAATTAAGTGAAGACATTGTAGATCAAGTAAAGCTTGCTGACGAATCTACCGACATTACCTCAACAGCCCAACTCCTTGTTTTCATTCGAGGTATTAACAAGGATTTCTGCATTACAGAAGAACTTCTTGGAATGTACCCTATGAAAGGCCAAACAACTGGCAAAGAACTTCTTCACAGCTTATTAGAATTATGTAATGCAGCTGCTTTGAATATGGAGAAAATTGTTAGCATTACAACAGATGGAGCACGATCAATGACTGGTGGAATTATTGGAATGATAACTCTGCTAAAAGAACATCTGGGAGAACGTGAAATGGAGTTACTTCAATATCACTGCATCATACACCAACAAAATTTGAGTACAAAAGAATTAGGTTATGAACAGCTAATGAAGAGTGTTTGTGAAACAATCAACTTTATTCGTAGTAGTGCATTGCGGCACAGAGAATTTAAAGAATTTTTGGCTGAATTTGAGGATATTCCTAGTGATGTTGCGTACTATACAGAAGTAAGGTGGCTCAGTCGTGGAAAAGCACTTAAGCATTTTATGGAATTATTTGATAAAATTATTACGTTTCTCAAGGAGCGTGGAAGGGAAACCAGGCGCTTGGAAGAAGCCCGTTTTCAGTGTGATTTAGCATTTTAAACTGATATTACAAGTCATTTAAATGAATTGAACATCAAATTACAAGGAAAGAACCAATTCATCTTTCAGTTGGTAAACAATGTAAATGCTTTTAAAAGAAAGTTAGTGTTATTTCAACAACAGTTACGGGTAAAAAATTTTGCTCATTTCCCATATTGCAAAAAAATGAAAGAAAAATTTCCAAAGATGAAAATGGATTACGAAGATCAGGTAAAAATTTTAATCAATTTATTCCATGATAGATTTTTAGATTTTGAAAAATGCCATTGTCAAATTGAGTTATTTTCAAATCCATTTACAGTAGATGTCAATTTGGCACCTGAAAATGCTCAATTAGAGCTCATTGACTTACAGAGCTCAGACTTTCATAAAAATGAATTCAAAGAAAAGTCATTGCTTGAATTTTATAGGAATTTGCCTAATTAATTTTCCTATTTAAAACGCAATGCATCTATGTATGCAACTATGTTTGGAAGCACCTACATATGTGAACAATCTTTTTCTATGATGACTGTCAACAAATCAAAGACTAGAAACCGACTAACTGATGAAAACCTTTCAGCCGTTTTACATATTGCTACTGCAACTTTAGAACCAAACATAACAAAAATAGCTTCAAAAATACAATCCCAACCATCTCATTAATTGTCTCGTCTGTGAAATAATTATGTATGTATATTTGGCTTATTAAAATTAATTTATAAATGTATATATATATTCAGAATTGAGTCTGTTTTCATCAAAGTGGTATATTGACTTTTTATATTAGATTAGAAAAAAAATATGTGTTTATAAATGCAACGCTACATTGGCCCCAGGTAAGGTACTTTTTCTTTTTTTTGGCCCGCGGGTTGAAAAAGGTTGTGCACCCCTGTTTAACACCATTGTTAGAAATGATCATTCCAGTTACATTTTCTATTTTAAATTGCTGCTTAAACTAATTTAAAAATAAACAACAAAAACAGTTTTTTATAAGTTTTGTGGAGAAGCATTAACACGAGTTTGCTGTACTATTTTGTGCTTTTTCTGATGAAAAATATAGTTGGGCCTAAGTTTCTATTAGGTATAAATGCACCTATTTATCAGGTTATTAATTGAAAAAATTTGTATTCTAGTCCAGTTTGAGCTTTATTTTTTATTTATATTTTATTGTTGCAATTTCATAGTCTGTTCGTCTATTCTGTTTGTGCACATAATTAATTACATTGTTGTTGCGATTTGTATACACTTGTAACCATGCAAAATATTTGGCGATTTATCACTTGCACTTGCTTAGTGGAAAAATGGCTTAAAATTAATTTATTAATTTGTAAATAAATTCTTAAAATATTAAAATGTCATTGTCATCAGAAACATACTTGTGTATGTAATTTTTGTAACTCTAGCATATCTGGAAGTGAATGAAAAAAATTATTATAAAATTCCATATTTACCTACATTAAGTTAAATAAAAGAGAGTAAAAGGGGTCATGGTGTAACACCTTTTAATAAACCTCTACCAGGAACACTTTTTGTCATTTTCTTTTATTATCTCAGAATTAAATTTTTGTAATTGTTCTTTTCTGACATTAAACAACACTGTTATGTAAAATTATTTATGATAAGGCATTGATTTGCTTTCCTATTTTTCTTTAAACCTTTCTAGGGCCATACTGTTGGACATGCTTTAACAGGTTCTTTGGGTGGCGGGTCTGAAGCTCCTGTGGCTGCAAGTCAGCCAGCTGCTGCAGCTCCTATGCAATCTCAGCCTGCTCAACAACAAGCATGTCAGTTTGAATTCAAGCAGTTCTTGGAATGTACGCAAACCCAGTCAGACATTAGCTTGTGTCAAGGATTTAATGAAGTATTTAGGCAATGCCAGCAAGCAAATGGTAAATAATCAGTTTACATTTTGCTTCTTTAAATATTATTAGGATAATTAATGGTCACAAACATTTTACATGTGTGTACTGAAAATGTTTGAATATTTTTTCAACTTTCTGATGTACTTAAGGGTTTTTTTTTTTTTTTTTTTTTTTTTTTTTTTAATGTGAAATGATATTCTATTTATTTTCTTACTTATTTTAAAGGATTTTATTTTAAAAAAAAAGTTTAAAAATTAATTATTCCATTAATTTTGAAGATTTAATTTTTAACTTCTCTTTATCACAAATCTTTAATAAAATTTTTTATTACAGTAAAACCATGAATAGTGGTCACCTCGGAAACATGTATGTTCATTATTTGAAGGTATCTGCTATTAGAATTTAAAACGCGCAAATATATAGGTGTTGAAAATTGATGAAAATTTTTTCCTAAACAGAAGCGTAATTCCCTGGGTTTTTTCTTTTCTTTTTTTACTTATAAAATTCATTTTGTAACATCAAGTCTTACCAAATAATGTACAAGGGAAAGTTGATGCTGATAACATAAATGTCACTAACAAACTAAAAGTTCAAGAGTAATGCTTTAAATTCCTAGTAATGAAGACTGGGGCTGGTTGTCATATATGTTTGTTGTTGCCACAAAAAAAAATCTTTTCCTCATAAGCTGTGTTAAATCAAAAATTCATCACTATATGTGTTATGGTGTGATTCATTGGATATGAATGTCAATTTTTGAGCTGGCACAGTTTACACAAGAACAGAAATTAATTTTGTGACAGCCAGTGTTAATCTCCCTTACTAATATAATCTCTTTATTATCAGTTTTTTTTTTCCTTGTCTTTATACAGATATCAAAACTTTACTTATTTTATTCTGATATGTTAACGGATCATATTTTATTTAAAGGAAGTATTTTATATTTTTTAACATGAAACCAAAGGATTTGACCTTCTATATTCTAAAGTTTTTTTTTTCTTTGTAAATATGCTACTTTTGAACTTCTATAAATGAAATATCAAATATGTTAAGTCAAATTTTCAATAAGTCAAAGCCTTTTTAGCACTTTCCAACCTAGTTGAAAAGTGCTTATGACTTCGGTTTGTCTGGCCGTCTGCCGTCTGTCCGTGCTCTAACTCCACACAAATATGCTCGGATTGCTCTGCAATTTTTATATGTTATTGTCGTTATCTATAGCATGTTACCTATTTCAACGGAAGTGTGTAGCACTTATAGTTTTTTTTACAGGGATACTCAAAAGAATTCCGTTACATTGCGGTCTATGGGGAAAAATCATTTGCGGTTTATTTAAATAATGTTTCACTATTTTAAACGCATTGAAATTTATATATATCACTAAGGTGCATTAGAAGAAGCTTAATATGGAACAGGGTGTGCATAGCACTTATAGTTACTTTACAGGGACAGTAAAAATAATTCCGTTACATTACGTCTATGGAGAAAAATCGTCTGCGGTTTATTTAAATAATGTTTCACTATTTTAAACGCATTGAAATTTATATAGATCACTAAGGTGCATTACAAGAGACTTACTACGGAATATTGTGTGTATAGCAGTCATCGTTCATTTACAGGGACACGCAAAAGAATTATCTACTGTCTGTTAACAATAATTCCTGGAAGTGCGTTTTAAGTTACTGAACGCGATTTTAATGTTAACTTGCTTTTTGTCTATTACGTGATGTGTATAAATTCTGTAGATCCTATACAGGGCAGCACAAAAGTTCGCGAACACATTTCTGTTTATTGACAAACTCCAGACGGAGAATTTTAAACTGTGCTACGCGTTTCCTAACTGAACTAAAATTTAGCATCCTATGTAGTATATATGCAATTCTATAGATCCCATACAGGGCTGAATAAAAGTATTCGGATATTTTTCAGAATATTGTATATGTTGGAAATTCCTGAAATTATGTTTTTAAATATGTTATGCGTTTTCCAAATTGTTTACTTATCTTTTAGCTTATTAAACGGTATGATTTGTAAAATTATTTTGGAAGCGTTGGAAAGTGCTACATAATCTATGCTTGACGCATGATTTTTCGTTCTTGTTTAATTTTCTGTAGGAAAATGCTAATTATTAAAATTTATTGTTTAGTAGGGGTGTACAGAGTAGCACTTTGGCCGAGTAGCCGAGTACCGGGCCATTTACTACTCGGCCGAGTACCGAGTAGTTGTGTGTAAGAAAGAACTATTGATGCGCACATGAAGTGAGCTTAAAATAGCATGTCTGTGTGTGTAGATATATATAAACATACTTCTTGAGCATGTAGTTATACATTTAATTTTACAAAAAATTTCAAATTAACTAATTAAATTTGAAATTTAATTATGCACCTATTAAAGACTATTTTTGAAAATTCAAAAAATTTAAGAGTATTATTATTTTTAAAAGATAGAAAAAAAATTAATAAATAAAAGTAAAATTAGCCAATGTGAAATTAAAACCCATTCTTCAATTTATCTAACTCACTCTGATACCTGAAATCTGTCTGTCAAAAATGGTTATTGGTTACTGTAATTTTGAATAATACAAATTGTCATTGAATAATGCAAAAAGCTGATGTTAAAAGTGTGGCTTGAACTATTTACAATGTGCAACTTATAATAAAATCGGGTTTATCTACCCTACAGGCTTTCTGACATGTTAGTTATAGCTAAAAACATTGATGGACATTTTAACCACTTTGTAGCTGCATGTTCAAATTTTAAAAAAGTTCAGTCACATTTGTCTGAATCCCAAAAAATTAACCATTACAGTAATTAACCATAAGATGAAACTCAAAGTATAATATGTTGAAAATATTGCATGAATTAAAGCACCCTCTTTGCCTTTATGCTACTGAAAGTAAGATAAAAAAATTTAACTACAGTTCAGTAGCAATTACTGGAAAGTGTAATGAAACTGTTATTGCCATTCTGAGTAACATTGAAAAGCTCAAATGAAAGTTCCAATCATTTTAGTTGTGGTATAATGAAAGGGACATTAAAAAGTGAACTATTAAAACTAAATTTTGAATTGCTTTGGTTTTTCTTAACTTTTCTGTATTTGTAAACATATTTCTATATATTAAGTAAATAGTTTTTATGAATAATTGCATAGATTATATATTTTTATATTCAAATAACTTTTGCAGGTCAATTATAAATTCCTTTGGCTTCAAAAATGATAATAATGCTTAAAAATGAAATTCTTACAACTACTCGGTATTGTACTCTGCCCAAAATTTAGCCGAGTACCGAGTACTCGGCAAATTGGCAGAGTATGCCGAGTACCGAATAAATACAGAGTACTCAGTACAGCCCTATTGTTTAGCATTATGAATTAAGTTGTACTTTTTATTTCCTTTAGTTAATGCTAATATTGAATAATTATATTGGTACTTCCCTGATATAAGGGCCTTGGCAGGGAAAAAAAAAAAAAAAAAAAAACTATTTTTTGGCGCTTATTTCCTGTTTCATACACACAATTTTTTCGATATTTATATAACTTATTTAATATACAGAAACCATTTATCTGTTATATGCAAATAGAAGTAATTTATCTAATCAGAAGCAGTTGGTCATAAAGTTTATTCACTTTATCTGGAGACTAGCAAAACATGCGTTTTTGCACTTGTGGTAGTTGAAATATGCTCAGTGGTAGCTGTGTGCCTGTTTACATGAGTGGAAATTATTCTGTTAAGTGTAATTTAAATATTATGAATTAAGTCAGATTTTGAGGAAACTTCGTTCTTGTACTGCATTAGGTGAACATGAGACCAAATTTAATGAGAATATACTTTCTAACCCATTTGTAACCACCTCCCTTCTAAAAAAACAGATACTTGGGAATTCTGTTTACCAGCTATAATACAGTGAAAGAATTTGTTAAATATGTTCAGTAGTTTGAGTCTCTTTCTTACAAATAAATAAGTTTATTTTTTACAGTATTGGTATAACTTGAATGCCCATAAACATTAAGACTTGTATTAAGTAATTAATAAGTTAAACATTGATTTTTCTGCAGTTAAATGCTAAATATGAAGTACTTCCTTACCTAATTGACAATCACTCTTCTTATTAATATTTTAATTGTAACAGTTACTTGTATTTATTTGCGTTTTATCTTATTGCTCATATAAAATGCATGTAACACTGGTATGGTGAATAAATCATTTTCTCCACTTTTCAGTTTTTTAAAATTTAAATTGTTTTTTTAAATTTTAGTTGTTTGAGCACATGTGTGTCTTTATAAGTTAGTTTCTAAGTTAACAGTGTCTGAGAAATCATAACTGTAGACTATTTTCCTCCCATTTGAAATTCGAATTTATTTTTCCTTGGGAGAATCTCATCCTAATAGAAATCTGTATGTCAAATTTTATAATTCTAGCCGTTCTAGTTTTTGAATAACCAAGATTATAAAGCATTTTTTAATCATTTCATCCTTTAAAATTTCTAAAACATTCTTAATAAGCATATACATATCAAAAGTAATATTTTCACATTTTTTGCTTCAACAAAATCAAGGAAATTTGAATTTTAGAATGTTTTATGTTCATATAACCTATTTTTAAGCAGAGACTGTCATCTTTATTATCCTTGGAGAAGATTTGAAATCTGTTCAGTAGTTCCAAAGTAACCATTTTTTAAATGTTCTCTTATTTTACCTCTCAGGGATCTGTTTAGGAAGAAACTGGGTCCTTTAACACTAGAACGCCGGACGGTGTCATTTCGACACCAAAGCGTGAAAGTTTCTTTCTAAAATCTGTAAATTTTGAAGGATCCTTTTTATTTCGCTCGACTTTTATTAAATATGTAGGTAGAACCCACATAAAATTTTTTGGCGAACTAGGTTTATTCAAACTTAGTTTACGGATAGATTTACCTATAACGCCGGTTTGGTGTCAATTGGACACCGTAGTAATTACACTTCCACTATTTTAAATTTTGTTCTTCTGTGCGTTCATTGTGTAAAACAAGGGAGTCCTGTAATGTTTTTCTTTACATCTGGTCATCACGTGATTTGTTTCAGCTGCAACAACACCTGCCGCTTAGATTTAATTTCTCACAAAGATAGTGCACGTGCGGTTACTTGTGAGTTATGATTAGAAGAATTTTTCTGAGGTTTTCTTTCGTTCTTGTTACTTTCTATGAGTAAAATTTAAAATGTCTCGTAAGAGAGAGCTTACTACGGAAGAAATTACCGCGCTTATGAGAGAACTGTCAGATAATGAATCAGAAGGTGGAGAATTATCAGACACGTATGATGAATCGGATGATGAGAATTTTATTCCTGTTATATCATCTGAATCGGAAAGCGATGAGGATGTTGAAATTGATAATTCTGGAAATCAGAAAGAATTTGTTGCTCGCGATGGCTCTCAGTGGAAAGAATGTGGTTCAGGAAGTGCAACCGGTAGATAGCAATCCAGTATATTTTGCGAGAAAATAGTGGTCCAACTAGGTATGCAAAAAGAAATGTGAATAATGACAGTGTTTTGAGTGCTTGGTTCCTTTTTATAGACAGAACGGTTTTAGAGCATATAATAAAATGCACAAACACAGAAGCTCGTCGAGTATTAGAAAATGATGTTTGGTCTCTTTCAAAAGAGGAACTTTTTGCTTACATTTCGATTTTATATGCACGTGGAGTTTCAGGAGCTAGTAACCTAGAACTTCATTAATTATGGTCTACTTCATGGGGTATAAATTTTTGCAAAGAAACCATGTCCAGAGACACGTTTTGTGAAATATCAAGATTTCTGAGATTTGATATCAAATCAACTCGTCGTAATCGAACTCAGCAGGATAAATTCGCAATGATTTCGGAAGTATGGAATCGTTTTATTGAAAATTGCATAAGCTGTTACAACCCAGGCCAGAATATAACAATTGATGAACAATTATTTCCTAGTAAGACTCGTTGTCCATTTACTCAGTTTATAGCATCAAAACCTGATAAATACGGACAAAAATTTTGGATAGCTGCAGATTTAGAAAGTAAGTATATTTTGAACGCATTTCCCTACCTAGGAAAAAATGAAGAACGAGATCAAAGTCAGAGACTTTCTGAGTAGGTAGTTTTAAAACTAATAGAACCTTTAAAATATGGGAAGAAATGTCACAGTTGACAATTTTTTTACTTCTCTTGAGTTGGCTAAGAAACTAAAGGAAAGACGAACGAGTTTAGTTGTCACAGTAAATAGGGCCAGACGAGAAATTCCAGATTGTATAAAGTCAGGAAAAGAAGTGTTATATTCAACAAAAATATTGAAAAATGAAGAATCGGGCACAACACTTACAGTTCACCAGTGTCAATAATTCAAAGAAAACACCTGAAACTGTCAGTTTTTATAATGAAACGAAATGTGGCATAGATATTGTTGACCAAATGTCAAGGCAATATTCAGTCAAAGCAGGATCAAGAAGATGGCCAATTCACACATTCTACAATATGTTAGACTTTGCTGCCATAAACTCATGGATTATTTTCAAACAAGTGACGGGGAAAAAATATCAAGGCGTACTTTTATACAAACATTAGCTGAAGAATTACGAGCAGAATATATTGAAAAATCTGCTAAAAGACGCAGTAGCCACGAAGATGAACTGCGAACTGAAAATCCTTCTAAGCGTAGGATATGCGAGGTTAAAAAATGTCATGGAAATGTGACAAATAAAATGTGTTCCTCTTGTAAAAGAATGACATGCGGCAAATGCACAAAATATGTCAGCTATAAATGTATTGACTGTGAGTGATATAAGTAATGTAAGTAGTAGTAAAACAAATATTTTCATTTTACAGATATAATTATTCGTGTGTACCATGTATATGTTCATATCATCTTGCAATATTTTTCTTATTTTACAAATATAATTTTATTTGTGCGTAACATATATTTTTTCATATCATCTTGAAAAATTATTATTTTACAGATGTAATATTATTTGTGTGTACCATAGATATTTTCATATAATCTTTCAAAATTATTCTTATTTTAAATATATATTATTTGTGTGTACCATATATATTTTCATATAATCTTTCAAAATTATTCTCATTTTAAATATATATTTTTTGTGTGTACAATATATATTTTCATATAATCTTGTAAAATTATCCCTATTTTACAGATATAATAGTATTTATGTGTACAATATATGTATTTGTAAAAAAAATATTAAAATGTACATTTTCTTTGAAATTTTTGCTTACTTACCGACCGGTGTCAAAATGACACCTGGCCGGCGTTTCAGGGGGTAGTAAGATTTCAGGCGTTCTAGTGTTAAAGGACCCTTCACAAAATGTTTAATCTCAAAACAGGACCCTTCACAAAACTTTTAAACTTAAAACAGTACTCTTCACAAAATTCTTTGTCTTAAAAATAGACCTTTTACAAGATTTTTTCCTTCATCAAACTGAACCTTTTACAAATTTAGTCATTTAAAAGTAAAATTTGACTATCTTTTATATATATAAAGAAAATATGTGTATGCATTTTACATACACATATCATCTTAAAAATGTATAAACAAGAACCTGAATATATAACAATCATTTAAAATTCACAAAATTGTGACTAGATTTTTCACAAATGTAAAAAGCTGTTCACAATTTCGCAAAAACAGTACCCTGGGAGAAAAGTCTGGACAGCCTTTTTAAAATTCAAAATTTTAGAAACTGTTTGAAACGAGCATGTACATCTTAAAAGTAACTATTATGTTATATTTTATGTTTCTAGCCTTAACATTTTCAAAAAATTCATAATTTTGTTTAATTTTATACTTTTAAAATTAACTGTTTTTAGAACTGTTCTTAGCGAGCATATTTACATCTTAATTTATCCACCACGTCAAATTTAATGTTTCTATTCCTCAGCATATTGAAAAAAAATCATAATTTTAGAATGTTTGTTGCTCTTTCGCCTTTTTTGAGGACAGTTGAACAAAGACAAAAGTAACAGTTTAAAGCAGAGACAGTATTAGATTTCCCTCTTAATTTTTATATCACATTCATGATTTTTCAGTTTAAGCACCTTGAGCCTCAGCAACTTTCTCTAATTTTTTTTTTTACTTTGGACAGCAAATTCTAGCTAAAATACAGTTATTCTTTTTTTTACCCCCCCCCCCTCCCTTTTTGTGCTTAAAGTGAGTGAGTCCTTTTTTTTTTTTTTTTTAATTAATCTTGTTCTAAATTTTAGTATCTTTAGGATCATTTTTATAGTTTAAGGTTTTCATATAATCAAACTTCAATCAAGCGGTTGTTTATCTATCGCTATTTCCTCTCTTAACCCTTTAACGGATAAAGCATTTCAATTGCTAAAATGTTGAAATAAATGATTGACACCGGAAATTATGAACAAATTTATTTCTATATATGAAAAAAGCGATATTTCACATATATAATAAATGAAAAACATTTCTATTAAAATTCTGCTGTCATTGTTGAATTTCGTAATTAAAGTTTTGTGGTTTCACAGGGAAACCAATGAACGTTAAAGAGTTAAACCTCAATCATGAACAAATCATTGCAATAGCAGAATTATTGAGCAATCCCTGTCAGTAAGATCAAATTACCTGTCAGAATAATCGCTAAGTTTTATAATTCGTGTTTTTAGCTTCTCAGTGTGACAATCGATTGTAGAATTTAGGAATTAATCGGTGACTCTATCGATTGTTATTTTCTGTGATGATTTTTCTCAATTGTTGAATTATCGAGAATCGCCCATGAATAAGGTAAACAAATATTGAAGTGTCCAACAAATAGCAGTTTTGTCTTATGTCATTTCCCTACATTCAATGAAAGGAAGAAAAAAGAATGCATTGCAAAAAAAAAATGATGAGAAATAATAAGGAAAAAGAATATCAATTTTATATCACTTAATATATGTGTTTATGCATATTTTCATATTTAATCTCATTGCTTCAAAATAAGACATAACTAAACATTTCAGTTTGGTTATATTTTATATGTTAGCATTTCATTATCTGCATTTTTTTTTTCTTTGCAGGTTTAGCTCCTACTTTGTGAATAGTTAAATAGAAGAACAAGATTAAGTTAATTTCTGTGTCGTATTTTAGAATATGTACTTATACAATAAATATAGTTAATTATATTGTATTAGTGTTTTATTCTAAGACTGCTTAAAATAAACTGAAGTTGTAAAATATTACAACTATGATTTTTTCCTGACTTTTATTATGGTTGTAAACTGGCTGAAATAAAACCTCATGGAATTATACAAATTGTGTTTTTTGTTATGGTGTTTGGCAATTTTATTTTCATTAAGTACGGAAGAGAATTTGTATGAATATATAGTGTTTTGACAAAAGTTAATTTAAAAATTAACCTTTTATCAATTTTTATCTTCAAAGGGAGACAATTAAGATTTGGAATTTACCTAGGTTAAAAAAGTTTCACACCTTACAATTTTTTCTCAAAACACATTCAAATGTAACGAGTGTTTGTTAGATATGTAATGAATATTAAAAACAATTTCAATGATGAAATTCATTGTAATTATATTTATTAAATATTAATGGTTGCACATAAGTAGTTAATATCATTTTTTCATTTGTTATGATAATGATAGGAAACTTATGCTTTCTAAGGGAAAACTAAGAATTTTTCTTAACAAGTATTTCACATCCTTGAATTCTCATAAATTAAATGGTAAAAATATTCTTATATTTTTTTATTTAAAATTTTAGAAAATTTAATTATTTTATATCTAATGGCTGGTAGGCACCATTTTTCATACCTTTTTCCATAATTTCGCATACAACTGCATATTATTTTCAGATGATCAATTTCTGTCGTAGATTGCATGATTTTCTATTTTTACATTTATTTATAAATTTCAGATTTGTTTAAAGGGCAATACACTGAGTGGAATTTATATTAATTCTGAATTATGCTTTAATGCACACCAGTATAATCATTACAAATCATTTTTTATAGTGGAATCATTTTTAATGTTACAAATATACAAGGTTATTAAAAATACATATACAGACAAAATCAGGTATTTATGAAACTGATTCCAAGAGTTTGTTCATCTTCTCGCATTTTGTTTTCTTCATGCTGAAATAAGAATAAAAAATATTTAGAATTTTTTGTAAATAAACAAAAACTCAGCATCAAACTACAGTATTTTAATTGCTTTCTCTTGGAACAATGTCACTAGTCCTTTGTAAAATTCTTGAAATAATGTCTGTCTATATAAATTATTAGTAGTATTTTGCCTAAATTTGAAAAGAATAATGTACATATTCCAGAGAACTGTAATTATTTGAGTTATTAAAAAACATTTCTTTAGTTATTTATAAATAAGGGTCTTAAATGTTAATTTTAACCAATTTTTTTAAAAATCCTTTGATTACAATCATAATTTTTTTGAATTTTTAAAATATAAAAAGTTTTAAAATCCAAGATGAATTTAAATTGCAGTGTTTCTATGATATTTTTTGCCTATTAAATAACAAAGTTGTTTTTAATAATTGTTTATAAGTTTAATTCATTAAGCACATAAACAAAGTACAAATAAGAGAGACATGAGAAATAAATAAAATCACATGCTTATTGGTAGCAACTTCAACTACTTCTCAAAAGTTGTCACTACTTTGTTAAAGAACTCAATGCACACTTGAAATTGAAGTTGCGAATAACATAATACAGTGATCCCTATTTATATCACGTCTGCCAGAATACAACCAAATACATGTAATATAATCGAGGGCATTAAAGAATTATAAAAGGAAACATACAAGAAAAAATGTTGTGTTTGCCTCCAAAATATTAGTTTATACCCCAATTACAATTTATTAAGCAAAATTAAAAGAGATATATGTAATACAATGAACATTTAAATGTAGTAAAAATACTAATACTAAATACATAAAAATTTCAGTTAAACTACAACTTATTTTTTCAGGTGGAATGAAAACAGCTATATATCTGAACAAACAATATAGCAAGGAACTAGTATTGATTATAACATATTTATGCATAACTATGCATTGAATAGATTTTTCCTATTCTTACAATTATTGCGTGGGACAAAATTACCGTTGACTCATGTATTTGTATTTACCAATGACTTTGTTTACTTAACTCTCAGACACATCTTAGTGTGTTAATTGTATTGAGTTTTGTTGAGAGTTAATTATATTGAGTTGTCTATCTAATTGTATATTCGAGAGAATTATAGAAAAACAACTCTAAATGCAAATAAATCTCTAAATAGCAATTCGAAAAGCAGAAACCTGGCATTAAAACATGAAGACCTAATAATGTGTAAGTAGATAAGTGTTGCCAACTCAACAAGAAAACTAATTTATTTGGTGAATCATCGCATAATTTTACCAGCAAGTATCGATTGAAAAATCTATGACCATGCAATGCATTGCTAAACATTGCAGCTGAGATTTGCCAATTGTTGCACAGAACACATATGGTACAAAAGCCAGTTACAATCATGTGATTTGTGGAACAAGACATTTTTTTTCCCCTGGAGTAGCGTCCGTGATAGCTACAAACTACTGATTTTTTGTATTGTACTACTCACTTTGTTACATGGGTCAAAATGTAGCGTGCTACACTATAAACTACTAGAAAAAGCAACAACTACTGTAGTGCACTACTTCTTGCAACTTCAGATATATAGGTACAATCCTACCAAATCTTGTAGCTCTGTGCACAGCGATCTCATCAGAACATAGCACACATACAAAGACAAACTATCTTTATTATTATAGATACTAAAAAATAAATATACTAATTAATACAAACTATGGTATGAATTATTCAAACAGATATTGGAATTCATCGGCCACAGTTTCACAAACTTAAACATTATAAATCTAAATTTAAGCTAAATAAAAGTCTACCCCCAACCTTCTTCTTTTGCATTACAGATATTTATAAAATAGATTTACATTTAATCATACATCACTTTTTTTTTTTTTTTTTTTGTTACAGTATGAAAATTTTGTAAAGGTACATTCAATCATTTATAACTATACAAAAAAACTAGTTGGTGAAAATAGTATAATTTTCTGTAAATATATCTGTTTTCATCCATGTCTGCATTAACATTAAAAAAAAAAAAAGTTAAAACAATCGTTATTAAATGAAGTCAACTCAAATAACAGATGTTCTTTTATGCAGATTCTTTCTTACATTATTTTTCTGAAAATAAGAGGGAGCTCAACTTGAATAGTTTTGAATAAGAAAATATATTATCTAAAAGGTTATCTGAATAACAGATTAAACATTTCAAGTAATGAAGTCATTTCTTTTACAAAAGACTTTTCTGTTGTCATCAGAAATGTGTTTTCTACTTTTGGATGGCTGCTATTTTTATAGCTCATACATCACTTCTAAGTATCACATTTTTTCAATTTTTATATCCTAAAATAAGAAAAAAAAAATGGTCTTTTGAATGAAATTTATTTGAAACTGTAGCAACTTAGTAACTTTATAAATAATTGTCAATAAAAAAAAAAATTATATTGTCAACAAGATTTCTTTACTATAAATTTAAAGTACCGTAATTTCTGGTGCATAATACGTGGATCAAACAATCGTGCTTAGACCCAGAAATTTTATTTAATCATTCAAGCCAAATATTTACAGCAATCTAGTAAATTACATTTTATAAAATAAAATTTCTGTGTCAAAACATAGTTGTTTGATCCATGGATTATACACCTGAAATTACAGTAACAGGGTTCATACTCATCAGGGTAATATGGAATTCTGGGGATAAAATTTTGGTCTGAAAAATCAGGGAAATCTCGGGGGATAATCCATAAAATTCCCCAAACCTAGTAAAACGATCAACTACTCTGGGAAATGAGGGCAATCGCTGCTATTTGCATGTTCTGTGATGTCATAATAAAATCAAACTAAGGCAACCCCTTCTAACACTGTGATATAAAATTGGAAAGTCAAAGTAGCCACTATCTCTCAGATTCAATATAACAAATGTTATATTTAATCAACATCTGTTGACATCTATTCAGACACAAGACACACATTCTAACATTGTGAGGTCATGAATCTAAACATGTGTCTTCTTCCTACAAGTCGTTCTTTGAATTTTGTGGAGGAACTTAAGAAAAATAAAGGACGTTTTTAAATTGATATTGGCATTTGAAGCCTTCACATCATTCATAATGCTTTTCAAGGAGGTAATAAAATCACAAAGTGGATATTAAATTCTTGGAGCTATCTCCAAATTTTTAAGGACTAGGCGTGCAGACTTCATTCTCTATTATACAAGTTAATGTTTTTCCTTTAAAATTCTGTCCATATTGTTTATATATGTAGTGTGTAAACTTTCTTTCATATATATTACCTTGTTTTTATTTTATTTTATTTTTTTTTGGGGGGGGGGGGGGCACGATTCTGGTTTTAAAATGTTACTTGTTGACATTCAAAAACTATTCATTCCGAAAAATACATCAGGGGGATTTTTTTCTGGAAAATGAGTATGAACCCTGAACTAGTGGCAGAGTTTTGACAATTGATAGCCGACAGCAAATTAAAAGGAAAAGAAAAAAACACAATAATCACTTTTTGCACTAAACTAAACTTTGCCAATGAAAACACAAATTTTTATTTAGTGTTGAACATAAAATTAATATCAAGTTAAATTGGTTTAAAAATGCATTGCATCAGAATATGCCCCGAATTGTATTTTAATTTTTACTTTTGATTTCTTAAATCCGAACTATAAGATTGTCATCTGCGAAGTTTTATGATTTGGATTTTATCTCTATTCTAAATATTGTAAAAAACAGTGACTAAGCTATGGCCCATACGAAAAGAAAAAAACATTTTTAAAAAAAATTATAAATTTATTCACTCTGTATACTTTGATACTCATAACAACAATTATATAGGATTATACAGGAAATTAAATATTATTCCATTGAATATAATACATACACTACGTATCATTTCTATACCTACTTCTAATAACCTGGAATATTTTTGTGCTGGTTCTATTTCATCATCATCTAATAGCTCTTCCAGTTTTCTCTTGTACCTTAAAATTCACAAAATAATAAGAAAAGCTAAAATTTTACAGGATTTAAAAAAATAACAATGTACATTATTTTTATACAACATTTTACATGCCTGCCAACTTTTGAAAATGGCAAAGTGTAAAATGATACATGAAGAGTATTTCACACAATTTTTTTTTAACAAAGACTCCGTGAATAACGTTAAATACAGTGATGACCATTATATAGTTCGATGAAAAAAATTATGAAAAACATAACACTTGTTAAGAAACTGGATTTTATACATAGCTTTATTTAATTTTTACTTTTAAAGAATGTCTGAGCAAATTTATTCAAAACATGACTTATTACTTACCCATCATACGTAGTATAGGGTTAGTCTTGTAATTGTTTTGAAAATCAAAATTTTTTTTTTGATGGATTTACACATTTCAGACACTGGAGATTCTGAAAAACATATTTTTAGAAAAAAAAAAATTCTGTGTATGTGTCTGTAAACGCTCTATCTCCCAAACAAATTGAGATAGAGACTTGAAATTTGGTATGTACTTAGTATATAATAATGGGAAGAAGCTTATTGAATTTCAGTAACCTCGATTATCCAGAACTATTTTTTTTCGGACTCTCGAAATATTCGTTCTGATAAAAGGTATAAAAAATCTTTTGAAATTGTTTATTTTAAGGAGTGAATATAAAAGGCAATAAAAAAACATAAATTTTCCACAAAGAATGAAGTCGATCGGATAATGAGTTGCAGAGATATTTGTAATCCTATTTTCCACACTTCGATTTTTCATGACCCTGTATTTCATTTAAATTTCAATTCAAAAATATATTTTAATTGGAAATGAGACGCTTAGTCCGACGCGGTAAACCGTTATTTAATATGATTATCAATTTTGGAGTTATAAGGATGTTTCTTTTGCGCAATTCAGTAATAGAGCATTTAAAGTTTGACGTCATCAAGCCATGATTTTATTCGAATTGCAATGCATTTTATAAATAGTTACACATGTTTTATTTTCATATTTTATATTATGCATATCCATGATGGGTAAGTATTACAATGACCCCCAACGAATAGTTTTTACATACAATGAAACTTGAACTCATTCCTTTTACAATACTAAATAAAATACCCTTGCATTCAGCATTTACCATTATTAAAAACAACTAGAAAGTAATTCATAATTTAAGGGGAGGGGGGGGGGGATGAAACTTGGGAGAAACTTTGCAAAATATAAATGTAAAAGTAAAAAATTATCAAAAAGTGTAAATTTTACTCTTAAAGTGTATAAGTTGGCAAGTATGCATTTATTTTGATAAAGTTCAATTCTGACATAAATATTTTTTTTTTATCTGAAACTTTACTTCAACCCTATCACTTACCTAATCCTCATATGAGGCTCCAAACTTAAGTCATAAAAACAATGGTTTGAAAGCTTCCTCCGACTAACTTTTACTTTGACTGACATCTCTAAAGCTTTTAGATTTCATGTGTGGCGTCAATATTATTTTAACTTTTGATAACGTATGACAGCACAAGATTTTTTTCAGAACTTAAAGTACTTACTTTGAATAACGAATACACACTTGCCAACTTTTACACTTTAGGCATAAAATTTACACTTTTTGACCATTTTTTATATTTTTACACTTTTCCCCAAAGTTTCTCCCAAGTTTCTTTTTTCTTTAATTAAATTATTAATTACTTTCTAGTTACTTTCAATAATGGTAAATGCTGAATGCAAGGGGAATATTTAGTATTGTCAAAGGAATGAGTTCATGTTTCATTGTTTAAAATCACCAGAAGGAATCTTAATGTTCATTGTATGTAAAATAAGTTATGTTTTGAAAAAATTTGCTCAGACATTCTTTAACAGCAAAAATTAAATAAAAGTATGTGCATATCATTAAAATCTGTATTTTTATGCTTGTTGTAATGTGTTTCACATTTTTTCCCGTCAAATAATTTTTATAATGATCATTACTCTAATATTTAACAAATATTCATCTACTATGTACTTTGTAAAAGTGTAAAAATGTCATTTATGTATTACTTAAAAAACTGGTTACATGAGTCTTCATACGGAAAAAAAAATTGTATGAAATACTCTTCATGCATCATTTTACACTTTTAAAAAGTTGTCAGGTATGCGGATAATGCTTTTGGAGCATGGTAAAGTAAGGTATCTCTTAACTCATCCTAAATTGAATTACTGCCAAGAATTTTATGACAAGTTTTCTTTTATGGTACTAGAAACTAATGTAGTATAAAGAGTTATATGTTCACACTAAACAAATTATTCTTTTATACACAATTTAGAATGGCATTTTAAGTTTCCAAATACACATTTTTTCTCTCTCCACAATTTGAGAGAGGGTTAAAAGTCAGGATGCACATGATACATGAATATTTAGATTTGACTGGTCTTTGTATACATGACACCTGGTCTCTGGATAAAATCACTGGGTAGCAATTTTGTATTTAAATTTACGAAACCATTAAGCAATACATTCTAAATACTGTGTAATTTTAGCACTAATTGTTTAATTTTAATAGAATAAAGTCTGTTTGAAATGTTTTTCACCCCCCTCCCTCCAAATGAGGTATTAAAAATCAGGATGTATTGTTATGTGAGAACATGGCATACACAAAAAGAAAAAAAAATAAATCTTTTATGAAATAAAATATACTCAATGGTACCAAATAAGCTAAGTAAAGTCATGGATCTTTATCCTGTAAAAAAAAAACAACCCCCTGAAAAATGAACAGCCCTGTATATACAGTAGATGCTCGATATAACGATTGTTCATTGTAGCAACTTTCTTAATATAATGGCTGATCGAAAAGATCCCTTATATAACCATTCATGCAGAATTATTTTTACATCTTAGACCAAGCTTTCTAATATAACAAGACTCTTCAGCTTTTCTAGCAATAGTTGTTTAAAATTTTTTGTGTGTTAGAAAAGCTTGAAGATGTCTTAGAATCTTACAGTCTTTCAAAAAGAGAAAAAGATTCCCCTTTCTTCTTAAATTTATAGATTCTTTCTACATTCGTGGATGAAAAGCATTGCTAAGACTTATTATTGTCCTCTATACTTGCTTTGACCACAATGGGCCTTCTATGTCCAGAATTATTGCAACAGGTATTTGAAAAAAGATTTACTGCATAGAAAACTGCTTGTCTCTTTATTTCTTAAGTACAGTAGGCTTCCTTAAATCCACACAGCTTAAAACCAGAGGTTGTGCAGATTTTAGAATTTTGTGGATTTCTGGTCACTGTTTTGTTTACCTTTTTTAAACAATAATTTGAATTTAATAATGCACTTGAAATTATAATGAATGCTTACAATAAAGTAAAATAATAAAAATTAAGAAAATTAAAAAAAAAAAAAACATTTAAAATATTAAAAGTAAAAGTCAAGTAAACAATGCATAACTAAATATGCATAATGATGAGGAGATCATTTTCAGTGAAACTCGCTTTATAAATGTACACTAATAATTCACATCAAAATCTTAAAATAACAAAGTTTTATTTCATGTTTAGCCCTACTTAATAACCAAAAACGCTTGATTAATACATAAATTATTTGGTAAAAATATCACGATCGCCACTGATATCAGCATTGAATTTTTTCAAAAATAAATTTATACTTTCTTCATCAAAAAACATGAGTTTAATCATATTAACCAGAATTACATATTAAAATATGTACAGAATGATATAAAAATTTTAAAAAAAACTTGAATTTTACACCTACATCTTAACTGCAAATTTCATAGTTTACATCAGAAACGAGGTGCGGATTTTAGGGTGGTGGATTTGAAAGAGTCTACTGTAGTTCCATAAAGAATACTTTGAAACTTATTAATGAAGCCTTCCTTCAGCAGCTAAGAATAGTTGGCTGAAAACTGGATTCTTATCCTTTTATGAGATAATTTCTGACTGTTGTACTAATTCACAATCTCTAATTTTCATTCATTTTGTAACTAGGAAATTTGTAACAGAACATTTTATGTGACTTCGAAGTTGCTTTGTTCGAGGCTCCTGTGGTCATTCCACACACCTCCGGTGTACATGACGAATGGAGAGAAATAACAGGTTAGAGTACTGGAAATTGGCTGGTAGCGCAAAAAAGGGGCAATTAAAAGTAACTAAACTGAAAGAGCAGGAAAAATGAGCTACTAGAAAAAGGAAAATATGTAAAAAATAGAGAGGTTACAGACAGATTTACAACAAAAAGATATTTCTATAGAATTTGCTAAAATTTTTATATTTTGAAAGTTTTTTTATGTAAAGAACACAAAAAATAAAGTAAGAGAAAGAAAAAGGAAAGCGAAGCATGAGGAAAGAGTGGTTGCTATCTGTGATTCTATGCCATCTGAGAAGAGACTTGAGTCATCTGATTTGTACTATGAAGTCCTGATCTAGTAAAATGGCCTACTGAGAGTCATGGGCTCTTGCTGCAAAGGACTGCTTTCACAACTGGTACCTGGTCAGGGAAAATGCTTCTTAGATAGGTTCTGGACGATGGGGGGGAGCTTCCGTCCTACGTCATTGCAGCCAAGAAGTAAATGTGAGAGAGATAGGATTTCACAGCAAACTTCATGAGAACCAATCATATTCAAAGATTTCAAGGAGCCAGCAACTAGCAGTAGGCGCATCAGAAATCCATCAGCAGCAATACAGGTAAAGGAATTTATGGAAGATATAGGTAGAACAAGTTGGAAATTGTACGTCAAACGTTAGAAACGAGGTGCGTTCGTACGCACGTTTTAGAATTAAATTCATGATATCCCGTGCGTAGAACGGGTTAAACAGCTAGTTAAGTATATATTTTATGACACTGTTCATACAAATATCTTAACTAGTTATATAAATATTCAGATATATATGTATCAGCTAGTTATATAAATATTCAGATCTTGATGATTTTTAATTCTGTGAAATGAATTATATCGTCTGCAGATTAATTTCTGTCATAAAATAAGTATCTCGGTCGCTTGACGATTTAACATCCATCGGAAGCTCCTATAACAAAAAAGCACCGATTTAAAAAAAAAAAATTCAAATTTCTTAATAAATATTTTTATTAATATCTCCTAAAGTTTTGATTCGATTTTAATAAAATTTGAAATGTCTCGACAAAATTCTGCAAAGATAATATATTTTAAATTGCAAACCATTTGGTTGGGTAATTTTTGCGTTGTTATATGCAGACAGACAGACAGACAGACAGACGGACGGACCAAGCGACGACTATAGGTGCTACGTATTTATATAATTACGAACGCACCTAAAAAGACAGAATAAATTTAAATAAGCACAAAAGATAAAAGAATGGAATTTAGGATTACATCCATTTTGGGTCTTTTATGATTTGCATTGTCAAGTGTGTCATAATTTGGAAGAGTATTTAAAGAAATATTTTCAGGGTTTGACAAAGAAAAATGAAAATTTATGCATTATTTAAATTTATAAATGTATTTATTTAACTGTTGCATAAAAACATTGAGTTTAGGGAAATTAATTTCTTTGAAAAAGGGATTTTATGTGTTATTTTAGATTTTTATACAATACATTTTTTTATATAACTTTTCTGGTATTAATCCTATTTTAGAATTTTTCTGCAATAAAGAATAAGAAAAATAAATGCATCCATTTTAAGCACTTAAAACATAAAATAGCCTAAAACTGCCTTAGTTACGTCAATTTGGAGACCTTTTATCATCGCCCAAGGGAGGGGCAATCATCCCATAGCCCCTCCCTTGAATCCGCCATTGGTTTTGTTCCAAAGCAAAAAATACTCACCTATACAGAAGTAAAATAAAAAATGTAAAAAAAATCAAACAGTTTAGTTTTTATGAGGAAAAGAATAGAGGTCCACATTTGTGTGGCTCAGGTCTTAAGAGGTCAAACACCAGAAATTAGGATATACAATGCTGCTCACACAACACATCTATAAAAAAATACTTACACTGCACTACTAGGGTTGTTATCTTGATTTCGGCACTTTTCAAGTTTCTTTTCTAATTGTGCTCTCATAGGATCATTGTTTAAACAGCCTTCAGTCCCAATCATAACAAACATATCTAAAATAAATAAGATTCTGCTATAGACATAACATTAGAATGCATTAATAATAATGGCAATATTTAGAATGCGCAAATTGCCAAAGTCTTATTTCACAAAAATTCTATCAATAGATAAACACATGAAACTAGCCTCAAATCTGCTGCTGTATGTCATAAAAGTAACCTTACACTTAAAAATAAATTATACTAAAATACTAAATCCTAAAATCTCATTAGTTTTATGAAAAAAAAAAAAAATCTTTTCATTTAAAAGTAAAATTGATCATTTGATTTGTTTTTTTACTAAAAATCTCAATATAATAATTGTCAAGGTTGTTCTCAAATCCAAAGAAGCTACTTTCTGACACATTTTTTAGTTCATTTTTGTTCAGAAACGCATGAAATTGACAGGTGTTCTTATTCAGAAACTATGTAATCGAATAGCCCTTTCAATTTTTTGGTAAATGCAGACAGTTCAGAAAATACTGACAAAGTTAATGATTTGAACCAAATTTCCAGAGCGATAATACAGGAAATGAGAAAAACTGGTCGTCACGTGACAATATTGCTTGTAACTCGATAAGTAATTTATTTATCACAAAATGAAAAATGCCATTAGATCCCAAAACACTTCAATAGTCAGGCTTGCCATTTTCATGCCTTTAAAAATGAATCAGAAAATGTGTCAGAAATTTTTGCATTGTTGAGCAGGGAATTTGAGAACGACCTTTAAGAGAAGTTAAAATGAAAATTCCTGAATATTTATGGTATGCTTCTGAAGCAGATTTATATTCAAGGATTTGTGCCAACCCATAAGAAAAAAAAATCTAGCAGTAAAAAACTATGTCGTTACTAAGATATGTCAGAGCAAAATCATTAAAATGCAAAAGCAGAAAATCTGAACATTATGTAAATGACACTCATATTGTGATTCCAATTAACTTTATACACTAGTATTCTTCTCTCAACTGTTTTTCAAAAAATGAATAAGATAAGCTCTCATACTAATGCAAATAAACAAATTTAAAACACGTTGACTTTGTATGTACATTTTTACATGCCATGTCAAAAATTTGAAAAGTAACAAAAATCACCAATATCTAATTTATGACTGCTACTTTTCACATTAAAAAAATGTATTTTACATGTGCACGGGTTATACAGATGTCACAGTAGCAAAATTTTAAAGTTGATTTTACAAAAGATTTTTATGTATTAAAATAATATGAAAATGGAAAAGCCTGCAGTATTATTGTGTTTCTAAGCAACCTACTGACATTATGAAAGATTCTTGCTAACCTGACGCATATTTGACCATGAGTGTGATGCCAAAATACTAGAAAGGTGTTATAAATAATAATAATAAACAGTGCAAACATTGTGTTTCTCTCTATTCTACAAAAAAAGTAACTAATGCTGCTGCTGTTATTCAATCTATCATGTCCTTTTCATTTTCTTGGTTTATCCTGCAAAAATTATTGTATATAAAAACATAAACTGGTAGTTTTATATATAAATGTATGATAAACACATTGAAGCAGATAATTTTTAAATTGAAGAATTATTTTAAGTGCTATTTAATCATTCAAGAAAGTTTAGTTATATAAGTTTTATAGAATCAGACTATGCATAGCAATTTAAATATCTTTTGCAAGCATATACTTGACTAGATTATAGTGTGCAGTATTCAATTATTATTTTTTTAATTTGACTATTTTTTCAAACTTTTAAATATTTTTATTCAAAATTTCATTATCTGAAAAGAGAATTAGTTCATATTTTGAAAGGTCAATTTTTATTTCCTGTTGCCACATTTAAAAAAATAAAACTACTGAATAATAATATTTTAATACAATGTATTTTCAATTTAAATATATATTTCCATGTCAATATTGAAAATGAAAATTACAATATTACATACAAAAAACATTTTATGGTGAAATTATGTCATATTTAAAACAATATGTGCATTTTCATGTATTGAAGTATTTTTTAAATAATATACGGAATACAGAAAACAGTACATAAAGGAAAGTTTTATGTCAAATTTATTTATTTATTATTATTATTATTACAGTATGGAATCATTTATCCAGAATCCAGTTAACCGGAAAACCAGTTATCCAGAATGGTATTTCTAACTGACTGATTTCAGAATCTTTTCATAAAAAATTGCTATGTACTGCCAGTTTGACATTTACATTGCTTGATAGATTACCACATGTATTGTACAACTTGATCAATATCTAGGATTTGAAATGAAAGCATATTTAGTTAGATATTGAGCATTTTGAGTTTTATGCAGTATTAATGTTTTGCCAGAAATTGCCTTATTTCAAACTCTGATTTATTTTTGATCTTGATAGGATCTGAGCCTTGATCATAGTAATCTAATAATTTGAAATCAGTAACAATGTTACAGACACATATATTCTACAAATCTCATCAAATGGATGTTGCTTTAATGTCCAACCAGTTATCCGCAATACATCTGGCCCCAACCATTCTGGATAAATGGTTCAATACTGTATTTTTAATCTAGTTTTGATTTTAAAAAATCTCCATTACACATACACCCCCCCCCCCCCCCCCCCCCAAAAAAAAAAAAAAAAAAAAGCAATCTGCATTCTGATAGGAATTACTTTGAATGAGATTCAATTTACATAAATAATCTCACAAAATATGAATTAAGACTAAGATAATTACACATTCCCAATGACAATCTTTACACTTTATTATGCAACTATTAATGACTTGTATTTTAACTTAACCAACACAAAGTGATATTTTTTCATACTAATTACTAAAACAACTAATGTATATATGAATAGAGTTAAACACAGAAGTATGTTTAAAATTTAAGAAATAAATACTTATAAATTATAAAAATATTTTACTTTTTACAGCTTCTTTCACATAAGCCAACTTATCAGGATAGGCATCAAACAAAATTTCAGATAAATACCTAAAAAAACAAATGTCATTGTATTTTTACATTATAATCAAGTATCAAATACATAAGAATACACATACCTAAGAACAAAAAATAATAAATTTTTTTTTATAGCATGTTGCTATAAAAATATTTTTGTGCCTAGCTTTGTCATTATTTTACATGTAGCATTTTAACAAACTGTAAATGTCTTATGCTAACAAGAGAATCGATGAAATAAAATGTTTAGAATTTTAATTTTGTACTTATAATATGCCATATATATGTAAATCTTTTTTTCATATTTTTCTAGAAAATATTTTTTTATATATATATTTAAGTATACTTTTTAAAAATCTATTAAATATCACTTCTACTATGCCTATACATGTAAATCTTTTTTTTTCACCTTTTCCTAGAATGTATTTATATATATATTTAGGTATACTTTTTAAAAATCTATTAAAGATAGAGAGCTGACATTTCTCATGCTTGTATAACAAATCTGTTTCTTTAGAACCACCTAAAATTTTGAATGTAACTATAATATTTTAAAAGATATGCATAGAAATATTATTTTTTTCTATGATTTCCTAAATATTTTAGTAATTATTTTTTTTAATTCACAGATTTTTTAAAAATGTGTACCTTACTGGTCACACAGTTTTCCCGTCTAAAAACTCCTTACTTTTAAAAATCAAGATGTGCTTGATACATGCAGATTTGGGATTTGACATCCTTATAGGCCTCTGTATAAATGATCATTGGTCACTGAATGAAATCATTGAGTAGTAATTTTATATTTAAATTTCTACAACTATGGAGCAATCATTTGCAAATATTATGTAATTTGAATAATAACTGTTAGATTTTAACTGAATAAAATTTGCTTGAAATGTTTTCTATTATATTCTTTATCAATTTTTCCCCCACAAATTAGGTATTAAAAATTAGGGTTCTCATGTTACACAATGGCGTTTGCCTGCACAGAAAAATACTGTTGCTAAGATTAATACTTTATTTAAATATCTATTTATAATAGTTGTTTTACTCAATTGCAGTAATAAATTTATATTAATGATGAGTAATGTTTATTATTCACAGATAAATGTGATATAATGTGCTTCTCATGGAACACATACATTTCGTAGTAGGTATTCTATAACGTCAATAAAAATAGTATAAAAGAAAAAATATATATTATCTGACATTGAAACGGTACTAAAAGAAACTTTGTAGTCGTTGCTCCTTTTTTATCAATAATATACATTAAATTTCTAAAAATATTTTTCTCATAATTCTTCTTGTTTTATCAAATCATATAAATATTAATAACAGATTTTGTTACAGAACGTTATTTATTACATTCATAAGAAAATATTGCAATGTGTTATGAATGGATGTTTCTATAATTCTGCTTTTTTGTTTTAAAAAATAGGTTTTTTTAGTAGGTAAAGTGTGATAACTTTAGTGCATGACTGAAAATCTCAAACTCGGATTTCTCTTTAATTTCAAAATCATACATAACTTTAACTGTTTTCATACTGTAAGAAATGTTAGTTAATAGAGATTTTCAATGATTTAATATGTAAAATAAATACTCTGATAATTTAGATAAACTGTAAAATGTGCCTTTTCTTTTCTCAAAGTTTAGTTGCTTCATTTCTGCATACACTTAGCTTCTGTGTTATAGTAAAAAAAAAATATTGTACATATAACTCATATTTACAGGTTTTAACTATACTGACACACTAATCATACAAGTGTCCCAACTGTGAAGTTGGGCATGAGCCGCATTGTTTTAGTGCTTAACTAAGTATAATTAATTCCACAATGCTTAAAATTAATCAATTTTGTTTCACTATCTCATTCTATAAATGGAAAATACATATATATACATTTAATTTTAGGTATAACTCAAGATTTTGCGTAAAAAATGTTATGCAAAGAAGAGACATTTGATTTGAAATAATGCTGCAATACAGCTGCAACATGAATTTTAGTCCCAGATTAAGAAAAAAAATTATACAAATTATCATACAAAATATAAAATTCTTAAAAACCAACAGTTTGATGCTAGATAACTAATTAGTTATGCCAATAATGCATGATGAATTACTATATTGAATATTATTTATTTTCTAAGAACAGAGACATTATTTATAATTGATTAGCAGGTAAAGTTCAGATTTATTTATTTATTGGCGTATTCTGACAGCATTGGAAAATACAACGGTTTAAAAAATAAACCATCTCCATGTTTTCTTTGTTATTATACAACTAAGCTCAATGTAGAAGAAATACAGAAGCGATGAAGCACGTTGAAATCTGAGTATAACGGTATTTGGGGATCGCGATGAATATAAAGGAAAAACTTAAGGAAGAGTGAATCACCAGTGACTATCACCGGAGTGATTCCGAGTACCTAGAAAAATTTAGACAAAACATATATTCAACACTTTCCCCAAACACCATTATAGGCATGATCGTAAGTAGCAGCACATAATGCGATGCCATAAAAGTTAAGCTTAAAATTACGTTAAAAGCATCTAAGAATTTATAAAAGTTAATTCTTAAGTAAAAATATACCCTTTATAATATATGAAATAGAATTTATTCCAACAATTAATTAAGAGCTGAAAACAATATAAATAGAAATAAAATACAGACTCACCCAAATGAAGTTAGATAGGTATTTATTAAACACTTGTGCACCGATATCAACAAATCACTACATAACTTAATATCTATATTATTACCTAATCACAAACATGTACTTGCTTATAACAGCATCTTGAAATAATAATTGGCTGGCAAAAACACTAATAAATGGCAAATATATTTATTTTGGATACATAATTTAGAATTCTTTAAATGAATATTTTAGCTCCAAATTGATATAGGATAGGATACACATCATAGTAGTTGTATTGGTCCAATTCAGTGTATCGAATAAACGTTCTTGACATCGCTGACAGTTCTAGAATTTTAAGTTATTAATTTCTAAGTAGGATATATTGTTCATTGAAGGGAATGAAGATTCTAAGATATAAGCTGCAAAATTAATAGGAGACAAGAGTTATGTCTGTAAGTAACTATATTGGAGAACACAATGATTAATGATGAATATGTTCTAGAAGTCAAGAACTACAGGTAACTTATATAACATCTCTGAGGTAACTATAAAATATTTCACTACGATATCGATGATGAGGCATAACACTTTTCATTTCAGGTGAAAATTTCAACACTGTAGCAACCAACACTCCACTAGAAATAGTGACGATTTATCCGTTCAAGAAACTAAAAATTGATGATTAGGAATCCGGACTATTACACAAATGGAGAATGTGAAAATGATATTACGGTGAAAGTCCGCAACCCAGCTTCTCCATACTCTGCAAAAATAAAATGCCAAACACTAGACAGACACCATTATTTTACAAGAAGATGTCAGAAGCATAACAGGCACCAGTCACACTGAAGAGAATCCTGACTCTCGCCAAGGAAATGGCAAAAGCCCGGAGAGCGTTTATTACGCAGCCTACATCATGGAAGTTTTTGAGAAGAACTGACTACTCTCTAGAATCTCCCACTCAGTTAAAAGTTCCCGACGGTTACGAAACAACCAATGAGAAAATCCGAACCGTTTGAATGTCACTGATCAAGCCCCAACAGACCATAGTCAAAGTTACAGTCAGACGTTTCACTGACACTTCCAACCCTAGCAACAGTATTAAATAGTATTTAGAACATTCGATCGCGACCTTGGAGTGCTGTCAAAACGACCTTGTCCAAATTCCACGGGAAAAAAGGTTCTTGTTTACTTGAAGCATCTGAAATTGTGTCAATGGAGTCTCCTAGCGAATCTCGACGAACTTCAAAACAGAATAAACGAAAGTAATTAAAAATCGATAACTGCCAAGCTAATGGATGAAAATAAATGAAATTTTAGCAATCTAAATAAAATTAAAAGTTCTTTCCACCAGATATGTTTTGAAAGTAAAAATATTTAATTTAAGGAATTTTGAAAAATGATTATTGGACTTAGAAATTTTGAAATGATATTTGGAAAAGTTTCGCGATTCTGAAAGATTTTGCATTGATCAAAATTAGCGAATCTGAACTTTCCGAAAGTAATAAAATTAGTGTTATGCATCTTTATAAATCCTTGGCTTAAAGCTTTCTTTAAATATAAGTAAAGGTATTTAGTTTTACATTGATGCATTTCAGTTTTTCAACATCTCTTGAATAAACATACTCACGTATCTGAAACGGCCAGCGCTAATATTTTCATTCACGATCTTCCAGTTCAAAATACGTTACTCAGTAACAGTAAGTAACCGGTGATGTCAGGATCGCGCTAGTCACCGTAGTCTGCTATTCGCGACTTGCGAGTATTCGTAGCCAATGGCGTTTCAGATGCGAATTTGTGTACCTCTAAATGGCAACGTGTTTATGCAAAAAATTCGCCGATGGTGTGTTTAAAAGGCTGGACTTTCCAGGATGCTTTGCCTTCACTTTTCCTTCCTCCAGCTTGTAATGCTGGTTGTAATATAAAATGTAGCTGCATATTATTTTTTCTTCAGTTCGTTTATTTAACAGCGAAGTTATGCTGTCTTATTGTATGTCATCATGTTTATAATAAACTACTATGATTTTAAAGGAGCTGTTACTTTTAAGTCTTCCACATGTCACATGAAACACAGTTTTTTATTGGTACGGCCAACAAGTGGTAGCAGAGCGTGGTTGTGATTTTTTAAAGCAGTTTAAAGTTTGTTTTTGTGGAAGTGAAGACGTCGTCGCCGATGTGTTTCTCGAAGTCGCTGCGATGTTGTTTTTCTGCTTAAGTGTCGCCGATGTTTACAGCTGATGTTTTTTTCCCTGGAGTGCGCTTTTAAAGAGACTTTTGCTTTTTTTCATGTGTATTAAAGTGTTTTTCCTACTTATTTGACGGAGGCCGTATAGAAAATGGAGTTTCAGAATGTTGCTCTTTTGACCTCGTCAAACTGGTAGACGTGGAAGATGGAAGTAAAAGTTCTGCTAATGCATTATGGTGCTTGGGAATATATCGAGAACGTCAAGAGTGAAAGCGGTGAGACATCGGAAAAAACAGTTCCTGTGACAGACAAGCTGACATGGAGAGAACAGAGTGAGGTGAATTTAAGAAAAGCCCGGTCCTATACCATTATTTACCAGACCTTGTCATCTGAGTTTAAGCCATTAATTTCGCATACAACGAATGGAGCTGAAGCCTGGAAGATCCTTAAAGAGCATTTTGAACCTACCACAAGAGCTCGTGTTATACAACTGCTAGATGATTTTTTTGGTGTCCGTTATTTTCCTGGAGAAAATTTGGGACTTTTTTTGTGTCGTGTCAAGCAAGCAGCAGAGCGTCTGCATGATGTAGGACATACCCTTCAGCCCTTGTATATGGGTTACCAGATGATTAGAAGTTTGCCCGAGGAGTTCCAGTCTACAGTCCAAGCGATTTACAGGTGGCCAGATGCAGAGTTTGTACCGGACAAGATTGAGGCTGAATTGCTACTGGAGGAGAATAGATTGAAACTGGCCAAAAAGGACATTTCTAGTTCTAGTGTTGCTTTTTCTGGAGAAATGGTAAAGTGTAAAACAGGTAAATTTAAGAATTATAATGTTAATCAAAGTAAATTAATAGGTCCTTGTTTTCTTTGTAAATCTTATGGTCATTTAATTGCTAACTGTAAATTGAAAAATCAATCTAAAAATTTTCAGTCTAAAAATTTTCAAACTAAGAAATATCAGTCAAATAGTAAATTTAAAGAATCTAGTAACGCAGAGTTAAAGAGTAATGTTAAATGTAGTAATGAAAAAAACAATAGTAATGTTAAATGTAGTAATGAAAAAAGTAATAGTAATGTAAAATGTACCTTCTCTGAACATGAGACTAGTTTGATTGAAGTAGCTCAAAGTAATTTTAAAAGTAATTTTCTTGAGGCAAATTCATCTGATTTTGGCCAAAATAGTAGCTGGGTGTTTGATACAGCTGCTACTGCTCATTTTTGTAATAACAAAAATCTTTTTTTGAATTATGAGTCAGTTTCAAATATGCAGATGTCACTTGCTGTTGGAGAAAAAGAAAGTCCTGTTCAGGGAAAAGGTACAATACATTTTTTTATTAAATGTAAAGATGGAAGTTTCAATCAAATAATTCTTAAAGATGTTTTGTATAATCCTCATTTACGTAGAAATCTCTTGTCTGGTAGTAAACTTGAAAAACTAGGCATAAATTTTGTTGGCAGTAAAGGCAAACTAATTGTGTATGACAAGGACTGGCAATGGTTATTTTATGCAGTAAGGAAAAATGATTTGTATTTTGTTAAACCTTTCAGTTATAAAACTTGTAAAGGAGAAAGCAACTCGGTTGACATTTCAGCTAACCAAATTGAAAATTAAAATTTGAGTAACTTGTGGCATGAGAGATTTTGTCACGTAAATAGTGAATATTTGGTTAATACTAGTAAAAATGAAAGTGTTAGAGGTTTGCCAAAGCTGTCAAAGTTAACCGAGGATTGCATCTCCTGTAAACTTGCAAAATCGAAGAGAGTGCCATTTAAATCAATAGGGAATGTTAGATCAAAAACTGCTCTAGAACTTTTACACATGGATTTGTGCGGCCCTTTACCTGTAGCATCACATGGAGGGAATAGATACTTTTTCACCATCATTGATGATTTTTCTCGTAATGTTGCAGTATATACCATCAGAAATAAATCAGACGTTTTTCAGACATTCTTAAAATTTCAGAATAGGGCTGAAAGGTATTTAAGTAAGAAAGTAATTTCTACTAGAACTGATGGGGGTTTAGAATTCTGCAACAACGAATTTGAAAAATTTTTAGAGAAGCAGGGAATTTTACATGAGAAAACGAACCCGTACAGTCCAGAAATGAACGGTGTCGCGGAGCGTTTTAATTTAACTGCTCTTGATGGTGTTAAAGCTCTCCTTAATTCAAGTGGCTTATCACAAAAATTTTGGGCTGAGGCCTTAATGTGTTTTTCTTACACCTGGAATAGGATCTGTCACAAACAAAAAAGAACCCCTTTTGAGATGTACTCTGGTATAAAACCTTCAGTTTCTCATTTAAAAACATTTGGCTGTTTAGCTTATGTTGGAGTGCCCAAACAAGTCCGAAGGAAGCTTGATATGCGAGCTAAACTAGGGATTATGTGCGGGTATGCTCAGGCAACTAAAGGCTACAGAATTTGGTTAATAGATGAACAGAAAATTGTAGAAACCATTAATGTTCGTTTTGATGAAACTAAAAGGGGGGTAGATATAGCTTCAAAAATTAAAGAACCTAAATTAAATTTTTCACTTTTTGATTTCCCAGAGGACGGAAATATTTTTGATGTAGAACCAGAGATTACATCTGAATTGGGAGGGGCATCAGATTCTAACCAAAGTTTAGAACAGAGTAGTTTAAAGACTTGTGCAACTATTCCTTGGATACGTAAAGCAGTACCTCGAAAAGTAGGAAAAAAAACAGACATTTACTATGGCATCGAAGGAACCAATACTAGAATAAGATCTTTTAATGAATTGTTAGAATATTGTAAATTAAATAAAATAGAATGTGATAAAAACCTTTTTGACTTCAGCAGTAAAAATAAAGAATCCGGTAAAATTTCTAATTTTTTAAAAATAGATGAAGCAAACTTGACTGAGGTTAAAATCCCCAAAACTTACAATCAGGCTGTAAAAACCCCAGAAGCATCTAGTTGGAGGGACGCAATGAACCAAGAAATGAACGTTATGTATGAACGTAATGTATGGGATCTTGTGACACCTCCGAAAGATGCAAAAATACTTGGTAATCGTTGGGTGTATACCTTAAAAAGAAATGAAAATAATGAGATTGTAAGGTATAAGGCTAGGTTAGTTGCAAAGGGGTTTAATCAGGTTAAAGGAGAAAGTTACGATGAAGTTTTCAGTCCAGTTGTTAGTTTTTCAATAATTCGGTTGTTCTTTGCCATATTTTCATGTCTGTTGAAATGGGTTAATGTCCAGGTAGATGTCAACAATGCATATCTTTATGCTGGTCTTGATGAAACTATATACATGCACCAACCTGAGGGTTTTGAAAAAGAAAAAAATAAAGTTTGTAAGTTAAATAAAGCCATTTATGGTCTGCATCAAAGTGGCAGACAGTGGTATTTTGAAATGGATGATGCTTTATCCAAATTAAATTTTTGCAAACTAGATTGGTGCAATTGTGTATATATGTTTCAAGACAGATTGGTTCTTTTGCTTTATGTTGATGACATTGTTCTTTTTGGCAAAACTAAAGATGATTTGAATTTTGGGATAGATTTGCTGCAAAAACATTTTAACTTAAAAATTTTGGGTGCAACCAGAAAGCTATTAGGCATAGAGTTTGAAGAGATTGGAAATAGACTTTACATACACCAAACAGCTTATATTGAGAAAGTTTGTGAAATGTATTCAAACTTTAAATTTCCAATTAGCTCTTTACCTATTCCTAAGGGTTTAGTGTTGTCAAAGCAAGATTCCCCTTCCACTAAGGAAGAATTTGATAAAATGTCTAGTTTTCCTTATAGAAATCTTATAGGATGTTTATCTTATATAGCGGGAAGGACTAGACCTGATATTATGTATGCAGTAAATTTATCATCTCAATTTCAAACCAATCCTGGCATTGCTCATTGGAATTGTTTATTAAAACTGTTAGGTTATTTAAAATATACTAAAAATTTCAAACTTGAGTTATCTAGAGTTAATGATTTAAATCTCTCATGTTATTCTGATTCAGATTTTGCAGCAAACAGAGACGATCGTGTTTCCATAGGTGGATATATTTTGTTTTTGGATGAAACTCCTATTTCATGGAAGACATTTAAACAACAATGTGTAAGTCTTTCAACCATGGAGGCCGAATATGTTAGTTTAACTGAAGCTGCTAAGGAATTAATCTGGATAAAAAATGTCTTACAAAATAAAATACTTAACTTAAATTTGAGAGATTGCACTTTATTCTGTGATAACCAAGCCGCCATAGCCTTTTCTAATTCCCCTTTTGAAAACCAGAAAACAAAACATATTCATATAAAGTATCATTTTTTAAGAAATCTTGTTTTTGATAAAATGTTTAAACTTAAATATATTCCTAGTAAACTTAATCTTGCAGATAGCTTTACTAAGCCACAAGTGAAAGAGCAGCTGTTGAATTTTTGTAAAAGAATTTTTGATATTTAAATCTTTATGTGGGGGGTTGTAATTTTTCTTACAATGTTGTTCACTCTGGTCAGTGTCCTGCCAATAAAGTCTTATGTGACCTGACATTGATCAGATTGTTAGTTTTTGAATTTTTCAAGTGTAATTTTTTTGTAAACTTTTTGAACTTTTTCATGTTTATGCAAATTTTTCATGCTTTTGTAATATTCTAGAGATGATGAAAAAGGAGGCCGATTGTTATGCATCTTTATAAATCCTTGGCTTAAAGCTTTCTTTAAATATAAGTAAAGGTATTTAGTTTTACATTGATGCATTTCAGTTTTTCAACATCTCTTGAATAAACATACTCACGTATCTGAAACGGCCAGCGCTAATATTTTCATTCACGATCTTCCAGTTCAAAATACGTTACTCAGTAACAGTAAGTAACCGGTGATGTCAGGATCGCGCTAGTCACCGTAGTCTGCTATTCGCGACTTGCGAGTATTCGTAGCCAATGGCGTTTCAGATGCGAATTTGTGTACCTCTAAATGGCAACGTGTTTATGCAAAAAATTCGCCGATGGTGTGTTTAAAAGGCTGGACTTTCCAGGATGCTTTGCCTTCACTTTTCCTTCCTCCAGCTTGTAATGCTGGTTGTAATATAAAATGTAGCTGCATATTATTTTTTCTTCAGTTCGTTTATTTAACAGCGAAGTTATGCTGTCTTATTGTATGTCATCATGTTTATAATAAACTACTATGATTTTAAAGGAGCTGTTACTTTTAAGTCTTCCACATGTCACATGAAACACAGTTTTTTATTGGTACGGCCAACAATTAGCTATAACCATTTTTTAATAATTATTATTAAAAGGAAATACGCTATATTTTGGAAAAATTATTAAATTTAGACTGTGTGTTATTTAAGAGAAATGGACATTATTTAAAAGTTAGAAAAAGTAAGTCAGAAATATTTTTATTTTAGATAATTTGAAATGAAGTTTAATTAATATTGCAAAGTGAATAAAATGTAAATTAAATTTGAAATTAATATCCTAAAACATATGTAATGGAAAGATTCTGAAATTAAATTATACTCTCACCAAAAGTAAACAATTTAAAAAGAATGTTTGATTTAAAATGCCAAAATGAAACTTAGCTTAATTAATTTAAATGAATTTTAATGAGTTGAATTAAATGGATGAATAAATTAAAGTTAAATATTAAAATACTGAATAAAATAAGATTAAAATTTTAAATCATAACACTGAACAATACTGAGATTACCCTTCAGGCTTCAAAAGCAAAATAATGAGTTTTTCATGAAAATGAAGTAACAAAATAATGAGTTTTTCATGAAAATGAAGTAACACCTTTCCTGCACTAAAGTGCCATCACCAGAAATAGCACATGTTTAAATTGTCCATTATTTTTATTTCTTTATGTCTAATCATCTTTAAAAATGAACTAATGCTTGATACTTAACATTATACAGGTACAAATGGGAACATGGTTTCATCTTTATAGAAAATAAACCCTAATGACTATGAAGAGACTGTAGTAAGTTGGCATCTCTGGGCTAATTTAAATATAATATTTGAATCTTCTAAATAAATAAATAATCATATTTATGAAATAAATGCCCCTTGTAGTATTGAGGTGCCTTTTGTATTTCCAAATTTGTTTCCTGTTTTACACAGCATGCAACCTTTTTTTATAATTAAGAGCATCATACTTTTTTTTTTAAATTTTAAGTGAGCATTCTAACCTTTTTTAATTTGGAGGGAACAGTATACTAAAAAATAGTTCCCTAAAATATTATATAACAAAAGTCCTCATCCTTAATCTCTTTAGGAGGAAGAATGTCATTTTAAATAATTAAGAAATATTTTGTTGTATTTCCATTAAAAACAAGAGAATTCTATGAAATTTTTTTCAACATAGAGGCCATGTCATTGAGTTGATTTCAGGCCACATCTATCAATACTGTTAATAATAATTATTATTTTTTAAATGACGGAGAAACCTTTTTATGCCATTAATAATCTCCACGTGTTGTGAACGATGGAAAGAATGCATTGAACATTACTCAGTGCATACTTGTAAACATCACAGTGAAAAACACTAAATGTTAAAAACCAGACCCCAATTAACTCTAGTACCTCAAGTGATGACCGCAGCTGCGAACCAAATAAAACCAGATGGACCTTATGTCGAAACTAATCAACTCAGAAATACTCCAGACTGCCTCTTCAACCTTCAACTGATACCGCACGTGTGCACTTAATATAAACTTACTCAGAATCTAAAATGTAACTGAACAGTAAAGACGTCCGTGTAAATACGATGTATATATCTTAAATTTAATGTAAAAATGGAGCATTTATAAGCAGACTCCAAACACGAAATAAATGTATATATGTAGCCAAGAAAGTGAATAATATTATATTCAAATCAAAATGGATATCTACTTACTTCATGCCAATTTGTGATTTACTACTAATATTATTTCTTATCCCAAAATAGTGATACGATGGTGAATCAAAAGGATAAGTATTAGGATAATACTGTGGATAAAATTCTTAGCGCGATGGTAAATTTCAGGTAAGCTGAATTAACCTTTTTACTATTATCAAAAGATGAAAATATAAATTAAAATATAAAGATTGATATAACAATTTATAAGAATAGAAAATTATTATGCTACCGAAGGTCCTAACAAAAAACATACAAACATTTAATTTATACTCATTTATTATTTACGATAAATAAATAATAAGTCAATAATATAGTTAATGCGACACTTGGGGTTGTTTGTCACTTCACAATCTCTCAATATCAGGCAACAGGCTAGAAGTGGCCAGACGTAATATTGAATGTTTAGAAGAGGCTGCTCAGACTGGGAAATCAGATCTGTACAGCATAGATGTCCCCTCCCAGTCTCTTTATTAAAGTCTTAAAAAAGAAGAAAAATTACAAAATTCAGCTGAAGCTGAAACCGTGGGAAAATGTGACAGGGGACAGGGTGGAAAGAGACATATTATGATCAAATTTCCTTAAATGGTTGGTTGATTTCATGACGGCCGATTATCTACTCGAGGGATATAGGCCCAAAGGGCGAGTGCCCTCTGTGGGGGTCTTTCTAAGGGATCTGAACCTATATTTACAGCAAGGTTCAAAGAAAACCACAGGAAATTCCGAACGGTTAGGTCGACGAGCGCAACAGGAGTTTGAACCCAGCACCTCCTGTCTACCAGCTTTGAGAGCAGAACCTCTCAACCACTGGTGGGGTCAAATTTCCTTAAATGACATATTAAGTTAGAGTTCTCTGCCAGAGAATATCTCAAATGCAACACTGGGCAGTGAAGATGATGATTGATGAATGATTATTGCTTGTAACCAGGAGTCGAATCCATAGCTCAGGAGCAGGTGAGGTTAGGGAGATCCATTAGAAAAGTTTGTTAAGAAGTGTTGGGTGGGAGAAGATATTATTCAGCCAATTACTATGGGGACAAGAGGGGCAATGGATATGCAAGTGAGCTGTTAGGGGGCAATTATAATAGAAGTGTGAGGCAGATGCATGTGCACCATACTTACAGCTGGGGATGCGAGTCCTGTTAAACCTGTGCAGGTATGTACCGAAAGGGCCATATCTCGTTAAGAAGGCAGTCAGTGATTGAGAGTGTGAGATACCACTAGGACCATGTCATAGGTATATCTACACTTCTGTGAGTAATCAGAGAAGAGTAGGTATACCTATGACATGATATGATATCAGTGGTATTTAAATGACCATCAATTCAATCAATTTCTTAGTTTGCTCTTAATGTTTTTCATTATATATATATATATATATATATATATATATGTAGAAAGGTGATACGTAAAAAGTTAATTTACTGAATTAATTGAACAACTAGACTTCAAAATAAAAAAAGCAAGAACTTTAATACCATTCTAGGAAATCAATTCCACAACGCTTCGTTGGTTATTTCTGCAAAATATCTTACACTTCTTACATAAAACATACAATATTCTTATTGTCACATAGTCCAATTAGGCCTAGCAGTTCCCTAATTGACTCTTCCACACTTCGACGCTTCTTTGATGATAAAAATTATAAGACTGGCTCTTTGCCAAATCTCGCAATCCAAAATATTTATACCTCGTGCATTTGAATCATGGATGATAGTAATAGTACTAAAGCGTCAATTAACTTGACGATCATGACGTCATAAAGCAATTGAAGTATTAAAACTGAAATCCTACATATATATATATATATATACTTAATGTAATATAATATATATATAAGGTATTTGCATACATGTGTATATTGTTATTTCTTTACATAATCTACTAAGTTGGTTTACATACCAGCACCAAAAAGATCTTGTAGAATTCAAGTCGAGTTATATACCTGCTAAATATATATAGGGCAGTTGTATTACATAGTGACTGAGTAGTGTGGTCAGAGTTTGCTTTTAGTCAACTAGTTAATAAAAGCTCTCCTACATTCTTTGAACTACTGTACACTAGTTCTAGTATTAGGCTAGTAGTTAAAAATAAGCCATTAGTGTTCTTTCAATAGAATATTGAGCTTGAGTGGTAGATCACAGAAAATTAAAAAGCCTGCAGGCTGGATTGATGCAATATTGCTTTAGAGAAATGCAGGACTGGATAATTTCTATTCTTGAGCCACAATTGGCTTACAAACTGTAGATTGCTGACATTTGCTTTAATGGAATCCTTATATTTTGTAGAAGACAGTTTGTGAACTGCTGTTCTAGAGCAACTCAAACTATCTGATTAATCAAACATTAAAATTATATTTAAAGAAATTTATGAAGATAATTTCTTCTTGTTGACATACAAATTATACATAAAGTTTTTATTTCTAAAATATGAGAGGAAAATGTAATTAAGTTGAAAAATTTAGAAATATATTAAGAACCAAATAACTCACCCTTCTAGGTTTTCTTTAATCTTTTTTGCACCACATATAATAGCTGCTAAAGCAATCTGAAAAGAAAGAAAAAAATATATGAGGCACTGGTTCATTTTTAAATTCAAGATATTCAACTGTCTGCATTATTAAATATTTTTGAATAAGCCTGCAAATTCAATATTTTGGACTTCTAGAGTTGGACGAGGTTAAAAACAAAAGAGACATATATTTATCTAACTATGCATTTATATGTTCCTATATGTATTCCGATGCATAAAAAAAAAGTTTCATGTTTTGTGATGGTACAGGAAGAAGGCCCTAAAGAACACTAGACTCTCGGTATTCACCCTGGCTTGATCAGTTCCTGTTAGTAATACAATATATTCAATTTAGAGGGGAAAAGAACAGCAACAAATTCAAGAAATTCTACAATAAATTTAACATCTATTTGACATTATCATATAAATAAACTTAAAGGAAAAACATTTGCCAAATAAAAAATATAGAATAAAATCGATATGTTCAAAGTACTGTGTGATTTTATTTTTGGTCTTAAGATTTTAATGAAGTAACTATTGCAGGGAGTGTTTATTTATTTTTATTTTTTTTGGATCTTTTAATTCATTTTTATTCCTGAAATGATTATAAGCAATATTTTAGACTTTTAGAGTAGGATGAGGTTTAAAAAAAAAAAAAAAAAAAAAAAAAGGGACACATATTTATCTAACTATGCATTTATATTGTATTAACATTTATGCTGTGGATAGAGAATGATTGAACACAGCAAATCATGACATTCCAATTGGCACAGCAGTAGATCATCAGACCTGCCAACCTTTGAAAATGAAAAATAGTAGCACACACAATTCAAATTAATCTGGAGGTTGGTTGTTGTTTTTTACGCTGCAAATTTTAAGTGAACAAATACTAATCAACTGAACGTATGTATAATGAACATAAGCATACAAAGTAGGAGACTCTTTTGTTTTTGCTAATTTTTTGGTAGTGAGTGGGATTGATTAAATGTAATTCTTCCCATTCAACTCATGCTCTGTCCACTCCTAAGCTAAATTTCTGAACTTCGCAATGAATTTTCTGAAAGATTCTAGGGCGGTTGGGGAGGGGGAGATTCCCCACCCCTGACAAAACTACTGATATTTTTCTGGAGAAAAATGTCTAAATTTGTCTAAAATGTCCTGCATCAGGTTGGGTAAGACACGCATGTAGGCTCTGTGCTAATTGTTTTTTTTTAATTTTTATTGCAGGTCAGGTTAATCTCATTTTTCAAAAGTTAGTTCAATATATTGTTTCAGATGAAAAACTATATCTATAATAATAAACATAGATGTTTGTCTCTGTGTGTGCTGTTTTGTGAAGAGACTGCTTGTGAAGAGACTGCCAGATCTAAAAGATTTGGCAAGAAGGTACTTGTTATGTCTGAAGTTATGCACTTTGTAGCCAGTTTCTGGATTTTTTAATAGACTTTTTAAATTGATTTTTTTTTAACGTTTCGTGGCGAATTTTCTACATTAGTAAAATGAATATAATTTCAATTTTTTAACCCAATGCAGCAAATTTTGAAGAAATTAAGTGTTCTTTCAGCATTTTTTTTGACGGAATTCGTGTATTTTCAGCGATCTTTTGACAAAATTTGTGTCTTTTCAGTGACCCTTTAACGAAATTCGCATTTTTTTCAGCAATCCTTTAATAAAAATTGCATTTTTTCATCAATTCTTTGACGAAATTCGTGCTTTTTCAGCGATTTTTCACCGAATTTTGCGTTTTTAAAATGATCTTTTGACGAAATTTGTGCCTTTTCAGCGATCTTTTGACGAAATTAGTGTTTTTTCCGTGATCCTTTGACAAAATTCGCGCTATTTACCACGATCCTTTAATGAAATTCGTACTTTTTTCAGCAATCCCTTGACGAAATTCGCATTTTTCAGCGATCTTTTGCCAAATTTTGCACTTTTTACACAATTTTTTGACGAAATTAGTGTTTTTTCGACGATCTTTTAACGAAATTTGCATCTTTTCAGAGATACTTTGACAAAATTTGTGTCTTTTCAGCAATACTTTGATGAAATGTGCATCTTTTCAGCGATACTTTGGACGAAATTCTTGTTTTTACAGTGATCTTTTGACAAAATTTGCTTTTTTCCAGATATCCTTTGACGAAATTCAAGTTTTTTCTGCAATCCTTTGATTAAATTTGCATTTTTTCGTGATATCTTTGACAAAATTCGCTTTATTTCAGTGATCTGTTGACAAAATTCGTTTTTTTTTTTTTTTTTTTTTGCGAAATTTGCGTCTTTTTGCAGAAAATTGTAGTTTTAGACAAATTTTCGTAGCATCGTAGTTTTTAACTCCAAATTGTTGCAACTACGATTTTTTCGTAGCAGTTGGCAGCACTGGATCATTGACAAAAATTAACATGCTGACCACCGAAAGGTTAAAAAATTTTGAGATCCCTGAGCCATACTAAGTGTCTTGGCAATTTTCAACTCTTTTGTTTCATATGCCAATTTTAACCAGAAAATTTATTAAATACAATAATATTTTTATTTTATTTCTGAGTAGTATTCATTACAGATCATTTATAAATTTAAACTTCTGATATGAAACATTTGTATGCTATGAGGCTAGAAACAAATACAATTCATGCAGCATAGTGAACAGAACTACAGTAAATTGTATGAGATTCATACAGTGATTAAAAGGTTATATGCCTTTAAGAGCAACAAAATATTGGGAGAAATGCACTGTAAAGCATATGGGTGGGAGCCAAACCAAAAATCATCAGTTTTCCACCGAAATTTGGAAAAATGGCATATATTTCAATAATTGTTATTTAGATTGAAAAGAAAATTTCTGTATTTCAAATGAAAATTTTTATAGATTTTAAAAATTGAATAAAAAATTTAAGAAACTGATACTGAAATGTAATGTTAGGATATCGGGTTTAGAAAAAAACAAGTGGGTAAGTGTGATCGAAGATCGCACAAAGGGTTTTGTTTAAAATTCCTTTCAAAACACTTTATCATTTCTTTAATAAATCCAAATAAATTTCATTTAGCAACAAAAAAAAAGGCCTGTTTTTTATAAAGTAAAAATTTACCGGTCTATTTTTTCATTTTTTCGAATATCTAAACCAGCTCGATAGCAGGCGAAGCCCTCTATTATACTCTGTTATAATAATATCTGTCATGTTGACTAAATGTGATATTAAAAAAAAAAAAAAATCAAAATTAAACATGTTGTACACCTTCAAAATGTTAAAATATGCGAATATTTTCGTAATCGGATTTTTATCATGATTCAATATGTTTCTCAAACTCATATATTTACTATTCTCTATTACTCATATTGATACTCGCTTTGTATTAGTCTCAAACATCTGAAAAATTCATCAAACTTCCAATATGATGTCAGATTTTCTTTTTAATTCTCTAATGACGTGATATTTATCTGCTTTGTGTACATACACATACTCATACTACTCCTTGTATTATTGAGAAATCTTTGAAAATTTCCATTTATTTACCACTATGACGTCAATCATTTTTATTTCATATTAATCTTTTTTTCAATTTGTGAAACTTTTTATTTCATTTTCATTTTTTATGTGGAAATCGTCTGATAGAAAATTAATTATTGTAGAAAGAATTTCATTGTGGATTTTTATTTTTGGCATCTGCTATAACGAAAAATGTTTAAATTTAATAGTAAAAAGCTGTTAGAATTTTGGTTTTTTTTATCTGTATTTATTAAAATAATATGAATTTTTCAAATTTTAATATTTTGAGCTCTTCATAGCTAGTATTCCCCTATATACACAAAGTTTCAACTCTGTAAGTTATATAGGTTCTGAGAACGGCTCTGTGACAGACAGACAACGGAGCGGGAGTAATAGGGTTTCGTGAGATGAACGAAACCCTAAAAAGGGGAGGGGGAAGAATTGGCACTTGGCAGCTCTGAGCTAGAGGGATTTTATTTTTTCCCCCAACAAAATAGTAGCTGAAATAGGAAAATATTCTTTTTTTCTTCTGCTTTTTTCCATAAAATAGTCACTTTTGAATGGTTTGGGGCTAAAATAGTAGCCACAGTCACTTACTTGAAATAGTTGTTTTTAACAACATTTTAATTGCAAATGGCAGCCATGTATATTTTTTAAAATATCTATTTTCTACTTTTTAGTGTTTAAAATATTTCACTGTTTCAGCTTCATAGCCAGTTGGCCCTTTTTGGTGAGCATAATTTGGCACATAATTAAATCCATTGTTGTTGTAATTCATATGCAATTATAACCATAAGTAATATTTGGCTATATGTTTTTTGCCATTTTATTTTATTAACTGTATAAAAAAGTCTGGTTTTGAAAAAAATTAATCTGTAATTGCATTTTACAGACATACAATGTTTTCATATTTTAAATCCAAATATGTAGTGCTATTAAAGGTTTTGTGGATTACAGGTCTGTGGATTAAAGGGAGTTAGTCGACTGTGTAACTAATCAGATACAATATCCTAATGTCACAATACTTATCAAAGTAGAAATTATAGTAAAATATAATGATAGAATACAGTAATTACAATTAACTTTTTTTTACAGCTGAAAATAATAAAAATCATGAAATCATTGAGAGAAAATAAGTGTCACAATGAATAATAAAATAATGAAACCAGTGACTTTTTGATGATTCAAATAAAATATTTCAAATGTCACTTAAATAATAATTATAAAAAACCCCATAAAATTTAAGAATTTATGTTAAAAAAATAAATAAATAAACATTGATTAACATTCACAATAAATTCATAAACATTCACAATAAATAAACATAAATTCAATGTTTAAGAAGATGCATGCAAAAGAACATAATATTATGAATTGTGAGAAAAAATACCTGAGAAGGAGAATACAAAAAACAGGCATCAGAAAACTGAATTTTTTCTAAAAAATCATCAATTGTTGCCCTTAATCGCTCAGGCTCTTGAAGTTGAGGATATCTTGTCTGGAAAAACAAAAAAAATTATTGCAATTAGCTTGCTTTTGTATATGCACACACACACACATATATATATTAGAATGGATCAATTGAAAACAGAATAGTGGTTATAGTTTGTGTTAGGTTTAAAAACCTCCTAAGTTTAGTTATGTTCTCAACACTTCTTAAATTACATTTAATATAAACTTAATTTAAAATATATTCTTGTTAACTTACCCATTCCTATTGTACTTTATTTTCATGAAGCATTTCTTAATTTAATAGTTTAAACTCTATTACACATGTTTATCTTTTGCTGTGAGCTGTTAAAACCACACTTCACTCTTCCTTAATGTTTTGAAAACTGTTTGTGCTGCCAGAAGTTCATACACTCATTAAGCATTCATATTTTTATCAGCTGTTTGAAGTAGGGGGTGTTACCCTGCTTCTAGACATTTCTTTCATCTCTTTAAATACACTGAGTTGTTTTGCTGACATTTCTCTTTTGCTTTTTCAATCTTGTGGTTTTGCCAGCAGATGTTTTTCTTTTAAGCAATGAAGTTAATATGTGATTTGTTTTTCTTTCAACATGAAAAATAAATTTGAGATGCATCTTTTTTCCCCTCAGCTGATATCAGGGGCGTAGCTACAGTGGAGCAGTTGGAGCAAACTGCAGTGGAGCAGTTGGAGCAAACTGCTCCAGGCGCACAAATCCCAAGGGCACAAAATTAGAAAGAGCAAAATAAAACATTTGTAAAAATATTTGCATATATATATATATTTTTTCCATTACTAATGAGATATTATAATTGAATCTTGCTACAACCTGCATATCCCTATGATATTTTAAATTGTTTTTAACCTCAACTACTACGATTTAAAATATGTTTTTCTACACAGTTAAAAGAAATTACTTTTATTCGTGAAGTTTTAATTCCAATTCATACAATACACTGCAGCCTTAAGTAAATTCTCCAACACCGTTTCAACATGCCTGATTTTTTTCCCTTAAACTTTTTCCGTATAGATGAGAGTTAAAGATTTTCAAATCTTAAAGTAATCAAAACTTATTTACAGGCTTCTCATCGATTACTTTATTGGCTACCACTATTCCCAAACAATAATCTTCCTGGTACATTTCTATTGAAAATGTTTTAGAAAGTTATGATGATGACTGTACCGAAATAATGGTAGTCAAACAAGTCACCGCTGAGAAACATATATTTAAGATGTAGCAGCAATGCCTTAACTATTTAGTTATTTTGCGGTTTGAAAAAAAAAATAATAGTTTGACAAGTTGAAGAAAGTTATTGACCATTTTACAAACAAAAAACTAAAATAACGATAAGTTTGTCTTTTTATTTTGTTAAAATTAAATACGCATTACTTTGCTTTATCAATACAATTACAAAACATATTACAAAACAATAAGAACTTGATTTAAGCATATTCCAGTGAGAGAGGGGGAGAGAAGCGGCAAATGAAATTTTGCGCAGATCGTTTTTGAGATTTTGAAAATATGGCAAATCTCAAAGGCAGAACTGAAAAGCATTTTCTTTCAAAGAGAGAGAAAAAGTTAAGTATCAAATTTGGTGTTCCTTAGCACATGATTATAGCGTATACAAATTTACGCCCTTTTTTTCGAAAAGTATTTTTCCGCATTAATCCTTATTTAATCGTACAGTTTTAGGATTAGATAAGGCAAAATATATTTTTCGAAAATAGTAATGCGAGTTTGCTTAGGTCGTAATCAGTCTCTCTCCCTCCCTTCCTTACACACACCACCATCTAATATCACATATTAGTAGTCAATGAGTTTTCGAGTTATAAAATGAAAAAAAAAATAGAATTACTCCACTTAACTTTCTGAACACTTTACAGAAAAATATTGTGTGTTCAAATAAATAATAATATAACAATAAATAAAAAATCAGATCCTATAGAAAAGTGAAGTATTTCCTCTTGTGATAAAGATCTCATGTTTTAAAGAAAACGTGCACTTTCATTCATAAAGCGTAAACTTTTTTCTAATGAGATCATTTTCAACACATTTTCATTTCGCCCGTGCTGAAAACAGGCCTATAAATTAAAAAAAAAGAAAAGAAAAAAGGATTTTACTAAATTAAGTTACATTCTGGTGGCTCGGACTCGCCCGCCAGGTAACCGACCCTGTGTCGGCTCAATAACAATTACTTCTCTACCAGAATTTTAGTATATAAAATTTGATCTGTTTTAATCACGGGATTTTCTACGATTAAACAAGGAGAAATTTTGTTTATGAAATTACTGGTAGTAAAGTGATTGTGAATCTCTTGACGAGCCACCTGTATAGTGAAACGTTGTTGTATAGATATAAGATGAACGTGAGCAATAAAAATAATTTAATTGCGATATAAGAGAAAATGTTTATCAGTTATCGTCACTGAAAGGTTGAAATATAGTTTAGATACCAAACCCGTCGGCCGATGTCTTCGAAAATTAATACAATTCTTGCGACACATTTATAACATACATGCTGAAATCATCGAAAAAATATCAAAATATGCTCTGGGGACCTGAAAACATGTGGAAATTCTAACATACACGCTTACATACACACATACATATCGAATCAATGTAAAAATTATGAGAACGGATTCAGGTTATTTGAAAATGTAAAAATATACCATTAATATTTTTTTATTTTTTGTGATTACAATACTTTCCTATTTCCTTCCTTACATTGTATGTGTATGGAAAGTGAAGATTGCAATCTTGAGTGATATTTAAGGGTGTCAACCAGGGTTGTTGCTGCCGATCGCCAAATTGTAAGAGATTTTTTTTTCGGCGACTCTCTGAATGATGTTGCACGAATAAACCTTTTCTCTGTAACTCATTATTTATATTTAGATATTCTTACGAATCTATTACTAACATTATTTGAATTTCGCTATAAATTTTCTTTAGTGATTAGCCAAATAACAAAGATTAGTCAAAAGCCTGTGAGAACCCCCGTGTCAACTTTTATCGTTCTCCATTAGCTATTTTTCCTAAACCTTTAGAAATATAGTTCTGGTGGTAAAAAAAAGTTCTTTTCAAAGTTGTTCTTCATCCTCTAAGAAGCAATTTATGCCAAAATGGTTATTTTTAAAAAGTTTTCGAGGTTTATATATTTATTCGGTCCCTGGTATACGTTATATTTAGAAAAATCTTCTCTTTACTTTAACAGGTAAAATAATAATTTCTTTTTTGCACGACCAAAACTTACCGAGTTATGATAGTTTAAATTTTATATAATTTTAGTATTTTCTGGAACTAAAAACAGAAAAACGTGTTTTTCCCATATGCGAAAAGAGAAAATAAAAAATTTTGACGAGTTTTTTATTTTTTATTCTTTTTATTCTATAATTTTTCGAAACCCTTGAAGAGAAAAACAGATATTAAGGGCGGAAGATTGTACTGGCCCATTGGAAAACGAAAAACTTGCCCAATTCGCAGTAAATATTGGTAGGTACTCTGTACTTAAAGAATTATAGTTAATTTCATTATTTAATATTTATTTTTAAGTTTTTGTATTTAAAACGTTATTAAAATACTTTGACTGTCAAATACAAGTAAAGTTTTAAATCGAATTAAGAATGGTATATAATTTTTTAACTTCAAATCAAAATTTCGCAGAACTTTTCTGGGTGACAAGAGGGCACACAAACTTTACTTGCTCCAGGGTGCTGAATATGTAGCTACGCCACTGGCTGATATGGTATGGTAAAGTTTATTTGATCTGTTTTTGAAATTAATTTTGCATTGTGTTGAGTCCAGAGATAGCTTACAAAAGTCAAGTGAATTTTTTTTAAGAAATGATTGTGTTTTCTATTGATATGAAGAAACAAAGTTTGATTTATTTAAAGCTATAAAGGCATGTTCATTTATTTTGAGAACTTGTTATTTTTTGAAGAAATAAAGTGTTTGTTTGTTTTAAACATTTTTCTCTGTCAAGTTATTTTTTACACAGTTCAGAAGTAATTAATAAAACTACAATTAAATGATTGATTGGGGAAGCAAAGTTTATTTAAGGATGACCTACTTATTTAATGAACTTTTTGTTGCTTTTGGAAATATATTGAATTTTAAATCATACTTCATAAATAGGCTTCTTGCTGCATTTAAGCTCTGCTACATTTGTTTTCTTTTTAAGACAGTTTGTTTTTACAAACTGACAGTTTGGTTTAATTTTGTATGAGAAGAGAATTATCTCCTACTGCAAAAATGGATTTGCACTGAGTAGTTTCGCTGGGGCATGCGATATGCGCTGGGGTTTGGCCAACAGTATCATCTTGTAAGCAGTCGATTGTTATTCATCAGCATTTGCAGAATAAAGAGCATGTAGTGTTTGTTATTTGTTTATTAGTGTGAAAAGGAATGGTGGTTTGCAAAATGCATTGGCGAAGAACGGCAGTGTACGGAGAACATGCACTGTCATTGACTTGTTTGAAGGACTGGCTCAAACATTTCTGCAAGCCTGCTGGGGTTTGGCCAACAGTATCATCTTATATGCAGTCGATTGTTATTCATCAGCATTTGCAGAATAAAGAGCATGTAGTGTTTGTTATTCGTTTATTAGTGTGAAAAGCAATGGTGGTTTGCAAAATGCATCGGCGAAGAACGACAGTGTACGGAGAACATGCACTGTCATTGACTTGTATGAAGGACTGGCTCAAAGATTTCTGCAAGGGATGCAAATCTGTGAGTGATGATACACGACCTGGTCAAGATCACCTTGTCATCATATAGTCACATCGTGATCTTGTCGTCACATCTTTGTTCCACTGAAAAGGGAATTGATAGGTTGCTGTTTTTACTCGGACATTGAAGTCATGGATAATGTTCGAAACTGATTCCAATCTCAGCCAAAAGACTTCTAGGATCAGGGTACTCACCATTTGGTGAAACCTTGAATCAAGTGCCTCTGTAACTTTGGAGATTACATTTGAAATAAACAATGTCCTTTCATTCTGTTATATTTGGAAATATTAGCTAATAAAGCATTAAATTTATTGAAATTTTTATACTATTTATCTCGCATATTCTATTTAAAAAAAATTCTTAATATATAAAATATAAGATTATATGTAGAGAGTAAATATGAAAGAGTAATTCTTTAAGCTACCAAATCGTGTATTGTTTTCTATCTACTATGTATATACTGAAAAAGGGAATTTCAATTCTGCTTCATAAAATTTATTCTTTCCCTATAATTTTTAAAGGATCACACAAAAAATAACTCGTTCCTGTTTGAGCAACTTTAACAAACATTTTATAATAATAATCTTTTATGCTGATATGTTTAAACACTAGCACACATACACACATTTTTTTTTCTCATAATGGTCTAATTAATTAATTAACAAAGAGAAAATTCAGCAAACTTCTTTTTAAAATCAATTAAAAGACAAATGTACTGAAGCCTTACTTTTATATCAATTAAAAATCCTTCCACTGGTCTGTAGGGATTGTATACAGATAAATCAAAATTAAGCTGCTGCATCAATAAAAGCTCATGGTTAAGTATGATTTCTGTTGCTTTGTCTCGATCTCCTTTAACATTAGCAACAAACTGACTAATGCTGACATTGAACTCTTCAACTTTAGTAGCTAAATATACACAAGTAACTCTAAAAAAAAAGAAAAATACATGACATTAAAGTGAAACAATAGCCAAAAGCGTTACACTGATTTATGAATATAATTGTTCATAGTTATACTTAGACTAGCAGGCCCCTAATTTACATCGGTGCCTCGAACCTTGTAAAACCTTGAATCTTTTGAATTCGCCATTTGTATAAAACCTCGAAACGAACGAACCTCCGGCTCGCGTCCCCCTCGAACTAAACGATCCTCCGACACGGGTCCCCGCTGCCTTCGGCACCGGATAATCCCTTAATTTACACATAGAATAGTATAAACCTCTAATCAAACAAACCTCCGACCCGGGTCCCGCTGCCTTCGCCACCGTATACCATTTGTGCTACGCACGCACCGGATAATCCCTTAATTTGCACATTGAATAGTATAAAAACCTCTAATTGAACGAACCTCTGATCTGGGTCCCTGCTGCCTTCGGTACCGTATACCGGTCGTGCTATGCACGCACCGATAATTCTTTAGTTCCACCTTCCACCGCTGCGGGGCGCAATCTGTTCATATAATCATAACTGAAATCATTAAGGCTTTCGATGTAGAGTCGAATGAGCCATACCCCGTCGTGTTCATGCCCATAGAACCAGAGATAGGAAAGTGACCCCTGGTGATGAAAATTGAACTAAAAGCTCTATCGATGTCGAGTCGAATGAGCGAAACCGCGTCGTGATGGTACCCATAGAACTCGGGTTAGCTGAAAAATCCTTTAGTTACACATTCTACCACCAGAAGGCGCAATCTGTTCTATATGAACATAACCGAAATCTTTGAGGCTGTCAACGTCGAGTTGAATGAGTCATACCTCGTCGTGATCGGGCTCTTAGAACCAGAGAAAGAAAAGCGCCCCCTGGTACAAAAACATCTTTAGTTATACCTTCCACCGCCAGGGGGCGCAATCTGTTCTATACAAACATAACCGAAATCTGTAAAGCTATCAAAATTCAGTCGAATGAGCCAAACCCCGTCGCATTCGGGCCCATAGAACCCGATTTACGGAAGTGCGCCCCTGGTGGTGGAACTCAGAACTAAAATTGGTAAGCTCTATCGATGTTGAGTCGAATGAACCAAATTGCGTTGCGATGGGACCCATACGACGGGAGATATTTTAAAAAGAAATAGCAAATTCTTTAGCTTTTTCTTTTTTTTCTCCTATACAAGAATCGGAAATTTGCTAAAATAAAAAATTATGGTCCGAATTCGAAAGTTTTTTGAATCCCTGAAATGTTAGCCCACTCTAAGCAAGATGCATATTTTTCAGATTCGAAAATCCAATATTTAAAAAATGTATATATTGCCCATAAAAACTGCAATCATTTTAAAATGCATCTTATTATCAATTTATCTCTTTTGGCAGAAAGGCGTCCAAATGTCTGATGAGAACACCTACAAATATTTTGCTTCCGCCCAATTGAAATAGAAATAAATTCATTTTCCATTTTCATTAATGAGTTCTAATTGATATCTTTAAAAGTTACTGGTCGATTTTTATGAATTTTTTTTGTTGAATTTGCGATTTTTTTTACACACGTTTGCAAATTTTTGTGAATGTAGAGTAATTATTTCCACTTGTTTCAAAAAGGAATGGAGCGATTTGATGTTGGATGTGTCAACCCGGCATTCTTTACAGCAACCTTTTTCCTGTCTGGGGTCAATGTTGGATGTATGGTCAGTTTTTGGCCGAAATAAAGAAAAGTTACGGTTTGAATTTCAAAAAATTTGAATTTCTGGAACAACAAAAATCGGCTGCATGTGTACCCTGATTTTCGGATCGATACCTCCGGTAGATTTGTGTTTTTATTCGATGATGCGTTAAAAAGAGACAATTTCGATGTCGTAATTATCAAAATGGAAATTCTCTTTGAGGGTTTCGATAAAACTGTTTCTAGTTTTGCTAATTTTGATAACGTTCTTAATTAGGAGCAGACTTCTTCAAAACTGTAATTCCTAGAGGCCCGGATTTTTCAGAATTTTTTTATACCAAATTCGCCTTGCTGCTCGCGGTGCTCACAGAGTTTATCCGGGTACAGATGCACACACACACCATTATGTCAGACGTTTATTAACATTAATAATAATGATAAAACACTGATTTACCAAGTATAAAGAGTAAAAAGACTAAAACAAACTGGTACTTAAAAAAAATTGTTTAATTGATTAAAGGTCTGCATAAGACTGGCGATGCCTATTTATGTTTTTATCGTTCTTGGTCTGGCCCAGCACAAGAAAAAAAATCAATTAAATCAGGCAATACATTTTTTTAAAAAAATGACGATACTACTTAACCAAGATAATCCTACAGTAATAATTCTTTAAAAAAAAAAAAAAAAAAAAAAAAAAAAAAAACACTGTATACATTGAATTTTAAAGTATGGTATTTTTCAGATCATATATCAACATGAACACTCATTTAAAAAAAAAAAATTAATATACAATATATATATTTTTTTGTATACCCTTGTGCAACATATACACAGATTTTTAAGAAGAAAATAAACACAGACTTGAAGAAATAAAAATAGATAACAGTAACAGAAAAATATTTAAAAAAGGTTTTGTTCTAATAAAGTCTAACAGTTATCTATACTAGAAAGCAAAAATGTCTCTGTGAGTAACGTTAATATTATATTGACGGTGGCAACATCTGGCCAACAAATTTCACTTTTACTGTAATTCTTTTAACTTCTAAACACTTCACAATTTCAATTTTTACACTACCCTATAGAGAGAGAAAAAATCTTTCAAATGAAGTTTGTCAATTATATTAATTTACTGATTTTTTTTTTTTTAATGGTTTTTCAAATAATTTTCAAGCATGAATTCTTTTTTAAATCTATAACTTTCACGTGCAACCTGATTATGAAAGATTAACCTGTTTGCACATAAAACAATATAAATAGTTCAGCATTTGTTTCCAGCTAATATTCCATACCAAAATTAAATCTGTATCAATAAATAAATAAAATAATATAAATATAACTCAAATTTAACAGATATGTAATCGAACTATCCACTTAAACCACTGAAATTATCAGAATAAAGGCTGCTGTAAGTAGAGATTTTTGGCAATTTCTTTCAAAAGGCTGCTGTAAGTAGAGATTTTTGGCAATTTCTTTCAGCTGTTATCTCCAGGCATGCGACTAATACAAAAGCATCATTTTAAATAAATATCAAAATTTTATTTAAATACATAAATGACATTTTTAATATAAAAATGCTTTTTGTTGTTGTAGTTGGTAAGCTCCAGTTGTTGTTTCCAGCTAAGATTCAATGACGAAATTATAACTTCATTAAGCAATAAATAAAATAGTATAAATAAAACACAAATTTAACAGACATGTAATTGAAATAAGCACTTAAAACCACTGAAATTATCAGAATTAAAAAAAAACTGCTGTAGATAATAAAATTTTTATCGATTTCTTCGACTAGTTACTTATGGCACAACGCCAATACAAAATTACCACTTTTAATAAATTTCCAAATTTTATTTGAATATATAATTGACATATTTCATATAAAAATGCTATTTGGTGTAGTTAGGAGGCAATCTAAAAAAATATATTAAGTAAAAAATCTATTAGAGTATCTAATTTAAAAAAAAAAAAAAAGGTTTTCACTTATGTTCTGTAAGCCGGGAAGCCTGGGTTGGATCCCCTATTTATTATAATTATATAGTATTCAAAAAGTATTGCTTCATGGTTAAAATAATCTAAATACAAAATTGCCATTGAATGGTTTTATGCTGTAACCAGCCCAGTGGTTACATATAAAGAGGCCAGTGTGGATGTTATCAATTCCAAACACACATGTATCATGTACACTTTGATTTTCAAATAAAAAGAAAAGTACCCAGTTAAACTGATGGCATTGAGCTCACAGGCTATTCACACTAATTGAATATTATACTCTTATTTCAAAGAATAATGCCTCTCAATAAATAAAGAAATTGACAATAAATTAAGGGGATTAGCCCTCATCCCTCCCCCCTTTATACATAACCAATAAACCCTCAAAACTAATCAAGTAAGCTTCTTATCACAATGAACCTATATACAAAATTTGAAGCAAATCGGATAATTCTGCATGAAAAAACCCATTTATCAAAATTAAGGGGGGGATTAGCCTCCTGTTCCCCCCTCCTTTATACTTAACCAATGAACCCCAAAACTAATCAGGGAAGCACCTTATCACAATGAACCAAGTATGCAGATAAAAAGTGCTTCTGGCCTGGCAAGAATTTAATGGGAAAAATTTTTCGCTTCTCTGACTTTGTGAAGACCTACTGATTCCTTGAATAATAACATTAAAAGTTGTTTGGTTAATTTAGAACGCACAATAACAATATCATAACACAGATTGTTTCATAGTACAGCCAACTCCCTTTAATCTACAAAGCTGGGACCAAAGGTTATGCAGATTATAGAATTTTGTAAATTATTACAGGTCATTGCTTGTTTATACTTTTCTTTTGCAGATACAAAATAAGTTATCATTATTAATGCATGAATGAATGAATGTTAAAATGGTAAGATAACGATTTCAAATAAGTTTTTCAATAAAATATCTCTGCAACATTAAAAAAGCTTATGAATTTCTCAAAAGTAAGCAATGCAAGCATAATCAAATAACACATAGAAATAACATAAGCTTATATATTTAGATATACAAATCCAAATACACATTCATCACTGATTGTTTTCATTTTCTGAAACATTGATATAACTATTGTTTATTTAAATAATTTAGATTTATTTTTGAAAATTTTATCTTGTAAGTTATGCAGAAATGTAATTTCTTGTTCAAAAATGAAAACTGTTTTGATAGAAAGTTAATATATATATTTTTAAAAATTATTAATTTATTAAAATATTAATTATTATATATTAAATAAATTAAATATATAATTATTAATTTATACTTCAGGGAGAAGCAAGGATTAAACTAAAATTTTTATTAAATTAATAATAATAAAAAGAATATTGAATTTCTTCAAAATCTTATCTATAAATTTCACTGTTTATTATATATTGTGGACTAAAGGTTTTGCAGATTAAAGATCAGCCAAATATATATTGCAGACAAAAGGTTTTACAAATGAAAGGGAGTTGGCAGAACTATGAATAGTACAAGAATAGAAGAATCATATATATATTATTTCTGTTGTCAACATCCCTTTTTCTATGAATTTATAATATGCACAACAACTAATGAAGTATCATTCGAAAGGTTTTTTAATCTACTTCTGACATAGTACATTTAGATTTTCCTAAAACATGTTTTTTGATTGAAAATTGCTGCTGTTTAAAATTAAGTTGGCGTTGTTTTCATAAATGAAATGAAAGGTTTTCCTCAAATTAGTGTTGCCACAAAAATAAAATACTGCATTATAGGATGCTCAACAATGATTATATAAAAAAAGGGTACAAAAATGATAAAGTATGATTTCTCTGCACAAGTTTATTTTATATTTATGGTAAAAAAGGAAAACTGAAATTAAAATATTTAGAAGGAAAAGATACCATTGATCGATCGCAGCAATGTTATTTCACATGTAGAATAAAAGGTATGGTTTCTCATATTAAATTAAATGGTATTTTATATGTATTCAATTTATTTTTCTTTGTTCTGTGTTTTTCCAAAAGCGGATGATGTCATTTTCTAATGCAGTTAAAATAGAATTGTTATTAATTTTTTTTTTTCGAGTGTGCCTTTTGCTTTTTTACTGTAAATTTGATGGAATAAATGAGATGATATTCTGGCTTGACTGATGTTGTTTGGAGATATTTTTATCCTTAATTTTTCTTTCGAAGTTTAAACCTGCATGCATCTAAAAAATATTAGACTGTAGTGGGAAATCCTCGCACAGGTCCACTGGTAGTAAAAAAATAGAATATTTAAATATATATATATATAATGAAATGATAATATTGATTAACAATTAATTCTGATAATAGTACAATTGATAAATACAAATCATATTAAGTTTATAAAGTAAAAAAATCCATGTAAAAATCTCAAAGTTTTAGTCTATTTTGAAATTAGAGGAAAAGATTTTTCACACTTGAACAGAAAATGGCAGCTTTTGAGTAAAAATTTGGTGTAAATAATGAAAAAAAAAAAAGGAATAAAGAAAGAAAAGAAAAGAAAAATATAAGAAAGAAAGAAAGAAAAGAAAAGAAAAATATAAGAAAGAAAGAAAGAAAGAAAAGATAAGAAAGAAAGAAAGCAAAAAATACCAAAGCTAGAGAGAAAAAACCCCGATAAAATATATTTAGGTTGGTAATATAAAAGTCTACATCAAAATTTGATAGCATGTTTAATATTCTGCTGCTAGTATATCAAAATGCCCAAAAATATGTGTGAAGAAAAGATCCAATAACAACCAGTTACAGTTTTTTTTTTTCATTTTTAAATGTGCAGAAGAATAAATAAACACGCATAATTTTTTAATACATTAAATATCATTTTTTTTTCAGGATTACATATGAAACCTAATTACTAAACTTATTAATTTTGAATTAAACATAATTTTTTATCTAAAAATATTAATAAATTATTCATTTTGATAATTAAGGCTTATAATCATTTTTTTAACATAACATTATTATTCTATGACAGTTCATAAAATAAAAAAACAAAACAAATTGCTAATTAAATTGTATTCAATAAATTTTCCTCTAAAAATATTAATAAATTAATCATTCTGATATCTGAAGTTTATGCTTTACATATCAGCACTACCTTATTTTTCTATATATCTATAAATATTATTTAAAACATACTGAAATATATTTTATGTGATTCCATTTATAAAGTTTAACTTACACAATATCTTTTGGATGATAGTCCATCACAGAATTATCTAAATAAAATCTCTTGAAATAATGGAATGAACAACCCTAAAAGTGAAATAAATAAATAAAATAAAATATCAAAATAAATAAGTAAATCAAAATAATAAAGCTAAAGCTATATTTATTTTCAAAAATCTACAATTTTAATTCCTGTTATTTATGAGAAAATTAAAATGAATTATTTATTCTTCAGAGGGCTTGAACATGAATTGTTACCTTGATTTAAAATAAAAATAAGGTACTTTCATGTTATAGCAACCCGACAATTACGATTATGTCAATATTACAGTTACGATTTTGCCAAGATCATAGAAAAGCTTATATATGGCCTCACATTTAAGCATACATATACTTCTAATGCTTATATGTGTGCCATATACGTCATTATATCTTATATGCTGTATATCTTATATACATCTTATTTATATCTTATATGCCATATATACATATTATTTACATATTATATACCATATATACATCATATGATATTATACACGTCATATATGATGTGCATATATGACGTCTATTTAAAAAAGTCTCACTGAAATTTAATAAGCTGACTACATAACTATAACTGGGCAATATGCCTAATGAAATGTTATAAACACCATATATTATTATAATGTCACACATGCTTTATTATTTGGTGATAAATCTTGATTGCTTGGTGATTCATCCTTTAAGTCGCTGTAACACGGAAGTACCAAAAATAATATATAATAGCAATAATAATATGTGGTATCAGCTATTAAAAACAAATCTAGTAGAAACTTACAGTAGAAATTATTGCTGGATATATCATGAAATTCTACCATCTATTTTATACCATACCTAATACAAGTTGAAAGAAAGAAAGGCAAAAAACATGATTTCCTAGAAATTTTGTAAGCTTACTAGCTACATTCAAAATTTTCTTTATTATAACTTATTAAATTGGGTTCATACATTTGAAAAAATATAAAGTACTTTCTATTATCATATTTCACTGAAATTTAGTAAGCTGACTACAGCAATTCAAAATTTTCAAGACTTTTATTCATTAATTTTAAAATATATAATGCACTTGCTTTGACAGTTGTTATATTCTACCAAAAAATAAAAGAAAAATATTTCCCTGAAATTTAGTAAGCTTCCTTTTTTTTTTTTATTATAACTTGTTGTATTGAGTTCATCCATTTTAAAATATTTAACACATTAGCTGCTATCTATGAGAAAACTCATAGCTGGCAAACTGAGTTTCCTTGCCAGCTACGAGATAATTTGTTATTGATCTCCTTATCTAAATCACCGATTACTAGTATTGCCATAAAAAATACATGCAATGCTTAGGTGTTTGGCACACAGGAAGAAACTAAATAATACACTTGACATACTGAAATAAATCATTCATTTCACAAAACCTAGATACAATAACTAAATGTTTAGAACACAAAAACACATCTATTTACGCTACATTTTGAAGAATACAACAAATAAAAGTTACTTTTTTAATATTATGTTGGAATTTTAATAGGTATATTAAAACAAAATTATGAATGCTAAGTTTTGAAACATTTTTCCAATGTGTTATATATATATATATAATAAAACAACAGAAAAGAAATACAGATATGATCTTGGCATGTGTGAACAAACAGATGCACCATCTCAGCTTTGGCAGCGAACATATTTAGGCACTTTCTTTGATTGTTATTATATTTTATCATTTACTTATTCCTACTATTCAATTGATTCAGGGCTGAAGTGGAAGGTAGGGGTATACAGTGGTATATGCAGTACTATGCCTTCTGGATTTTTTTTTTTTTTTTAAAGCTCTGTACACCCTTTGTTTTTTAAGTAAAGCTATAGCATATACTCTCAGGTTTTTTATGACCACAGCGCTGGTTTGATTGGGAAGTAATGCAGGATTGAGAAACTCTGTGGTACAAAAACACTAACATGAAAAGATGTTACTTTTTAGAATTCCAGTACTGCGATGTTCTAGCGTATCATTAAGTAATGTGAGAGTAGTGATTTATGCACAAAGCGAATGTTTAGATTCGAAGTTTTTGTCCAAACTATGGCAGCCCACATAACAGAACTTGGTGATAATCACTCAGTTTACTTATAAAAGAGCATTATTTTTACAACTGCAATTTTTTAACTTTCTGTTTTTAGGATAATGGTAGGCCTCATATTATAGCCTCATATAATTAATCTTGTTTTGTCCAAAATACTCTCTACTAATGAAATTTTTACTCCCTATATGTTGCTGAATTCTTATAAATGAATTCTAGGATCCTCTATATGTAAAATCAATAAGAAACTAGGGCACAATGAACTAATATATCAAACTTAATAATGTTTAGGACCCTACTCTTATAATATAGAAAAAAGTTGATTAAGAAATAATCACAGCCATTGTTGCTCTGGTAAACGTAGAGCAAATTAAAAGAGGATGCCAATCAAGAAACTATATGGAAATATCTCAAATAACATGAATTATTTGATATTTATTTTATTAATATAAAAAAATTCCTTCCTATAACGTAATCCAGTTTTCTTTAAATGTTTCATAATTTTATTTAAGTATTAACTGTATGGAATAAGAAACTGCTTTTTGGTACGTCTTTTTTTAAACTTTTGAATCATAAATAAAAATTTCAATTTGAATATGTTGCTGTTGGTTTGATCCGTCTATGTGGCCCATGTATCAATATTGCACAGCAAATATCTAAAAATATTGTTCATTTTTGTGTAAGAGTATCACACTGTAAGAATTTTTTTAAAACATCTGCTGCACAGATATTGAAATACATTTCTATTGGCAAAAGTTAGCAATGGTCAATTATTTCAAGCAATGTTTTTTAAAAGATATCACATGTTTTTAAATATAATAAAATTTTTATTGCGGATAAAAAGTGCTAGATATATCTTCCCCACATTCACACTATTTTTGCTATAAATACAGTTTCACAGGTCTTTGCGACTAATTATAAACTGATTTTGATGAGATCTCAACAAATAAGTAATTTTGGTGACAAACCTTAGCAGTAAACATACATTTGAAAACAATCCACAAACTATGCCTCTACAACCGACAGGAATCGATTTATCAAAAAAATTCCAGTTTAACTTCAAAGAAGTTACAAATATTTATAGCCAAGTGTATAAATAGGAATGCTCAACAGTTCTCATCATAATAGACTTTAGCAATTTTGTACATTTAGGTTCGTTAATAACTACCTGCTTGCAACTTTTAGAAAGTGAGCTTAAATTTCTGCTATTTTTGTATCTTTTTTATATAATATGTTGTTCTGACGCATATCCTAAAAGAAATCTTGGTCAGTACATTATTGTGATTGTTGAATATTCACTAAATATATTGCATACTTTTAGAGGGAAACTTCGTGTCAAGAACATTTTTTTTACTGCTGCAAAAGATCAAAATTCTTATAATGTCGGAAAGAGTTTCATAATCTATGTGTGACACTTCATTTCCCTTTCTTGTTTACACCTGAATATGGCGTTAGGGCAGAGAACCAGTTGTTAAATTATTTGAATCCCACCACTGGAAGTACCTATAATTCTACAAGAAACAACACCATTTATTAAATTTGACCCATTTAAAATAATGTTAGTTTAAATTACATTTTTATTACATAAGAATAATATTAAGAATGAAAGAATAATATTAATAATTAGGCTACAAAATAGGAAATCTGCATATCTGAGGGAATTCTACTCCCAAACTTAAAAATTTTTATTCTATAAGTCATAACAATTATTTTGTCTTACTATAACATTCTTTGGCATAGGAGGCTGAAATTTCTGACAAAACTTTAGAAGTATTGATTCATAAGCTTTATATAACAATCGCTCTTCATTTGGATTCAGAAAATGTTTGGCTAATGCTTCATCCTACAACAAATAAAAATAAAAATACATATTTTAGATAAATAACACAAATAACCAAGAAAATAAGCAGAAGATACTTTTAACATGAAAAATGATGCTTGAAATCATTTTCCAATGACAGGGTTTTACTATAAAAATAAATAATCAGACTTTAATTTAAAAACACTGAAACAAATTTAAGATACATTAAAATGTAACTAATGTAATGTAACATTTTAATGTATCTTAATGTTGTTTTAGTGTTTTTAAATTAAAGTCTGATTATTTATTTTTATAGTAATATTTAGGAATTCAGATGACAAAAGTTTAATTCAGTTACATTATGAGCAAAATTGGCTTTTATACAGTGAAGCATTTTAATAATAAACTGCATATTTTAAAGTGTGTTTACTTAATTTTAATGAAAAATATAACAAATTATAACACCTTGTAATAATATACAATAATACACTTCTTTTTAACTGCTAAAAGGCGTAAAATAGAAACTTTATAAACAGTAAAATATGTTTTATTAGACTGTTCACAGACTTCACACTATTATCAAAACAAATAAGAATATTCTACAATTGCAAAGAAGTTAAATTGAAGTTATTATTTGAAAATTTAAAAACCGTCATTTAATTTTTCATGTACTTTTTCAAATTACGCTTTTTTTTTTTTTTTTTTTTTAACTTGGATGTTTAAATTTCACATTTGTAACCATGGAGTAATTCAAGCCACAATTTTGGTAAATTAAATGATGCTGCATCATTACATATTGTATATTTACCTGTTACAATCTCTATGGTTACTCTTATAATGGATGGATAGTATAGATTGGAGGGAAAAATTACCTTACTTTCATTTAAATTTATTTGGATGGTTTCTTCTTGATATAATCTTGACAGGGCTGTGATTTTTCTATTATACTTAATATCAGCTATATGCTCCTTTTTTCTATAGCTAAATTTCCTACATGTTATGCCAATATAGTAATTCTTTGATCTGTATTTTTTAATAAATGGTTATTTCATATACTCCTGAATAATTTTCATTTTTTCATTTTTACTGCAAATGATATTCTTTAATTTCTTAGTCTATATATCAACGTTTCAATATCTGCTTAATAGCCAAACCCCCTCAGAAATGAAAGAATATCATTTGCAGTGAAACTGACCCAATTAATTTTGAGAATAATTCAGGAGTATATGAAATACCATTTATTAAAGAAGAACAAATTAAAATCTGAATTGAATTATCAGCATTCTGTATTCTTCAGTAAAAACATGGAGCAAAAAAAAAAAAAAAAAAAAAAAAAAAAAAACAGTGCTTGTATTAGTTATATGCTAGCAGAAAAAAATTGCAAAATGAGGAATGTCTATTACTGATGAAAAATTTATTAAAGAATGTATTCAATGTTCAAATGATGTAGTTTGCCCATCCAATATTCAAAATATTAGTTTATCTTGTATAACAGTAGCATACAAGATTGGGGCATCAGATATTTTCAATACGTTAAAATCTAAATTTAAGAAGTTTGTATTTTATTTGGTAACAATGGCAGAATTAACAGATGCTACAAATATTGCGCAAATGGTATTTCATCCATGCTGTTAACAGAAACTTTATGATTGTAGAAAAATTAAGTAGTATTGTTGAGGTACAACACAGGATTTTGATTTGTATACCTGTTTGAAAGATACTCTGGCCAAAATATAAAGATGATGGCTTTTCACTGGATCATTCATAAAGAAAATTTGTGTAAGATGTCCTTATCCAAATTTGATCAACTGTTGCTATAACAAAAATTGATATTTTTATTCTATCAAAAGAATATAATCACAGTCAACTTCAGAAGTTCCTGAATGATATGGATACTGAACATGGTGACATTATTTATTATATTGAAATACACTCGTTGAGCCATGGAAAAAAGTTTCAACAGCTTTTTTTTCTGTAGAATAAAGTTCAGCTGAATGTGTTAATAGAATGAAGTTCTTACCAAGTTAAACAATTCATGGAATTCAAAAGTAAACCCCTGAACTGTAATTTAGAGGAGACTGTTACACAGTGGATCACTTTTTCGGTTTACATTTTTTTTTCTTCTCTTTAACAGACAGACCAATCTGCAGGAAAATATTTTTGAATATTCCTTAAACCTTTTCACATTCATCATAATTTTCTCAGAACATAGTTTTCAATGCATTTTTTTTTTATATATATATACACCCATAAAGTGGACCAGTGTGCTTTGGAAGCGGGGCACAGTGGACCGCTATTAGGTATTATCTGAAATACAATATAAATCTATTTTTCATTAATCTAATTCTTCTTTATTTCCCCTTTACCTCCAAAATAACACAGTACTAGAAATTTGCAAGTAACATTTTGAAACAAAAAAAATATATTTATATATACAAAACAAAACAAAATTACAAATCTGTTATATTTTGAAAATAATAACAGATTAATACAGGAACAATTGCAATTTAGATGAAGTTATTACTTAAGTACAAAAAAATCAGTGCATATTAAAATTTGCAAATGAAATTTCAAAATACTTATGAGTAAGATTGAGCCTGGAATTTTCCTGAAATGCTTTTGGGTCTGAGAGCAACATTACGAAATCATTGACATCAATAACAGATTCACCTACAGTTTCTGGAAAAATAAACTGAATTCCATTCATTTTGCATCTCATAAATCTTACTTGAATAGAATCATCGCCAATTAGACAACAATTATATTTTTCAAAGGCAGTAAATACAAAACAAAATATTTCTTATTATGTTAAATAAATTGTTGTTTTTCTTTGTTTACTGGATCATAATTTACAGTTATATAACTAAATTAAAATAATATTTCTCTATAGAAAATAAGCAATTATTAAATATTTTGAACATCCTGCATTATAGTAGCAGAGTGGATTGTGGACCGCTGTGCCCATGTTGACGTTCAATAAATAATCATATTAATATTGTTTATAGCTTTCTTTTAAACATATTAACTTTAAAGTTAAATAAAAACAAGTATCTTACCTTTGCAAAATACTTCTTTTATATTATTTATCTACAACCTTTAATTACTTTTTTTAAAAAAATTAAAAAAAATATGATGATGAAAAATGTTACTTTTAGTTGCTCAAAACAACTAATCAGAATAAAATGGTTCACTCTGAACTAAACATGTTTTCTGAAGGCTATAAATAATAAATCTAGTACTGTTGTCTATTAGGATACAAGAGAAGCTTAAAAAAATTAAATAAATAAAATATTAAGGGGGGGGGGGGGAGGTCTATTGTGCCCATAGATCCAGTGTGTACTGGCCTCCCCAATTAAGAAAAGGTCAACATTTTATAATCTTTTATGACTGTATGAAATTGTTTGAGACAAAATTAATGATATGATCATTCAGTAAGCTGAAAAGGACAAACTCCATTCACTCTCATACATAATAAAAAAAAGTGATCTACATATTTCAAATATAAGGGTGAAATTCAAAAGCAGATTTTCTGACTTTCGCCACAATGTTTTCTTCATCATTCTCAGTTGACATTGACAGTACAGTTAGAATTTTGCAGATTTACAATGTGATACAATGTTGTATCACATTGGATCACAATGGATGGACATAAAGGACATGAAATTCTCGCCTGATTTTGGTATGTATACATTTCTTGTTATAGGTAGCCTGCAAAACTATAAGAAGTTGCTGATGATACTTACACTCCTTCCATTTGCTCTCTCCATAATATATCTCTTATTAGCAGCTTCACGTCTTTTTGTTAGTTCTCCACTGTTTTTGAACATCCATGATCTTGCCTGAGCACTTGTATTAAACATGATTAGTCATACAAAGAAGATTCTGAAAGAAAGAAATACATTCTTACAGTAAACATCATTAACCCCTGACAAGCACACTGGGTACAAAGTACCCACCCCAAAATTTTATTTCGGTATAATTCTCTGTATGTATTTAACAAAGGGCTTTCCCTTCCAGCGATGTTTTGTTGAGACCTTGAGGAAGCGTGTTCAGTAGCCGTTAGTGAGATTCAGTTGTTACGACGCAGTGAGTGCGAAACGTTGTGGGTACTTTTAACCCAGTTTGCTAGTTGAGTGTAGTCAGTCAAGTGCTCAAGAGTTTTGTTTCGGATCATATAGTGTTTTTTTTATTTATTTACAGTAAGTAATAAACTATGATTACAATTGCATCACATAATATTTATTAACTTATGTAAATTTACAAATTCATCGATGCCCAATGTGCGTAGAGTGTTGTAACAAAAATTCTACTTAAAATATATTTTTTGTGTTTATTTGTGTTTTTGTACTTAAAATAAAAATTACGATGAATAATAGATCTCTGATTTCTTTGAAAACTCGTCCTTTACCTACTTTTTAGTATACGCCACTTCAGCGCCTTCGAATAGTAAAATAACTATACTTTTTGAAGCGGATCAAGAAACTGATTTTACCATCATTTAGAGCGCTTTTTAAGCTTTCCAAAACACTATAACTTTTTATATTTTAGTCCAATAGAATCAAAGATTTGGCACAAAAACAAAAAAATCTCAAAACGGCACTTTTTTCAACTTTGATGGTACTTTTATCTATTTCAATTGACACCAATAAATTAAATATTGTATCCATTTTATGTGGAATTGTTTAAGCTTTAATTAAAAAAAAAAAAAAAAAATTCTCTAGGTTTGTTAGGGACCAAGATATTTGGAAATGAATTGTGTTGGGTACTTTTCACCCTCAATGTTTAAAGAGGTATATCGTTTAGATGTGTGCTTGTCAGGGGATAATAAAAAACACAAAAATAAGAAGAACAGTATTTTTTTTCTTTTGAGCTGTAATTATTGATATTTAACAGTTTTTATATCACACTATTTACCGTGTTGCAAAAACGATACTTATCCTACGGTGGTCTTGCGACGTCATAGTTCATAATAAAAAAAGAAATGCAACATTTGTTCACGCCTTGGATAGCGCGCTTGGCAGTTTTCTTTTCTTCTTTTAATAAAATTCGTTTGTATTACATGTCAAAAGTAATAGAATCTTTAAGTCAGGGTTGGGTTTCTTCCGGAAGAAACTATTTTCTTCCAGGACAGTGGAAGAAACTGGAAAAAACCGGAAGAAACTGGAAGAAATGGAAAAAACTGGAAGAAATGGAAGAAACCAACAGAAAACAAAACAGATGTTCAAAATTAAAGTTTATTAACTATATAAAAGAGTTAAATTCAAAACCTAATTATATTAAATTGGAAACTTTAATATTAAAAATATTATTTATGGAAAAATAAGTTATTTTTTAATAACAAACTTCAGGTTCAGCAGGTATTTACAGGTTATGTTTTTACAACTTTAGATGTAGGGAGGAGGGTTATTTTTTCATTGTTTATGTATTTATGTAAAAAAAACTACCTAACAATTCTTTATTTATCATATAAAAATGCAATATTTTAAAAACAATTTGTAATTGATTTTGTATATTTTGTTTAAATGTATTTGGTACATTTCCGTTAGTTATACCAACACCATTGTCGTCTCCAAGCGTAAATCGTTACAAGCGTAAAAAAAAGCACAAAATAGAATTCATGTGAAATGATTAGTTTGAAAAAAAACGTTGTTGGCACAAAATTGAGCAATTAAAAATATAACATTTGAAAATTACAGACTTTCATGAACTATTTTATTAAATCAATACAAATATTGACTTAAAATAACAAAATAAAACTCAATTTATGGCTAATGGCATTAACTACAGGCATGGAATTGTAAATGTCTCTTAGCATTGCAGTAATCATTTCACTTTTTGAATAAATACTTTTTTTTTTTTTAAATAAAAGCCTTTATTTATGTATCCAAAGTCCTGAAACAGTTTTATTGCAGCTTCCTCATCACCTGATAACTGCCAAATGATAAAATCCATATCCGTTTCAACAATAAATTAAGTTACAACTTAATATTAAATATTTTCTATTTGAAAAATAGTAAATTAAGATGTTTTGTGAGTTTACGATTAAGTAATGATAATTTAAAAGATTCACGTTCAATTAACAGCAAATCACAATGTTTGGCACGGTTTGCAATAAAAATCCATTGCACGTTCAGGGTTGAAATAAAAGGGACATTAGCATACATTTTGGCATGGTGTTAGTATAATGGAAAAGTACCATTTATTTTATTCAGGTACGCAATGATTGGAAAGCTTTAGACAGGTGTGTGATCTTGGCTAAAAAACTGGTGTAATTATCAATTTATCATGTATAGTTAAATTTTTAAAGGTCTCATTAAATTTACTTAAGGTTATCTATTAGAAAAATGCATTTATTTTTATTGTATGTTACAAAGTTGCAACTTATATGATAAATTCCAAAAGAAAAACAGTTTCTTCCATTTCTTCCACTTGGAAGAAACCTATTTCTTCCGGCCGGTTTTTTCCACCTTGGAAGAAACTTGCCAACCTTGCTTTAAGTATATAAAAATGTTACTATAATTCTAAACAACTCACAAACTGCAAAAAGCTCTCCTTAATTTTTTTACAGACATTTAAAAAAAATAGTATAGTACAAAGACAGTTAAAGTAAGTTTGATGTTCCCCATTGGCATTTAAATTTTCAAAGAAAAAAATAATAATTCCAATACAGAATACAAAATATTTATGCTAAGTTATAATACTGTCTGTTAGAATAATGTTTTTTTACTAGTAAATAAAATTTGATTTTTATAAATCAATCAATTTACCACAGAAGCAAAAACAATTTTGGCAATGTGTGACAGATATTTGAGAATTTGACGGTAATCTGCAAACATCACAATAACTTTACAAAATTCCGTAATTCATTTATATAAATTATTAAATAAAGAAACTTTAAAACATAAAGTAAGATATCCACGATTGTTTTGATTAATTTGATTCATGAAATGAATCACTTTTCAATGTAAATATAAATTAATTGGACTTTAACTCAAAACAATAATATTTGTGATAAATTTTATCACCACACATGATGGCTTTTTTTAATTTAAATGTATTGATTATAGTTTATATATATATATATATATATATATATAATATTACAACCCCCAATATTACAGTAGAGTCACCCGGAGTAATTCCTGGTCAGCAAGTTTCTGGGGTAATTCCTGGTCACAGTCCTTTTTATGTTTTAAATACACTTCACCAAAATGAAAAAAAATCATAGAGGTACTCTGAACTATCCTCATTGGAATTTATTACTTAATTATGAGTTTATTGTTTATTTATTTTGAATTTTTTTTTTTTTTTTTTTTTAATGGCTTGTTAAATTTCTGTAAAATTGGCCTTCGTTATAATACATTTTTACAAAGATCTTGGTCACAACTAAAGTTTTAAATATTTTTCTTCTTTCTATTTTTGGTTGAATTGTGAACTACTTCAGTTAATGAAAAATAGTTTTGGATTTTCTATTACTATTTTAAATAATTTACAGGAATGCACCAAATACTGCCCCATGTTCCTGGGGTAATTCTTGGTCACTGGGGTAATTCCTGGCCAATACTTTTCTCATCATTTATGCATTGTTATTTTTCCTTTTATTGCCATATTTCATTGATATTAATTATCTGCAACTCTTTGAGCCTTAACTGCAAAGTTAACTGTAACCACAGTGTAAGATTCTTAACTGTTAATGATTAATATTAAATATACTGAATTTTACTTTATTAAATTTCATACCATTGTTTTATAAATTTTAATAATTATACTCATAATTATACAAAGAAAATTTCTTAACTGTAACTGCAATGTACTATTCACTCGCTAAGCACACAGTTTAGACAAACACCAAAAACAGTAGCACGCTCAGACGTTTGGTGACAGATTGCTACAAAAGCTGCTGTCATAACCAATAATGATTTTCTGAAACTAGTCACAGAACATGACAGAGAAATAAAAGAAAAGGTTAATCAAACGAAAAAGAGACAAGAAAGTAAGAGGATACGAAAAAGAAAAAAACATAGATCAGGACCCAGATGAACCACCAGATATGTCAACTGTAATTGAGAAGTTGAATAAAAATACATCATCATTGCAAAATGCAAAAAATGTAATTGAAAACATACAGAATTCAATAGATACTATGCTGTATATCATGATAAAGATCTGTTCTATGTTGGAAAAGTCACAAAAGTGGAGGGCAGTGAAGTGTGTGTAAAATTCCTGGAAAGGGGAGTAGGAAACTTACGCTGGCCGAAGCGAGACAGAATAGAGACAATTGACATTTGCTATATTTTTTATGACCTATTGATTTGAAAGGTGTAGACCCATTAACAGCAGATATAGAAGTTTAGAAGCTATAAATATTGCATACAAATTGTACAAAAAATGTTTTGGCTAAAGATGTGTTGAATGTATATATTTCTCATGTTGATTAAATTTGTATTTAACCCAGAAATAACTAAGTAAAGTGTTTAATTAGCTATAGATAATAAAATTAATAATCTAATCAGTTTAATAAATTGTATTAATAATATACATAAAAAAATATGTATTTGCATCAAATATGTGAGTGACCAATAATTACCCCATAAGTGTCCAGGAATTACCCCCATCCCTGGGGTAAATCCTGGTCACTAATTAACTATAGTTATTCAAATTACTTGTGCATTATTGATAAAATAAATATTTTATTAGATGGATATCCCGATGTGCTTACTCCATGCCAAAATTAGTAACTCTAGCTTAGATAGATTTTGTAATAATTGAATGTTGATGCTTTTTGACCAGGAATTACCCCGGGTGACTCTACCTTTCAGATTTTTTTTGTTGTTGTTTAACCTGATGGAAATAATTTCAGAAGTATAAATACTTATTCACTTTCTTATTTAAACATAATTTCCGTTTACACATATAAAGCATTAATACAACAACCAATGTACCGTAATTTCCAGCGTATAATCTGCAGATGAAACAATCATGCTTGGACCCAGAAATTTTATTTTATAAAGTGTTACTTTCCAGATAGCTGTAAATATTTGGCTTCAATTATTGAATAAAATTTCTGGGTTGAAACCGAATTGTTTGATCCGCAGATTATACACCGGAAATTATGGTATTTATATATTTGATATGTGACGTACAAACAGAAAATAAAATCAGATATCATCAGGATATTTGTATATTTTAAATGCTTTAATTAATGTTTTTTGCATAAAAGAAAGACAGAAATTTATCAATTAACCTGAAAAAACTAAAATGTATTTATGTGATGCATCATTATTTTTAAGCGGGAATCAAAATATAAGCTTTGATTAGGAAGAATAAGAAAATATTTATGCATTTGAACTAGATATAAATAAACATATATACAGTCAAACCTCGTTATACCGCCATTATCCGTTCAAGAAATTTTTGGCGGTATATCGAATTAAAATACAATAAAAATTAATTTTCATACTATTATACTAATATTATTATTATTATAAAAATAAATATCAGTAATGCCTTTTTATTAAATTATCCAATGGTATATAGTATATTATAATAGTATAAATTAATATAATATAATTAATATACATAATATAATTAATGCTAAATGATTCAAAATTATCCAATTAATGTATGAAATTAACATGCACTTACCTCTTTATATAGTCAATTTTAGATAAAGTAGATAATTATGCACATAACAGACACACACATACATTAAATATCACACTGAATTATTTTACTTTAATTATCTTTTACAGGAAAATATTTTAATATGCTAGTTTGAGTTTTCCTTTCAATATTGATTTTTTCAATATCTTTTTCTACAACTAAAAGATTGTTCATCATTTTTTTATCAGTTGCATGTTTTTCTAAGAAAATTCTTATTTTCCCAATGCAATTTTTAACTTCATCAGATGTAACATGCGGCGTTTCAGCTTCTTCAGCTTCGCTGTCAGATGAATTTTCATTTTCATTTTGATTGGCAACAATTTCTTCGATTGTCAAATCTTCCAATGTTGAAACACTTTTCTCTATAATTATGTATACTCAATTGCCGATAGAGGATGCTCAATTTCTGTTAATTTGTGTATTTCGTCTTGTAGTTCCTGAAGTGCTGTACTGTTTTGTTTTTTAGTAGATCCTTCAGGTTTAATCAATCCAGTATGTTTCCAGCAGTTAACAATAGTTTCTGATGAAATTTCATCCCATGCTTTTTTTATCATGCGAATAGCATCATGTAAAAGGATTGGAGAAAAATCATCTTTACTGATTTTTTCAATGATATGGCAGACGTGATACTTTCGATAATGAGCTTTGAATGAGTTTATTATACCAGCATCCAAAGGTTGCAAAAATCCAGTATAGTCAGGAGGTAAAAATTCAATGCAGATATTACTCATTGGATATGCTTTGTGACAAGGGGCATTATCCAAAATCAATAAAATATGGCGTTTGCTTCTTTTCATTTCTATGTTGAAATTCGCTAACCATTTTTGAAATAATGCTGAAGTCATCCACGCTTTGTTATTATTCTCATAATCTACATAAAGAGCAGGATTAAAATTTTTAAAACATTGTGGCTTAGCTGATTTTCCAATCACTGTCATAGTTCTTTTATCAGATCCATCACTATTCGTACAGAACACAAGAGACGCACGATCTTTTTTTTTTTTTTAATCCTTTAGCAGGCCCACTCGAAATTGTTTTATCTGGCTGCAAGCGGTAAAAAAGGCCACTTTCATCCATATTGTAAACGTCCTCTTGTTTATATTCTAAAATCAGCGCACTCAGTTTTTTGCGACCATTTGACACAATATCTTCATCAACACCTGCAGTTTCACCACTTCGTATGTACTGAGAGAATCCTCGTCGCTTTTTAAATCCGTTCAACCAGCCACTACTGTATTCGAAATCTGTAATATTCATTTGCTGGCCAAGAACTTTTGCCTGCTCTCTGATGACATCTCCGTTGATAGTGGCATTTTTAGCACTCATTTGTTGTATCCATGTGCAAAGGGCATCCTCTAAGTCTTCATGTTTCGCTGTTTTCAGTCTTTTTACAGATGATTGCAGTTCGTTGGTGTTAATCCATTTTTCTGTATTCATCAAAATGTCTCCGATGCAGCGCCTGCTAACAGGCTTTTTCCAGAATGTAGAAAAATGATTGGAGATGTGTTGCTGCGATACATTCACATTTCTTTCTTTATATTCACAAATTTCCCGCTTTTCTGAAATTGATAAAACTGCTCTTTTCGCCATAATGAGTTAAAATAAAGAGACAGAATGATATTTTACAGATTTAGCTGGTGAATTCTTCGATGTTTCAATCAACGTCCGACCAAAATTTTGAATGAGAGATTTTGCACTGCACACCGTTTTCTTTCTAAGAAATCGACATAAAGTACAGGGAGAAGTTATTTTTTACATTGTTCTCACCTGAGAGAGGAGAGACCCTTTCAGCCAATGGCGTGCCATGCCTTGTTTTCTCCCCGCTCCAGAAGCGGATCGGATCACGTGACTCGCCAGTCTGAATCAGAAGTTTTACTTGCTCGGCACTCAGTGCGCGTTATTTTTCTTCTCCCAATGACAAGTAGAATGGGTAGCAGGTGCATTTTGGCAGGTGTTGAGAACAATATAAATTCTTTGCTATTCAATAAAGTTTGAATTGAGCTTGAAAACATCTAGACACATGAAAAGGAAGTGTCCTTTGAAATTCTAACAAAAAAATTAAAAAAGAAAGATATGCAAAGAAAATACAGTAATTTCTAGACATTTTTTTTTGGCGGTATATCGAGTTGGTGCTTTAACGGATACATTACATTGAAATTCCTATTTGGCAGATTTGTTCATAGACGCAATTGGCGGTTAAACGGAATTGGTGCTATTTCGAGATGGCACTAAATCGGGGTTTGACTGTATATATATATATATATATATATGAGGGTGGTTCAATAATTATTGTCCCGAGTGTATATAAAATATTTGTACTGAAATGGTTGATGTGGAATAGTGAAACCTAATGTTTTAGATGCCTATATGCTAAATTTCAGAATCATAGCTACTATATTAACATATTTGTTTTCGTTTTAAGTGTGAGAGGTGACACCTAACTTGAAAAATGGAGAAAACCAAACAACGAGCTGTCATCAAGTACCTCCGGAAAAAAGGAGTTAAGCCCAAAGGAGATTGATGAGGACATGGTCAATGTATTGGGTGATGGGGCCCCTTCCTACCAGGTGGTAAAGAACTGGTGCCGCGAATTCCGTTGCGGCAGGGAAAGCTTTCAACAAGCCCTGGTGCTGGTCCTCCAATAACAGCATGCACCTCAGAAAACTAGGGATGCACCGAATAGTGATTTTGGCCGAATGCCGAATATTCGGCCCACAGATAAACCGAATATCGAATACTCGGCTAGCCGAATAGTAACAGTGAGGCCGAATACCGAATATTCGGCTGGCCAAATATTTTTATATTTCACAGTTTAAAAGTATTAAAAGTTAAAGTATAAAACAATTTTACATAATATTTAACACAGATACTACCATTTTATGAACTAGACCTTTTTACAAGAAACCTTTACATAAAAAAAAAAAAATCTGTGCTTTGAGTTATAACTTAAAAAAGAGGTCTTAAAACTTTTTTAATTAATAAAGCTTTAAACTTCATAGTTTCGTCTGTGAATTAAAATAAATTTATAAAATGTTTTTATATTCTATAACAAATACTTTAAAATCAAAGTAATTTTTTGAATGAGTTACAAGAAACATTTTACAGTGATATAGTGTTAATTTCTCAGAAAAGGACTACAGAGTATATATTAAAAAGTATATATTAAGTGTATATTAAAAGAGTATATATTAAGTATATATTAAAAGAGTATATATTAAAAAGCTGGCAAATCTGCAAGAATAACTTTCCCGCTCCTTTTGATTTGGCAAGCAAGTTTTTAAATGAACCAAAGAGCAGGTGTCTGGAATGGGTGATCATATTAAGGGGTTGTAAACTTCCAGGGTGTTCATACATCTTGGAATAAACTTTCTGTGTAGATAATGTGGTCAAGGAATACATTTTTTTGAGCAAGAAACATTAGCTCAATCCATATTACTCCATTAAAAATACAATACATTCAATCAAAAACACAGAGTGTGTCACCGCAAGCTGAAACTGAATTTTTGTTTAAAACTTTAACAACAATGAAGATATTTTAGTGATATTTGCATCGTATTAGTTTGCTTGTAGAAAATATGATACTATTGGAAGTGGTACATGATAGTATTGGAAGTCACTTATTGTAATTCACAGAAATCAAAGTAACTATGTTAAAAATATAGTTACAATATCTTCAGTATTATTAAAGTAACAAACGAAAATTCAAATTTGACCAGGAGTGAGATGCACTTTATTTTTGATTGAATAAGTGTGTTGCGATCCTGGTTTCCTGGACAAAAATTGTCTGTCTTGATGTCTATTATCACCTGTGAAAGTTTTTTTTTTCCATTTTGTTTAGAAACATAATGTTTGCAAAAAAAGCAAGAAACAGATTATTTACTAGACAATATTCAGGAACTTGCATTTATTTCTACATCATTAATTCCTATGAAGGTTATCATTAATGGTTAATTTTCTTAAGTGACACTTTTCAAACAGCGAATAAATAATATAAAAGTATTCTCTTTCATTGAAATATGATTTTATTTCTAATTATTTTGAATATCTTTATTAATTGACAGTTAAAAGTAGAAATTATGAATTTTAAAATATATTTTTAAAAAAAAGGTTTTTTTAAGTATTCGGTTTGGCCGAATATTTCGATATTCGGCCAAACCAAATAGTTTGATATTCGGCGTAACCGAATATTTGGCAATATGGTCGAATACCGAATATTCGGTGCATCCCTACAGAAAACATTGATGCTGTGGATGACACGATTATGGCAGACAGACAAATCACCATGCAACAGTTAGCAGACATTTTGCACATCTCAGTAGGCTCAGTGGAAACCATTGTGCATGAACACTTGACATTCAGAGAAGTGTCGGTGCATTGGGTACCCAAAATGTTATCCCTTCAACAACAGAAAGTGTTCGATGTTCAAGGGCAAGTTTGGATCTTATGGGGCCAGACCTGAAGCAGTTCTGTGATAGATTTGTGACAGTGGATGAGACGTGGCTAAACCACTATGATCCCGAGTCCAAACAACAGAGTATGAAGTGGCGGCACAGCAGTTCACCTCCCCCTCAAGTTCAAGGTGCAAGCATCAGCACCCAATGTTATGGCCACAATGTTTTGGGATGCGAAGGGTGTGCTCTTTATTGACTACATGGAGGCTGGACACACTATTACGGGGGCCTAATATGCAGCCCTAATCCCTAAGTTACGCGAAGCAATCAAGGAAAAACGGTGCGGGATGTTGCAGCGAAAAGTGCTGTTCCACCAGGACAATGCTCCGGCCCACAAAAGCCATGTTACTGGTGCCGCAATCCATGCAGCTAGTTTTGCTGTGTTGGAACATCTTCCCTACTCTCCAGACCTCGCCCCTAGGGACTTTCATTTATTCAATAAGTTGAAAGAGCACCTCAGGAAGACGAAGTTTCACTCGAATGCAGCTGTTATGGAGGCCGTGGAGGAATGGCTCTCAGCTAAGCCAGAGACTTCCTTTGAGGCAGTCATAGTGGCTTTACAGCATAGGTGGCAGAAGTGCATTTCTGTGAAAGGAGACTTTAACGAAAAATAATATTTCTTATAGGTCAGGGACAATAATTATTGAACCAATCTCGTATATATATGTGTGTGTGCGCCCTCCTAAGAGCTATGCTCAACACCTCCAAATCAGACCCTACAGGCTTTAAAAACATGCTAATTTTCAAAAGGTTATATGATTAATGGAAGATTAAATGATATTATCACAACAAGTGGCAATCTTCTGTAATCGGGTTGCCGTTCATTTCTCTTTGAGTCGGGGATTTTTCAGTGCCCCAGACCACATCCACCATTGTGGCAAAACCTGACGTCTGCTTTCGTGATTCATTAAGAAAGATCAATTAAACATTTGAAAATTAGCTGTTATAAAATGGTTAAGGTGGTTTTCAAATGACCTGCTCAACAACATGAAACTACTTCTGAATCATTATTAAACGCAAAAGCATAAAATTTACAGGCATGACTACTGAAACTATTTGGAATCAAAATTAGTTTTTCATTTTTTGATATAAATTATTTATTAAGTTATAAGCGATTGGTGTCACATGACATATGTTTTTCCTTTTTCTCGTGCTGCTGTGTCGAGAATGCAGTTCAAAACGCCGACTTTGACAATATTTTCTGAAAGATCTTCTGGGCAATTCCACAGAAATGGGGAACAGATGGTCAATTTTTTAAAATCAATATTTTTTATCAAGTAAGGTATCATTTTAAAGGTTATAAACCAAATGATAAGAAAATAATAATAAATTTAACAAAAACACAAAATTTTATCAATTGCAAGCAATTAAACAAAGATGTGTTATGATTTTTTTTATGACTCATTTTTCACATTCAATCTGAGAATTCCTCATTTGGAATAAAAATTAATTATTTTTAAATTATAACATGTTCAAATTTAGGTCAATATGTTATAGAATGTTTTAATAATTCGAAATTGTGCTCAACTAATAGATTTTTAGGTTTATAAGAATATTTATAGCAAGCATTTTTGTAATTTTACGTCCAACACCAAATTTCATAAAAAGTTTCTTCTGTACAAGAATGCTTAGAGTAATTAACAAGAAATTTTTTGAGTAAATCATGATTTCTTATCTATGCATAAATATCTACTCAAATAAAATTATTTCAAATTATTTTTTTTTAAAATAATGGTGTCGGACGTAAAAAATTATTTACGTCCGACACCACTTACGTCCGACACCAAGATTTTTCAAGCTTTATTGCATTATTTTGCTAATTTATTTAAGGCAAAGAAATTGAATACCATTTAAATTATTAACCATGGTGATTAGAATGTGTGTGTGTATGTTTTTTTAAATATGCATCTGCATTTTTTAAAAATTTAAACATGCAAATTAAGATTTTGAATTAGAAGAAACATTTTACCGTGATATAGTGTTTATTTGTCAGGAACAGAAAAGTGTAACATGCAAATTAAGATTTTTAAGTATAAAATCATACTGTAAAACATTGTTAAAAGAAGAAAACATGTTTTACTCAATAAAACATCTCAACCTGCCTACTAAACAAATTTTTTTATTTTTCTTGTGACTCACAATATATAGCTTTATAACAATGATGAAATTTCATGGCAGGCTCCAGGACTGAAAGACAGATTACTGGTTAGGGAAAAAGATCCAAATGGAAAAGTTAGGAAATTATATATTCAAATATGGTATATGCTCATGTCTCTGCGTGAGGCTTATGAACAGTTTCGCAAAAACTTCTGCAATACAAAAATTGGTTTTTCAAAATTTGCAAGTTAGCGTCCGAAACATGTGAAGTTATTTGACAAAATACCACACAGTGTATGTGTGTGTATTTATCACGAAAATGTCCATCTCTTTTTGCAAGCTTTGAAACAAAGCACTAACATAACTAAAAAATTTACAGATTTTGTAAATCAAATTGTTTGTTCTCCCATTGTGAAAGATTGTATATGTATTCAGAATGTGAAAACTGTATCAACAAGTTGCTTCCTTTTAAGCCACAGAATGATATTCTAGATACACCAGTAAAATATTTACAATGGCAGAAGTGTGAAAAAGTGGAAATTATAAGCACAGTAAAAGAAACCTTCTGTGAACTTTTAAATGAATCCAAATATTTCCTTCGTCACACATATATTAAAAGAGAACAATCCTTGACATTTAACAATTTTAAATCAGCAGTTAACACTGAAAATATTGTTATACAGCTGGATTTTTCAGAAAATTCTACAATTCTGTAACAGAATGAAATTCAAGCTTCACATTGGAATCATACACAAGATATTATTTTCACAGCCCACGATTAGGTTGTAAAAGATGTCAACCAGAGTATTGCAATTTTTTCTGATTCAATGGATCATACCAAAGTAAGTGTTCAAATTTGTAATTACCTTTTTAGTTTCTTAAAAACAGAACATCCAAGCATAAAATATGTACAAATGTTTTCAGACGGCCCAAGTCCCCAATTCAAACAGCGGTATTTGTTTTCCAATTTATTTTTATCTGAGCAAAATTATAGAATCAAATTAAAATGGAACTTTTTTGCAACACCACACAGCAAAGGAATTGTTGATGGAATTAGTGAAACCGTAAAATGAAGAATATGGGGGCACATCAAAGTTGGAAAAGTAACTGTAGTCAATATCCCTGAAGCATATGCACATGTTACTTCAACCTTAATGCCCAACACACACATCAAGTACATATTTCGAGAAGAGATAGGAGACAATACTGAGATTTTGAATACATATTGGAAGAAAATTCGTCCAATCCCAAATATTCAAATTATTCATTGTCTAAAAGTCATAGAAGAGAACAAAATTTTTATGTCCGTTATATCCCTATCACAGACAAGAAATATGATAATTTTATTTGATAATGATGATGAATTATCAGCAGATGAAGAGAATTCTTTCGAGGACAGTGAAACGCATATTACTGATGTAACAAGTCTTAGTGTAAATGATTGGATACTACTCCACCCTTTATCCTGGATGTATCGCACAGCTTGCGGAAAAAGAAATATAAGTTTCTGTAATGTACAAAGCTAACCAACATTAACAATGGCCTAAGAAATAAGATAAGATTTTTTTTATAGTTTACAGAGTATTATTAAGAAAATTTTACCACCTACACCATTGGAAGAAGAGGACAGTTAATTTTTAATGAAAATATATGAAATGTAAATGACAAAAGAATATCCATCTTTCTAATAATGCAATTTTTTAATACAAATACATATTTTGTATAATACAAATACATATTTTGTACAATACAAATTATATATTTTGTTATTACTTTGTTATACAAATAATGAATATTTAGTTGTGCTGTATAAAGAAATTAATTTACGTCCGACACCATAGCATTTTGTACAATTTACGTCCGACACCAAGTTTTTACGTCCGACACCGTAAAAAAAAGATGATTTTTATATAGTCATATTGTAATAATTTTATAAAGAAAATTGGAATCTTCATCTTTTATCTTTGCTCTTTCAAATATTAAAGTTTAATTTTTTTTTTAATAAACCAGTGGGCTGAATTTAATATTTGAAATTTGGATGTCAAATATTTCATTTTGTGCACTTACGTCCGACACCAAGAGTTAATGTATTTTTAAAAAATACTTAAAACTCTTTTAGGTAGTATTTTTTATGTTTTCTGAATAAATATGACAGGGTATGCATTAAAAAAGTATATATTGTTTATTTTTGATACATTATTTCTGATTAAATAACATTTATATGAGTAAATTTCGTACAATTTTTACGTCCGACACCATGGAATTGCCCTTCTATCTTTACCAAAAAAGAGAAATCGTCTTTCGATTACATAGTTTCTGAATAAGAACAACTGCCAATTTCAAGCGTTTCTGAACAAAAATGAATTCAGAAATGTGTCAGAAAGTAGCTCTTTTCGATTTGAGAACAGCCTTAAGTCGCTGCTTCCCGAAGTTTTAAAATGTTTAGAAATTTTTTTTTATTTTACATGCTATAAGAAAATCATTTATATGATGTAAATACAACAGATTAAACATATATCATTTTAATTATGAGTAATTTTTACCATTAATTGCTTTTCACACATAATAATTTAATTATTTTAAAGGTTTCTTGATTTTTTAGAAATCGCTTGTAAATAAATGTTTTGATTGAAAAGTGTTTGTAAATGTTATTATTTAGGATATTTTAAATCTGGTAATAGTGTGAAAATGTGTGAAAAAATGTAAAGAAATATTTACAGCAGAAAAGAATAATTTTAAGGTACTTTTTTGTTATAGGAATAGGAGTCTTGGTTCTTTTTAAAATGGAAATTTGGAATTAAGAAATTGAGATTTGATAGAAAATCAATTGATATAAACAGCTATGAAAAGAAAACTAAAGAACTTATGCATGTGTTAAAAAATACATTAGATAAATGACTTTTGTTTGTATGTACTAATGGATAGCGTTCACATTTCTTTTAAAAAGGGCAGGGCGGATTTACTGAAAGGGGCATTTTTGTCCAGTAAAAGGGCACTTATACTGAGTGTGCGGATTTGCTGAAAAGGGCACTTATATTGAGTTTGTTTTATATAAACTATATAATGATTGCATAGTCTAGCAATTAAAATTCAATAAAAATTATGAATGACCAATGGGCACATTCTGTTGTGAAAGGACACTTCTCATTGGATTTATCATTTGTCAGTTCTGAGGAATAAGGATTTCAACTCTAAACCATTAATAAGTATTAAGTCCTAAATTTCCTGAGAGCATTTCCAGGGGTGGGGGAGCCACCCTCTGGATTCACTAGCATACATTATCAAGGTAAGCTGAAATTGTGCTGTACTTTTAAGAATCTCATAAAATAATCTGATTAAAATAACTTCATTTTTTGAATATTCCACTTATGGAAACATGTGCTCTTCTGGGACAATTTTGAAATGGAAAATGCATATTGCAATTTGAAAACACAACAGAATATGCAGTTGTCCATGGCAACTTACGTTACATTTAGAATAATTGACTTCAGTAATTTTAGTGATATAACGCCAAAAAATATTCAAAATGTAAAGTTGATGTGATTTGTTAATTAAACCTATCCAAACTGAAATTTGGATGAAAATTATACGCAAATTTAGTGCTATTTCTTGATCAGGGACAATTAAATTTCTTATGGTAACTTATGTTCTTTTTTCAGTAATGTAAGTTACCATAGTAAATATAATTTCCAACATTCAAGAAATAGCACTAAATTTAAGTAATTTTCATGCAAATTTTCCTTTCGATAGGTTTAATTAACAAATCACGTCAACTTTACATTATGAATTTTTTTTCGTCATATATTTCTAAAATTACTGAAGTCAATTATTCTAAATGTAACGAAAGTTACCATGGAATGACCCAGTTACTGCATCTGTTTTTTTTTACATTGATTTAGAACTTACAACATGTGACTCAATCAGAACAACAGAACTTCTGTTTTCAAAAGTCCATGTAATTTATGAGAGAAAAGGGAGAGCGGGAGCGGTAAGAGAGGAAAAAGCCAAATATTTAAAAAAAAATAAAAATAAAATAGAGGACGCAGGTCTGTGCGAAAGAATTTGCCCCCGGGGCAAAGTTCAGTTGGTGCCCCCCCCCCCCCCCAGGCCCATACACACACACACACTCCTTCTAACATTTATCAAGTGCAGAAACAGAAATAAATTCCCTTGAATAAATGTTATCCATTTTTTGGAACTTTAAAGATTAATTTTAATTTAGAAATTCCTAACTAAATAACATAACAGAAAATACGAAAAAATTGCACTTATTCATTAGAGAAATCATGTTTTGAGAAAGAAAAAAAAAATCACCATGAGAGAAATTTCCAGACAATGATCAACTGCCAAAAAATAAATACATAAAATTGTGGTTGTTGGTATGAATTTTTGCACCCCCTCAATTTCCGCACCTAGGGTGAAGGTCCCCTTCGCACAACCTTGAGAGGACGGAAAGAAGCTACTGGGAAAAGGGGCAGGGCACTTTTACCATGTCAAAAAAAGACAGGGTGCATCAGCAGTTTAAGCAAAAAGGGCAGGGCACAGCGCCCTTTGAAAAACATCAAATGGGAACACTAATAATGGATAAATGGTTTCTATATGTAAATGTATATTGTACATATTAAATAAATTGTGTAAATACTGAACGAACTGCTTGTAGCAATAGACAGGTTGCCAGAAAATATGTGTAAAACTTTTTATTCTCTTGCCAAAGCCATTTTCTCAATTTCGCTAAAGCCCCTTAACCCTATAAAGGAGAGGTACCAATTTTGGAACATGTTCTCTAATGACTCATTGTATTAAGAAATATACAATAGAAAATCAAATTGATTTTTATATTATCAACATTGTTTCCTTTATTTTTCATGGTTTAAGGAAGGTTATGCAAATTTAACAATTTTATTCTGTATCATAGATGGTGTAATACATCTTACTAATAATGTTAAAAGCATTCTGAAACTTCATCGTTTGAAAAACTGCATGATGCAATAACAAACATTTTAGAAATATTTTTTAGTATTTGTACATACAGTGGCATGTAAAAATAAATGAATGGTAAATTTTTATGTACTAATTGCATTGATTAAGTATTTTTAATTGTTCCTTATATTTTTCAGTATTTACGTTAATTATAATTTTCCAGCTTTATAAAAATGTACATTAAACGAAACATACAAATATTTTTTCATAAAATCATATTTAATATTTAGTTTTTTTAAAAATCGGTAAAGAAAGCAAAATATAGCAACAATAAATAAAGAAATTAAATAAATGTAAGTTACTACAATATCTCAATATACGAAATAATATATATTAAAGTAGATATACGTACAGAAATTTTCAACAAGAATTGTTTTAAGTAAAGATTAAAACTAAACTATTCATTAATATAAAAAATACACTATTTTCCCGTTTTGCGTTTCGGTCAGTCTAAACAAAAAACAGTTGGTTCGTTGGTTGGGTGACTGTCATGTTGATTGTGATAAATACAAATTTGGCCTAGAATTTTAGTTCCTCTTTAATGTTTCTGCAAGAAAGTCAGCTCCAGTAACTCATAGGCAACAGCTAAGAAATAGCTGCAAGTGAAATAATAAAAATAAATAAATACAGATACAAATTGATGTAGGTGTGAAACATCAAAGTATTTGCAAATTATTATGTGAGTACAGAGTCAAAAATTGTTTTGATATTAATAATTTCTGCATTTCCTACTTACAGCACTTAATTTATCCCCCCTCCCTGAACTATGTAGGGTTTTTTGTTTCTCGCTCTTAAAAATAACATTGCTTTATTTTAATTTTAATAACTATTTTCCATTTCAGGGTGCTTATAAATGAAAGTTTTTAATATTATGGTGGTTTTAAAAGTTGGCTAATACCTCTAAATAAAACAAACTATATACTATTTCAATTTGTAAAAAAAAATAAAAATTCAGCCTTTAAAGAGGGGATGTGTGCAGTTATAAGGATTCTAAACTTATTTCGGATGAATATTATCCTAATAATAATCAGTCTGTTTATATTTTTGTTTATTTAATTTCATAGTAATGATGCAACTGGAAAAGCTTTGGAAATTTTGCATTGAAAAGGGAGGCATTTCTTTCAGCTAAGATATGTTTGAAGCAATTTCTTTTTAAATTTTATCTGTTAAATTTATTTTTGCAAAGGTGTTTTTTTGGTACTTTTCGGTTAGCCGGGCGCCAGTGAAATTTATATATCTATGTATACATATATATACATATATCTATACATACACACATTTATATATGCATGTATGTATATATACACATATATATACACATACATATATGTGTGTATGTATACATAGATATGTATATATAGATATATACGTTTCACTGGCGCCCGGCTAACCGAAAAGTACCGTTTTTTTTTTCGTCTTTAAAAGGGATATTTGCTTTATTGCAATAATTGTTCCTCCATTTTTTAGATATAAAATAGAATTAACGATTTTTAAAATGTTTACTGTTTTGAGAAGGATTTTTTATTCTTCCTATGTCTCTTTATAAATGAGGTAATGTCTATGTGGCGTACATTATATGATAAAACTTTTGTAATTATTTAATTTTTTGTTACATCAAACCAGCAGGAATAAATTTATTTTAATTACTATTGGTATGCAATAATATTTTTCTTGTAGAGGAGAGTGAGGCACAGTTGACCACTTTTCTCATAATTTTAGCTGATAAATTTTCATGAAATTCTAAAAAATAAAAATGGTATTTATAATGTTCTAACCTTTGTAAATGCTTAAAAAAAATAGTAAGCAGTTATTTGTAGAGAAATTTGGTATATTAAATTATTTTATAAATCTGTTCAAACTGGTCAGGTATTCATCATTATAAAACTAAGTTACCTTTTTAACTCACTAATATTAAAATATTTGATTCGAACTTTGTATTCTGAGAATATGTTTACATGCATTGTTTTGTAAATGTTAAAAAATATGTAGTATTATTCATGTTCAAGTTAATACTATTTTATGTGTTATAACAATGTTGTTTATTTCATACTTCATAACCAAAACAAAATATAAAATAAAAATTGCAAAGGTAAAACAACAAAAGACATGGGACACTTTTGATAACATTATATCAAAGGTGCCCCATTTATAATGATCAAAAGTGTCCCATATGCTATGTGGAATATTTTGTTTGTTGAAATACAATGCCAATTTTACATATTATTTGTTGCTTTATTGCTCTGGTATATTATCAAAATTTTAACTTATTCCCTCTTTATATAAGTACCTTACAGCAGAAAAAAATAATAATAATTACAAATCAAGAGCAAAAACAAACTTACCTTTTTCATTTGAAGAGAGATAAACAAAATGTAAGAAAACAGTGTGCCATCCATAGGCCATAGACGTGGTTTACAGTTAGTAAAAGGGTGAGTAAAGGATGTTGCCACTAGAATTATAGAAGTTTGCAAAATTTAGACTGATCAAAGATATCCCATGGTCAAATGTGCTCCACTCTCCCCTATGAGGAACTGAGGGTCAATCCAGGGAAACATTGTATAAACACTTTTAATTCTTCATTTCTACTCTACTCCTTCATTTTTACTCTTTCACAAAACCTCCCTGGTATTTTCTTTGATTAAACTAGGTTCTCTGTGTTGACATTTTAAACCCATGTCCAAAGTTTAAAAGGGACCCGTTTAGGGAGCAGAAGCCTCTTTTAGAAGGTACACTTTTACTCTTTAACAGGGAGTAAAAAGGTTTACTCCTCACACTTTTTCTCCTTCATTCCTACTTTACTCCTTCTCCTTCAAGGTACAATTGTGCTCTTTCACCAAAAAAACCTCTGGCATTTTCTTTGATTGAACTATGTTCTATGCATTCAAATTTTAAACCCATGTCCAAAGTTTGAAAGGAAAAACATTGATTCATTTCTTCTATTACACAAGAAATGTTGGTGGGCTTTAAAATTTCAAGTCCTAGTTTCTTTGAATTGAAAAGATCAACTAGTTTGTTGTTTCTAAAAAGTTTCCTTGGAGTTTGGAAATTTTTTTTCTTCAAGTGCACCACAAGGTCTTCTAATTTCATTTTTTATTTGTTTTTAGTGCTAATTTTAGGCCAATTTTTCAGGGTCGCAGTGCCCAGTGCTCTCATTGCTCTTTTTGTTCTTTACCCTTTCCGATAGTGGGAAACAAAATTGCAAAATACGTCCATCGGTCGTTGGAAAAAAATTGTGAATTTTGTCAGTCGGTCCAGGGAAAAAATCATGAAATTTGCTGTAGAGTCGCAGTAAAAAATCGGGAAATTCGTCAATTGGATGCAGGAAAATATCCCAAAATTTGTCAATTAGTCACAATAAAATATCACAAAATTCGTCAATTGGTTTACGAAAAATATCATGACATTTGCCAATCAGTTGCAGAAAAAAATCTTGAAAATTTTCAGTGCAGTGCAAGAGAAAAAATAGTGAATTTTGTCATTCTGTCTCCAGCAGAAACCATGAAATTTGCCAACTGGTTGCAGAAAAAAATCGTGAAGTTTGTCAGTTGGTCGCAAAAAAAATTGCAAAATTCATCAATCGGTCACAAGAAAATATCACAAAATATGTCAATCAATTGCAGGAAAATATCGCAAAATTTATCAATCAGTTGTGGAAAAAATTGCAAAATCCATCAATCAGTTGGATGAAAATATTGAAAAATTCATCAGTCGGTCGTGGGATTTGATCGGCTTTTCAAAAAGCAAAATTCCCCTGAAAATGATGAATTTTTTTGGGCAGGATTTTAAAATTTTGGATGCAAATCCTGCCATTCCACCTTAAAATTCAAGCCCTGCATTGAATTTTTAATTGCTTGCATTTTTATTCAAATTTCTTAAAATATGTGAAAACTGTCCAGGCCAGGATATGAACCTGGGCCATTGGCATTGCGTTCCAATCAGGGCTGCAGAGTCGAAATCAGGCCCATTCAGGGGCGCCATTTCGGGGGGGCTGGGGGGGGGGCAACCGCCCCCCCCAAGGAATTTCAAATTTCAGAAAATTTATCAGTTATCACAGGTTAGACCAAAAAAAAATAAATGTCTGGCCCGGCCCGTGCAAAAAAAGTGACTGGTCCGGCCCGGTATAAAAGCTAAGCGTTCAGCCCGAGTCCGGCCCGGCCCATGTAAAACAAGTGATTGGCCCGACCCAGCCCGGTATAAAATCTGAAAATTCGGCCCGAGCCTGGCCCATGAAAACAGATTATTGGCCCGGCCCGACCCGTAAAATAGGTGTTTTAATCTGAATTTCAGGCCCCAGCAGCCAATTGCTTCCTCATGACGGCATATCTGTAACTGACAAGTCTTAAAAATTGGCATTATGCAATATTTTTGTATTTAAGAATGAAAATGACTTTCTAAAAGTTTCGGAAAAGTATCCATTTTGGATATGGCAACAGCCTTTAATATAAAAGTTTTTTATTAAGAGATGTGACACCCCCCCCCCCCCAAATAAGGAGCCATGTCTCCCCGTCTAAATGGAGGACTGGATCCGTCCTTGATTGTTGCGTGGGGGCACATTTTACTGACTTTTGCATGGATCGAGTCCGGCCAATAATGATTTTCATACGACTTAGATTGTAAGAGAAAATTTCGGCCTTTGCAGACCTCTAAGAAGAATGAAGTTTAGGCTCGGTTCGGCTCAGAAAAACGAATTGTAACCCAAAAAAAAAACGAGTCTGCAGATAAAAGTAAAAAACGGAAAGAGTAAACACAAGGCCCGACCGGGTCCGAACATGCAGAATAAAGAAACGCTCAAGCCCGGTTCAGCCCGGAAGTAATTTAGGCCAGGCCTGGCCCGAGTTTTCAAAATAAAGTAAAGCCCGAGCCACTTAAAAGAAAATCGGCCTGAGCCCGGGCCCGTGCAGACCTCTAGTCTGATGTGCCAATCCCAAAACTTTCTTCTATCTCATACAGGTATCACATACACCAAAAACAAATCAGCACCACTTTATATTAAGGTCTAACTGAATCTGAAGTTGTATTAACTTATGTGTGTTAGTTCTGGAGATATAGCTATCATGAAAATCATGCAAAATGTAACATAGCAGTGCCACCTGTTAGGCTATTTATACCAAATCATAATCAACGTTTATGTTTGCCAAGATCTTACCGAATCTGAAGTTTGGTGAAATTCTGTGCCTTAGTTCTTGAGATATAGCTATCGTAAAAATCATGAAAAATGTAGTATAGCAGCGACATCTGTTGGGCGATTTACACCAAAAACTAATCACCACCCATTTATATCAATGCCTAACTTAATATAAAGTTTTATCAAATTCCGTGCATTAGTTCTTAAGATACAGCGTCCACAAATTTTTTGTCACATACAGACCACTGAGACACATAGACAGACATTTTCTAAAAATATTCCAATTGTGTTCAGGATCTTCTAAAACGTATAAATCCGTCGGAAACTGGGAGTGGTAAATATTCATAAATCCAGTATCTTTTTAGAAGAAAGTAATAAACATTTAATAAACCCTTTAAACATTGAAATGTTTTCTAAAGCCTTGCTATTGTAACATTCTATAAGTGAGACATTTATCATTAATGAGTATTTTGGCTAGTTTTAGAAATGTATGTGAGAAAAAACTCTATGAATTGCTTCTGAGCTGTGTACAGCATGATTAAAAGAAAACTTGTCACCCCCAAGGCTATAATTTCAGTGATAAATTCTCTCTTTAGCCAAAAATGTAAGGGGAATTTTTTTTTCGTGGGGAGGGATGGGGGAGGTGTATTAAATTTCCTAATTAAATGATTTGTTAATTTTGTTTTATTAGTGTCACATTATATCTACTCCAATCGTTATAATGCTATTAAATCATTTGCTTTATTAAATGATATTATATATACCGTATGTTCTTAAAAATCTCCAAAGCCTGACACTAGAGTCCTGTCCAGATTTGGTTGTAACCGTCCCGAATCCTGACTTCAACCTGGTAGACTTTAAGCCGAATTCGAAATATTCATACCTGAACCAGAAGTGAAAGAAAATGAATGTATATTTTATTACATTTATGGAAAAGTAATCTACAAGTTTACCGCTTATGTACAAAAAATAACACATATATACACCCATTAATATTCACATATACTATAGTTTTTTCATTTGAAAATTATTCAGAACCTCCTTTTGTATAATCGGTTCATCTTGAACCCGAGTCAAAGTATAACCCGAAGCGTATAAAGTTTACTCGACTCGCAAATAAAATAAAAAAAATCAACCAAACCCAAAACGAAATGCATTTCTGGTAGCCGATGCAGGACTAAATTTTCCAGTAAACCCGGAAAAGTCCAAAAAATTTCATTGACCGCAACCCCACCCGAAATGAAAGAAAATTCATCCATATTTCAATATGTTTTGGAAAAGTAGACTACAATTATATCTCTAATAACAATTTTATCTTTTATATAGAATTTTTTTTTTCATCTGAAAATATTTAGGATTTCTTTGAAAACTCGGGCAACACGAACCCAACTCAAAATAGCAAAAACCCAACTTGAACCCGAAACAATTAACCCTTTGATAACGGGCCAGGATTGACTACTAACTTTCAATTGTTACAACTTTCAAATGCAAATTTGCATTCAATCGTTCTAGAATTTCCAAAAAAATTCTTTGTGACAGATTTCTCTTGAAAATATCCTAATATAAGTGTATGATAGATGTCAAAAAGTCTTACTAATAGAATAAAAAATAGTCCACTGGGACATAGATGTCCCAACCGTAGTCAAATGTTCCAAGTCAACCTGACCCGCAACGAAAATAGGCCGCGTCAACCCCGATCGATCCGTACTGCAGATTGGGTCGTGTTGCCCCACTCAATACAGGAGCAAGGGACCTGAGACCAAGGGTTTTGCAGATTTCTGAATTGTATGGAATTTAGATCATAGTCTGAAGAGGAAGGCAGAAAATAATTGCAAACAAAAAACTTTGTCCCCCCCCCCCCTTCGCAAGAAACTCATGAAATGGCGCCCCTGCAGTAAAACCTGCAAAGAAGGATTTGAAAAGGACTGTAAAAAAGCTCCATTTTAGACAGGTCTCCATCTTAGCAAGTATAATTGTATGGCGTTTTTTTCGTCGAAGCTTGATTTTTTTTTGCCCGTTTGAGAAAGAATTATGTAGACAGGTTTCGCTTAGGCACGCTTCACTGTAATACACCTATGCTCTTCAGAAGTGCTTTATAGAAAGGAAGTTTTAACAGTCTTAAAGAAAAAAACAGTACCTGTCTATAACTGAAAACTTTCATAATATTTTAAAATTCTACTTTCTAAGACGAAAACCTGTCTAAAACAGAATTTTTCAGCGTTCACTTGAGATTCCATATTAGAAGTATTGCTGTCTCTGTATATATGATTCAGTAAACGTTTCTCGTTCGGAGAGGTTGAGGGGGGGGGGGGGTCAGCACCCCGAACTCCACCCTTGGCTATGCCACTACCTTAAAAGAAACTTTGCCCCCCCCAAGAAAGTTCTGAAATGGCGCCCCTGGGCCCATTTTGGGGCAAAAGAGTCGGAGTCACTAAAAAACAGGCCGACTCCAACTCCAGCTTGTTTTTTAGACAGTTTGAGAAATTAACCAATTCTATGTAATTTTAAATTTATAAACTGAATTATTATTTTTAATTTTGGACTAGATATACCAGACAACCCAGTTTAAACAGACCCAATGTACTGTACAGCATATATGAAAACTGTTTTTAATTGAAACCTCTAGTTGGTATTTTATATTTAGTATATAGTCCTTTATCTCGTTTTTTTTTTTAGTTTGCGGAACTCGAGGTAATGCGAAAATTGGAAATATCTGCTATTTTTGGAGTTTACAGAACCCAAAATATCATTGTAATAGAAACCTTTTTCCTTTTTTTTTCTTATTTTTCCTCAGATTCTTCGGGCCTGTAGGACCAGGAGTAACGCCGAAATTGTAAATTTTTTCTTCCCTTTTATTCGGGTTCTTGAGACCCCAATTGATGTGTAAATTGTAACATTTTCGCCTGCTATTTTTTGGGTCTGCAGGAATTGATATAAAACCAAAATTAAACATCCTTTCGCCCCTATTTTGGTACAATATATATTTGATATTGCCCCATATTTGGCATAAAATATGTTGGTTATTGTCTTAAAATGACACACCAACATAATAAATGTTGTTTGAATTCAATCGATAGATCTTTGTGTGTGTTGTTTAAAGTAAATTTTGGAGATTTATTAGATTTCAACTGTTTTTTCTATCTAAATAGTTTCAAATTTAACTTTTCAATTGCAATTTACATCCATATAAATATTTTACATACAGTTTTTGCACAGTTTTAACGTAATTAAATTTTACCATACATAAAATTTAATGCACATTGTGTTTTTGTGTGATTGTACATAGAGTATCTGGGAGGAGGAGGGGTTCACATGTTCAAAATATTTTCAATCTTGACCAGAGCAGATTAGTGCAGGAGCAAAGTTCCACACGCATTTTATAAGAGTATTTTTGCCTTATTAAAAAAAAAAAATCTGCATTTAAAAAAGGTGAAACTTTTTATACTAATATGCCAATACTCTTGGAAGTTTGCCACTGCAGTAATAATATGCTTCAAAGTTAAACAGGAATGTGCCAGTAGGTTGCAGTGTTGCCAGTTTTTTTTTTTTATAATTCTGATTGCTTGATTGCTGCCACTTTTTTTAAATAGTAATATTTCCTTTATTTAATGGCAAATTTAATAAAGCGACTATTACTGTTTCAAAACAAATGACAGCGATGAAGTAATCTGAATAATAGGAATCAACAGGCAATACTAGTACTTTAGCTGTCCCAGAGTCAGAGTCGATCATTTTTGTCACCGACTCCGCAGTCCTGGTTCCAACGCTCTACCAGGATGATCTCCTCTCCTCACTTCTATATTTTGGCAAAGCTGCACCCTGCAGCACAAGATGAATATCTTCATGAGCCACAACTCTGTAACAAACATGAGATGGAAAAGAATTAATTTGCCATTATTTACTCAGCATTAATAAAATGAATATATTAATTTGTAGACATGGCACACATCCTTAAATAGTAATTGAATTTTTAATTGCTAGCATATTCCCTTAAATAGTAATTGGATTTTTTATGGCTGGCATACACCCTTAAATAGTAGTAATTGAATTTTTAATTGCTTAACAATTAAAAATATGATTTCAAGGAAGTGATAAATGTGTAAAAATGAGAAGAGAGTACTTTCTCTGGGTTATGTTAATTTCACAAACTGATTATTAAATTGTAATGTTTCTACAGTACATTTTTGGATTTTTTAAATTGGGGTTTCTGAGATAATTTTTACTGGAGTTATTAAAACTGTAGTGCTTTTCTATCTTTACAATAGAATGTTGGTCGACAAAATTGGAGGCTTCATTTTTTACAGCGACAATTAAATTAAACTGATTATTTTATATTACTTATCATGGATTAATTTCTGAATTCAGTAAAAATTAAACTAAATAATTCCAAAAGCTACTTTTGGTAGTCTGCAAACGATTGGGGATGATAAAGTTTAGCTGAGAAAAAAAAAGACATAAAATAAAAAAATTGCACAGGAGTGTCATATGTTCTTAATATGGACCTAAATGTAAGCATAATTCAAAACAAGACCTTGTTAAAAAATGTCAACTTGAATAACATATGTTAATTTCAGATTGGATTTTTTACAATTATTTAAAGAAAAAAAATCCCAATTTCATAAAAACAGGGGTGCTTCTCTATTATCCTGTCGACCACTTTTCATAACAAAAAACTATCGCCAAACTGTAACGCCAAATAAACGGGAGAACGTTGCCATTGGAATATTAAAATAAATAAATAAATAAAATATAAGAATTTAAGAACACAATTGTTAATTTAGTTAATGAAATAACTAATAAATCAGTAAAACATAATTAAAAATACATGCAAATATCAAATTAAAAACCACTTGATGACGTAACAAACATGTAGTAATGCTTCTGACATCAAGTAAATGGGACTGCATTTTTGGCGTTTAATCTTACAGTTTGGCGATAGTTTTTTGTTATGAAAAGTGGTCGACGGGATAATAGAGAAGTACCAAAACAGGATCTTGTCAAAAAAGTTTGGAAAGACTCCTATAATAAATTTATGTGAGGTGATTGTTATGCTGTTATTTTAGTAGTAACTTGCTTTAGTGTTTTTAAGAAATACAGCTATTACATAAAATTTAACTATTTGTTTATCAAAGTAATAGTGAAAATTTTAAAGTTTTAATCAATCATTGTTATCATGTCTCTTTATTTTTAATATTTTTTTCTCTTTCAGAAATTCAAGATAAGCTATGGAGCGAAGCCATATTAAAGAAAAGTCAGTTCAGATTCATGGAACAAGATCTGATTATCATTATCTTCTAGCTGAAATGAGTAATATTTTTTAATATCTATACGTGTTATAGTTTTTAAAAGTGTGTTTTAATTTTATGTTAGTAAAAGAAAAAAAAAAAAAAAACCTCTCATGTAAATTTAATGTTGAAATGAAAGTTTCTGTATTATACAATACTACCTAACAGTATATTAAACCTCTATGCACATACACTGCGCTGCATCTGGCTTATGCCAGCATAAAAACTGGAAAGAATCTGTAAACACAACTAATTTTCTAAAAATCTTCTGTAACAATCTGCTAAACCCACACATTATGTCTCTCTTCCTCCTCTTCCTTGTGCATTTCCTCACATATGAATAAGTTTATTTTATTAATTTATCATTTATTACAAAATCCATCAAATCCACTGATAAAAGAAATAAATATTTACCTGTCAGTTTATTGATTGAATGAAGGGAATCCTTAATATTTCCTCTTCAAACAAAATGCCTGTCACCTGTCTTACCAAAACTGTTTTTATGATTGCTTAGTGATATAGTCGAAGTTCATACCAGCAAACAAAAGCAAGAAAATAAAAGAATTGTTTGATTTAGTTCTCTGAAATTGCCTGCAAAAACTGAATTTGTTTTCTTTGATTTAGTATGCCAGTAGGAATCCTACTGAACCAAGCATCTTTGCATTCCCAATCAAAAAATGATTTTGTATAAAAATTCTTAATAAATATAAACTTTAATTCGGCTCATAATTACCTGTTAAAGTGCATCCCAAAAGTTTATAGACAACCATTTTTTTGGATTTAAGAGCTAACTAAATGAGTAAGAAAGACAAAATAAATTATGCAAACATATAATGATGAAATAATAATAATAAAATACTCGAACAGCTTTTAACAGTCATAGATTTAATATAAAAAAATAAAAACAAAAAATGCTGGCCCAAAATATATATAGACAACCAGTGTTAAAAGCTGATTTAAGTACTGATATCCAAAATTTGCATATTCCAAGGTCATGTACTTGTGACATAATAGTTTCCTGAGATAAAAGCAAATATGTCTTTCCGTTTACGGCTGATTGCAAAGATGCCTCGCAATGTGCAGTTTTCCAAAAAGGAAATGTTGCAAATCTATTGCTTAAAGACTCATGGATGGAAAGTTGTGGGCATTGCTAGAAAAATTGAATGCAGCAGAGTTGGTATTTACCAAATTCTGTCAAAAGCTGACAATTTTTAAATAAAATCTTGTTCTGGGCAACCAAAGAAAACAACTAAATGGTAAGACAGAGAGATTTTGAGATTAATTTCAACCCATAACCTGTCTGTACAGCCGTTTATAAAGAAGTAAGCATTCCAGTTTCAAAATCGACAGTCCATTGACGGCTGAATTCAAATACATTTCTTGATTATTGCAAAATATGTTGTTTACAAAACAGCATAAAGACACTTGTGTTCAGTGGGTCCAAAATCACATGAATTGGACAGATGAAGGGTTGAGTGTTCTTTTCAGTTATGAAAAGAAATTTAATTTAGATGGCCCCAATGGTTGAACATGGCACAATATTGGCAAGGAACCATGAACTTATTTCAGCTAACAACAAAGAGCGGGTTCACTCATGGTGTGGGGAGCATTTTCTTATAATGGAACAACCAATATTGCTTTTTTGAAAGGTTGTCAATGTTCCAAAGATTACTAGCAAATGCTTTAAGCGCAGTTACTTTCATTTGGAAAATTGCTAAGTGGGGACAGATGGATATATCAGCAAGACAATTGTTCCATTCATGTGTCCAACTCCACAATGCAGTGGTTTAGACAAAACCAAATAACTATTATGGACTGGCCAGCCGTAAGTCTTGACCTGAACCCAATAGAGAATCTCTAGGGAATATTAGCTAGAGACGTATATGTTTATGGGCATCAATTTGCAACGGTTCAAGATCTAAAGCCACAAATGGAATGAAGTTGGTTTTCTTTAAAGCCAGAATTTCTTCAAACTCTTGTTTTGAGTATGCCTGATCGAGTTTTTGAAGTGATTAGAAAAAATGACTTAAAAATTTTAACATGGGGGGAAAAAAATGAGTTGTCTATAAACTTTTAGGACAGTCAAATTTAAATTTTTCTCACAAAGTCTGTGATTGTATAATATTATTTTTGTATAGTATTATTGTTGTCTTGATATTATTTATAATTATAAATTGTTTTGAAATTCCTACTCCTCTTTTTCAACTGTAAAATAAGAAAACCCCATTGTCTATAAACTTTTGGGATGCACTGTATCTGTGCTTCTTTGGAATTCGATTTCAGAACCTTTGGTTTGAAATGCCACAGTTAAAGATCTTTGTGTTACAGAGTCGCAATTACTTTTTTTTTCTGCTTCTTCACTGAGCATTTCACTTATTTTCTTCAGCAATGTTATCACATGGGAAATCCAGAAACTTGCCCAGAGCTCATAGATTAGAGTACCCCCAAATTTATCACCTTATTCTGCAATTGAGCATTTCTTGTGGTAGGGTGTCTTGAAATCTCATATAACCCTAGATCTTCAATATATTTTCTTTCATGTGTTTCTAATTTTATTTATTTAACTTAATTGTTATTTATTTAATTCTAAATTATTCATATTCTTACATATTTAACATATAAAACCAATAAATTCAAAATTGTGTTTTAATAATATAGAAAATACAATAATGTTACCTCTTTTGTCAGAATTTATGTATGTGTAAAATAATTCCTTTTCCCCCATTAAAAACATAACATCAGAATTTCAAATGTGATTTTTTTTAAATTTTTAATATGATGCATATTTTCTACTGCTATTAATACTTTGTTATTAAATTATAGAATAGATGAATAACAGAGTGTCTAGCCACCTGGATAACCTGGAAAAGTCAGGGAAATTTATATGTACTGGAGAAGTCAGGGAAATTTGAAAATTCCAAGAAAAAGTTTTGAGCTTTCAAGAAAAAAAAAAAATAGGAAAATGTTTCTTATAAAACTAAGAATTTGAATAATAAAAAGTTAAAATTTCAGTGCAAATTCACCTTGTTTAATAACTAAAATTCATAGAGATACAACTAAATGTAAATATATTGCTTGAAGGTGCGTAAAAACATACATAAAACATTTAAAAGCACATTAAAGTCCTTTTTAGCACTTTCCAACCTAGTTGAAAAGTGCTTATGACTTCGGTTTGTCTGGCCGTCTGCCGTCTGTCCGTGCTCTAACTCCCGTAAATATGCTCGGATTGCTCTGCAATTTTTATATGTTATTGTCGTTATCTATAGCATGTTCCCTATTTCAACGGAAGTGTGTAGCACTTATAGTTTTTTTACAGGGATATTCAAAAGAATTCCGTTACATTGCGGTCTATGGGGAAAAATCATTTGCGGTTTATTTAAATAATGTTTCACTATTTTAAACGCATTGTAATTTATATATATTACTAAGGTGCATTAGAAGAAGCTTAATATGGAACAGGGTGTGCATAGCACTTATAGTTACTTTACAGGGACAGTAAAAATAATTCCGTTACATTACGTCTATGGAGAAAAATCGTCTGCGGTTTATTTAAATAATGTTTCACTATTTTAAACGCATTGAAATTTATATAGATCACTAAGGTGCATTACAAGAGACTTACTACGGAATAGTGTGTGTATAGCAGTCATCGTTCATTTACAGGGACGCGCAAAAGAATTCTTTACTGTCTGTTAACAATAATTCCTGGAAGTGCGTTTTAAGTTATTGAACGCGATTTTAATTTTAACTGGCTTTTTGTCTATTACGTGGTGTGTATAAATTCTGTAGATCCTATACAGGGCAGCACAAAAGTTCGCGAACACATTTCTGTTTATTGACAAACTCCAGACGGAGAATTTTAAACTGTGCTACGCGTTTCCTAACTGAACTAAAATTATCATCCTATGTAGTATATATACAAATCTATAGATCCTATACAGGGCTGAATGAAAGTATTCGGATATTTTTCCGAATATTGTATATGTTGGAAATTCCTGAAATTATGTTTTTAAATATGTTATGCGTTTTCTAAATTGTTTACTTAGATGTTAGCTTTTAGCTTATTAAACGGTATGATTTGTAAAATTATTTTGGAAGCGTTGGAAAGTGCTATATAATCTATGCTTGACGCATGATTTTTCGTTCTTGTTAAAAATTCAAAATGTTTTCAACTGAACTACTTGGTCATCATCAGTGAGAAACTAACTGTGCAATTAGTTTTTCACTGATGATGACCGAGTAGTTCGGTTGAAAACTTTTTGAATTTTTTTAAAAGAACTTTAATGTGCTTTTAAATGTTTTATGTATGTTTTTACGCACCTTCAAGCAATATATTTACATTTAGTAATATCTCTATGAATTTTAATTTTAAGAATTTGAAATTGCAGCGGCATTAAAATCAAACTTTGCTCTTCATAAGAACTGTAAAGAGTATTTCAACCTCTCGTGTGATTCATTTTGTCTATCCCCTTTCAGTCCTTCTTTATAACTCAGAGATTTTCAGTTCCAGCTTCACTGAAACTTTCTACTGAATGTTGTAGGATTGATTAGGTGTTTCATTTTGTATACTTATCTTTGTTTGGGAACTGAACATTTGTTAGCTTAATTTATTAAATATTTATTATTTGTATTAAAATATGTCAAAGCAATCTGTATTTAATTGTGACTGTTGTGATAAAGAATTTCATCCTGATTTTCAAAATGGATAGAATCTGATGCGAAAAGTGAATGTTCTGCAAAATGTTTAGTATGTAAAATGTTCAACAATTTGTCAATTTTGCAAAAAATTATGTAAGAAATCAGTAATTTGTGCCTCAGAATCAGTTGTGAAAGTTTCACTCTCAAATTCACAACTTTTAAGATTTTTTGTGTGTAACGTCACAAAATCTTGATACCTGGAATTATTTTTTTTTTATTGGTATGGAAAACCTGGAAATGGCAGGGAAATTCATTGCTGATCTGGAATAGACACCCTGGAATAAATAGATAAGGATTACTATAATGTGCATATTTTTCTTTCATCTTTAGTTAAGTTGCTAAATAGGCAAATTGTGCATGTAATTTTGTGCAAGCATTCAGGACCTTAATTAATGCATGGTGTTCAGGGTCCAAGGACAATGGGACCAAAATTTCAGAAGCCCTGAGGTCTCGGACAACACATTTCATACATAATCACATAATAAATTTACATTCAATTAATATCCATAAGATGACCACATTTTAAAAAACTTTTAGCTTCAAAAATTTATAAATTTTTAAGCTTTACCTTTTTTAAACTTCATAACTTTATTGACTTTTTAAAACTTTATAAGATTTTTAAATCAAAAAGCTGAAGCTGATCACCTTAATGTGAACTGTCTTTGAAAATTGGGGACATCTTTAACTTTAGAAAAACTTTATTTATTAGAGTATCGGCAAGGATACAGGCCACCTGTTCAGATTTGAAGTTCTTGTCCAAACTATGAAAATCTGTATTAGAAAACTTTTGTGAGTTTACATGTGAGGCCACCAAACTGCATGAGGATGTGGGCTTCCCTTTGGTTTTAGTGGATTTTGCAACTAACAGAAAATAATCCAAAAGTAACAAAAATCACTTTATACAATAATTTAATTTGCAAAAATCAGCATTGAGATTAATAATAAAAGCTGTAGATTCTATCTAACAGAGTAAAAAAAATTGCATAATCTGTTTTGTTTGTTTTTGTTTTGTTTTCGAAATACTGAAATTAAATTTGAGATTTTGGAATCTACTTTAACTTGTTGGTTTATAGAATTATGAACTTCAACTCCCTCCATTACCAGTAAAGAAACTACAAAAAGAAAAAGGAAGGAAAAGGGGGGAAAAAAATTAAACGAAGCCATGTCAGCTAATGGCGTCTGATGTATGTAAAATCCGTCGTGGGTGCAAAGTCCTCCAATTTCACTATGAATTATACCTCTGGAAGTGCCTAGTCAGGTGAAGGTCTCATCACTTGATCAAGGTTCGAAATTACGAGACCAATTCCTTTCTCTTTAATTTTTTTTTCCTTTTTTTAATCAGCCGATTCTACAAGGTTGGGTGGAAACCGTGAACCGTCAAACAGAGAAGCTGTGGCAAACTACTAGAGAACACTACAGACAATATGTAATACATAGCGGAAATGCAAATATTTAAACTGAATTATGTTGAGAACGCTACAGACAATATGTAATACATAACAGAAACACAAATATTTAAACTGAATTATGTTAACTTGTCATAGTCTATATTAGCAACCATAGTCAGTGTGAATACAGCCCGAAAGCAAGCCTTTTTTTAGGGTTTCGTTCATCTTACGAAACCCTATTACTCCCGCTCCGTTGTCTGTCTGTCACAGAGCCATTCTCAAATACTATGTAACTTACAGAGTTGAAACTTTGTGTATAAATCTGAATAGTAGCTATAAAGAGCTCAAAATATTAAAATTTAAAAAATTCGTATTATTTTAATAAATGGAGATAAAAAACCAAAATTCTAACAGCCTTTTCCAATTAAATGTAAACACTTTTCGTTATAGCAGATGCCAAAAATTAAAAATCCACGATAAAATTCTTTCTACAATAATTAATTTTCTATCAGACGATTTCCACGTGAAAATTTAAAATGATATAAAAAGTTTCACCAATTGAAAAAAAGATTAATATGAAATAAAATTGATTGACGTCATAGTGGTAATAAAACTGAAAGATTTCTCAATAATACAATGAGTATGAGTATGTGTAATGTACACAAAGCAGATTAATATCACGTCATTAGAGAATTAAAAAGAAAATATGACGTCATATCAGAAGTTTAACGGATTTTTCAAATGTTTCAGAATAATACAAAGCGAGTATCAATATGAATAATAGAGAATAGTAAATATATGATATAAATGCTGGACAATTATACCATGAAACATTTCTACATTAAAGACGTGAGTATAAAACATCACAAATTTACTGAATGGTGTATACAAAACCGGTATATATGACCGGTAAATTTTTACTTTATAAAAAACATGATTTTTTGAGTTTCTAAATGAAATTTATTTGGATTTATTAAAGAAAGGATAAAGTGTTTTGAAAGGAATATCAAATGAAACCCTTTGAGCGATCTTTGATCACACTTACCCACTTGTTTAAATTTTTTTTTCTCCCCTTTCCTTATTTAACAACGTACCCAAATTAATAACAATCTAGAACTGGCCAACACAGTAACTAAGTGACTCTCACCAAATAGCGTTGCAGCCAATGACACCCAAGGAGCTAGTCAGGTAGATCTCCACTATGAGGAGATTAGGCATATTTCATCCCGCGGCCAGGTACACAAACTCGTTAAACTGGGCATAATGCCCGGCAGGTAAGGGCATGGTCTGCAGTTTAATAATAATAATAAGAAGAAGAAGAAAGCTACTTGTTTAATCAACATAAGTGAAAAATAAATAACCTTTTATTGTTATTATTTTGTTAGACAGATCGAACATCAACAACAATAAAAATCAAGTGCTAACAAAATATCATGATTTCATTTTTAAAAAAAAACATTATTAAATCCTTTGTACATAAAAAGTTACAATTCATTCATTAATGCTCAAATATAAATCTTGACTAATATTAATGTCACTATCATACCACCCTTCAACTTTTGCTTATACAAATTCTTATTTAATCTATGCCATCCCAAGAATTGGGCAGTGTAAGTTACAGATGCATCAAATAAATTGTACCAGCAAGATAGATTTAAAAAAAAAAAATTAAAAAATGGTGTCACCAAAACAAATGAATGTATGTTTTGACAATTTAAACTATTCCAAGTTACTGATTATAATATAAACTACTTAACTAGTAGCAATAAATAATTGACTCTTAAAGTACACATGTCACAATTTCTTCTTTTTTTTTTTCATTATAAAAAAAGAAGTAGTGTTCAAATTATTTTTTACAATTCCTTCATATTCTTATTAATGTGCATACATGTTTATATAATTTCAAAAGTTTATTTTAATGAATTTGGCAATGTAAATTACAACTCCTCTTAATTTCAATTTTGTAACAAAATTTCATTTATATTTACAGAAGCACAGAATTTTGATGTGATAAAGTTTGCAACATATCGTACTGCATCAAAACTTCGTTTTATACAGAAGAAAACAAACAGTATGGAATTCTTTTATTAATGTATTATTTATTTATTATTTCTACTATGCTGATACATTGATACCTTAGTCAAACTCAAAATGTTCATTAACACTATTTTTACTGGTGTCAAATGACATCTTTTAAAAGAATTAGTTATTTTATTTGTAATTTTTAGATTTAAACAATAACAAATCATTTTTAATACATTAAAGACTTATTTTTATGTGTATTAGCTTTAAAAATATCATAGATCAAAACTTCAAAAGGTGTCATTTGAGACTAATAGAAGTATTGTTAACCAAAATTGATTTCTTGTCGCATTAAAATACTAAACTGCTGCATTATGTCATTGCACATGAAAAAAAAGTTTGTAAGGTGAATCCAGGTTTGTTAGCAAAGTCAGACGAACAGGGAGAACAATGATCTATAGACAAGGTATCACTCTATTTTATTATTATTACTTGTATTTATTGACTAACTGATCTCCAATCACATTTTCTTGTCAAAGTCAAAGCCAGTTGTTTTTTAGAGTACCTATGTGAGTTGCAATGCCCATGTTTATCTTGTATCTAGTACTTGCAGAATGAAAACATATATTATAATATACATGACCTCGAGATAGAATTTAGCACATTTTTTTTGTGAACCAAAAAATGGTGAACTGTTTTGAGGTGCGTTCGTAATTATATAAATACGTAGCACCTATTGTCGTCGTCTGGTCTGTCCGTCTGCCCGCCTGCATATAACAATGCAAAAACTACCCAACCAAATGGTTTGAAATTTAAGATATATTATCTTTGCAGAATTTTGTCGAGACATTTCAATTTTTTAAAAAATTGAATAAAAACTTTAGAAAATATTAATAAAAACATTTATTAAGAAATTTGATTTTTTTTTTTTTTTTTTAATTGGTGCTTTCTTTTTATAGGAGCTTTTGAGGTTTAATCGTAAAGTGACCGAGATACTTATTTTATTACAGAAATTAATCTGCAGACGATATAATTCATTTCACAGAATTAAAAATCATCAAGATATGAATATTTATATAACTAGCTATAGTACAAACGCACCTCGTTTGTAACGTTTGACGTACAATTTCCAACTTGTTGTCCATTGTGATAGGGAATCAAGGTGGAGTGTAAACACTTCAGGCGTTTCTGACAATAATTGATGGCAGCAGCACAGTCAAGACGGGGGTGGACAAAGATAAAATTTTATATACAGGTATCCGTTGCTTGGAGTGAGATTTTCAGTTAGTGCAATAAACTTTTTTTTAGTATACAAAGCACAAAATGGATTATGCTTTTTTTTCCCAGCAAGATAATGTCAAATTTATAAAAATGAAATTAGCAGAAAAAGTCAAAAGAAGAAATAACATTAAAGAATTCTAAGAAGCTTTTCAAAATTTTTTATTGTTATTTTTTGGATTTTTCTGAAAGTTTTGTGTTTAACAATTTGATTCCTGGCAGCTAATAAAAGGATTACCAATTTTGTGCTTTGCACACTAATCAAAATTTTCCTGCACTAATTAAAAAAAGTATCTAAAAAAAGTTTACTGGATTAACAGGAAATCACATTAACTTCTTTTTTTCCTGCATCCTGACATGAACACTATAATGAGGGGTTACTGTGTATCGTCTGTGTGTATGTAAATAGATATATACATATTTATTAATTACTAGTGGTTTAAAAAATATATATGTTTGGCAACTTTTTGATTGGTGCACTTTCCAAGCCTGCACCAAACCAATAACTTCATACAAGCATAACAGCCAGTTACCATTTAAAAAAAAAAATCCTCAGAGTTTGGCGACTTTTTTCCTTTTTATAACCAATTTTAAAAAAAACTGTGCGTGGGTGTCATTATTTAACATCTTAGTTCAAATTAATATGTCTATTTTATCATTATTGATTTAAATGCTATTTTTAAGAGTTATAGTGTAGTTTGGAAAACATTTATTTCTTCTAGTACATCTACCAGACATCTGGAACATTATTTAACTAAATTTTCTTTTATCTGTCAGGGTTTTGAGAAAAATAATAAAATTTATTCTTCCAAACTGATTTAAAATAATTAAACACTAAGACATAAAGGAACAAAGGAATTTTTGTCAGGGGAAAGGGGAAACATAAAACTTTATCTTTCATTTCAATTTCTTAATGTATATCTAAAATTACTTTTATATTTCTTAGTAGCTATTGCATAAAATTAAATGTGATTTTTACTTCAATGTAATTTTTTCTTGTTTTGTAGTGCATCTACTAGACATCTGGAATATTATTGAAGCTTTTCGAGAAAATGGATTAGGTGCTTTAGACTCTCGCATTGAGTTAAGCACTTCTAGACTCAAAACACTTGTGAATTCCATATATTTTTCCCTGAACAAGAGGTTACCAGTATCTCAACAAATTGATATTGAGTACAGTAGTGCTGTATTATGTAATTGGCTGTGTGCAACTTTTGATCCGTAAGTATGAATTTTTAAACTTTATCTTTCCTTTCAATTTCATAATCTACATCTAAAATTACTTTTATATTTCTTACGCTAGCCACGTGAAGAAACGCTCAAGCTAATGTTAAGTCTATGGGAAGGTTCTTGCGCGATTTCTCGCTCGCATTTTAATATTTTTAAATGATTTTTTTTGCATAGGATAGCTGAGGTCGATCTCTAACGTTGTTAGTTTTTACTTTTTTGATTTTGGTTACAGTTTTTTTATAAGCAGACATTTTCAATTTTGGAACCAGTTCTGAAAGTGAAAGTACCCTTATATAAAAAAAACTGGAACCAAAATCGAAAAAGTAAAAACTAACAACGTTAGAGATCAACCTCAGCTATCCTATGCAAAAAACATCATTTAAAAATATTAAAACACAAGCGAGAAATCACGCAAGAACCTTCCCATAGACTTAACATTAGCTTGTGTGTATTTTTACATGACTGATGTAGGCTCTTAATAGATATTACATAAATTAAATGTGATTTTTTCTTCAATGTAAATTTTTCATGTTTTGTAATTTTACTTAGGAATGGTAAATTTGTGATTTTAGATCCTTTAGCGGCAAACTTACAACTAAATTTGCTGATACTGTTAACTGTACTATATCCTCCCAATTTTTCCAGTAGCAAATTTTAAATCGCACGTTTAAATACCTTTCAAAGAATTTATAATAAAGCCATCTGAAAACAATAGTTATTAAATTTTTTTCCTTTTAATTCTTGTAATACTAATATAAAAAATGCTTCTTTGCTGTGAATGGCATACCATGGGCACTTGCAGCAAGAGGCAGGGGAAAGCAATTGCTCTTTCCTTAATTTTCAAATTTAACTAAATTTTCTTTTATCTCTCATGGTTTTGAGAAAAATAATAAAATTTATTCTTCCAAAAGGATTTAAAATGATTAAACACTAAGACATAAAGAAACTAAGGAATTTTTGTCAAGAGGAAAGGGAAACATGGAAGACAATTTTGAGCCCTGTTCTTCTTTTTACCTTCATGTGTTTAAAAATTATTTTAAATAAGGAGTTCAGGACTTCAGAATTCCTCCTGAGGAAAAAAATAATTAATAAACTGTTCCAAATCTTTATTTTGAAAAAAAAAAAAATCTGTACAAGCCTCTTTTTGAATTTTTAATATAACTTATTTGTTAATATATCTTATATATATTGTTTTCTATGTTGACATGTTTAAAAATTGTCTTGTACATGGGATTCTGGCAAAAAAAAAAATCTTAGTTTAGTTTATTTCTTATTTATATTCTCTATTACAAAAAAAAAAAAAGAAAGAAAGAAAGAAATGAAAAAAAAAAGTGATCTTATCAGCAGATTGCAGACTCATTTGATCCACAATCTTGCCAATTCCTGGATTTTGTTCTGCTGCAGGTGCCCTTGGAGGCCCATTTTAATGATTATCATTATTTTATTATTATTATCTTGTAAGGACTAAAATATTTTGTGGATGGTCACAAAATAGGATATTTTATATTAAATTCATTGAATCTATCATATTTCTAATAAAAAGAAAAGTGACCAGTTAAACTGATGTCATTGAGCTCACAGGCTATTCACACTAATTGTATATTATACTCTTATTTCAAAGAATAATGCCCTTCGAAAAAGAAAGAGATCAACAATAAATTAAGGGCGATTAGCCAGGGTTGGCAAGTTTTTGACAGTGTGACGGTTTTATCCGGTTTTAACCATGGTTTTAACCGTCATGTCAAAAACCCCTTTTTGACATAGTTTTTGACAATGACTGTCAAAAACCTAAAATTGAGTCCAAAAACTGATTAAAATTATTTTTACAACAACATTAAATTTACAATTTTTCATAATTTTTAGTGTTAGATACATGGGTAAACTTTTCGACATTAAAAAAGACCTATCTAGAACCCCTTTACAAAAATCGATTTAATAAATCAAGTCCCTTCACAAAATTTCTCTAAATAAAATTGGTTCCTTCACAAAATTCCATTCCATAAAAACATACTCTCCATTAATTATTTTTATTTTGTTAGGTTTTAAAATGTATAATTTACAAAGAAAACAAGTTCACAAGAAATGAAAACTTTAACAGAATGACTTAAAGAAGTTATCATTAAATGCTTGGTTTGAATTTGAGCAGCTGGATTTTATCTTTCATAACAAAATAAATTTCACAAAAATAATTTTTAGTTTTCAAACATAAGCCTCAAGAAAAAAAAAAAATCTATGTCGACACCTGAAAACTCAAAACATGAGTTTGGTTTAACAAATTACTTTGAAAATAATTGTAAGCTATAAATATATAATAAAATAATAATTAAAAGTATCGTTACATTAAACTAAACAAACTATTAAATAGTACTTTACTTGTATAATTTAATGTATAACATTTCATATAAATAACATACTTATTTTTATATTGTTTTAATGTTTGTCCCCAAAAAAGGTACTAAAACAGAGGAATGTTTTTTTTCAAATATGTAAATCATATTCAAAGGTTGGAGTAGCATAGTTGAGATTTATTCCAATAGAGCGAAAAATGCCGGGACCAGGACTCGAACCTGGGCTTGTTCATTATGACCTAATTACATGGTATACAGGAGTTAGTTTCTGCGTTGTATCACATTCATCATGTAAAAATGCTATAGTTATAGCTCATATGAATAAAATTAGCACTGCAGTTCACAGCCATGTCCAACAAATAAGAGTGAATTATGCCAACCAGGATATCGTTGGGATAGCTTAGTAGGAAGGGCGTTGGCACGGCAAGCCAAAGTACCCAAGTTCGAGTCCTGGTCCCGGCATATGTTCGCTCTGTTGGAATAAATCTCAGCTATGATACTCAAACCTTTGGATTAAAAAAAAATACTATTTTATAATGTATAATAAATAAATTTAACATAAAGAAATAATTCTAAATAATTAAACTGAAACTAACATAATAACATGAAGATATATTATGTATGTGTATAAAAATTGAAAATAACAACCCATTTTCTTTTAAGTTATTGATTTAAAGAACGTTTAATTATGTAGATTTTATATTATAATTAATTTAATTACTTAAAGAACGTTTGTGTTGCAATTGTGGTTTATATTTAAAGTTTATGTACAACATAAACATTTAGAATCATTAAAAGTCTAGGTAACTTATGAACAGTCATTGAATAGTGGTTACTTTAGCTTTACACAAGCCTTTATTTATTTATTTTATTTATTTTATTTATTTTTTTAAGTATAAATTAGATTGCTAATTTTTTTTATAATATACCAAATACTTAATTTAATAGTAATAAAGATATAAAAGGTACTTTGAAGAATGCATTTAATAGTAGATTCAATATTTTTTGCTATTTTTCCTAGCATGGCAATTGACAAATATTTTGAATAATGATACATAATTTTATTGCAACTTAATTACAGTATGACTAAATGAAAATTATTTATAATATATAAATTATTATTTAATCAGTTTTTAGCTTGATATAATATAAAATATCACTAATGATTGCTAAAAAAAATATGTATAAGGTTTTTGACACTTTTCGACAGTTCTTGACACTTTTTGACAGTTTTTCACACTTTTCGACAGGTTATTGACATGTCATGTCAAAAACCCAACCCTGCGATTAGCACACCCCCCCGTCGACCCCCTTTATACTTAACCAGTGAATCCCCAAACCTAATCAGGGAAGCGCCTTATCACAATGAACCTATATACAAAATTTGAAGCAAATCGGATAATTCTGCATGAAAAACCCATTTATCTAAATTAAGGGAGGGGATTTGCCCTCGTTCCCCTTTTATACTTAACCAATGAAACCCCAAAACTAATCAGGAAAGTGCCTTATCACAATGAACCTATAAACAAAAGTTGAAGCAAAACGGATATTTCTATCAAGAGTTATCGCGTTATGTACATACATACAGAACGGGCAGGCACATTAGCTCTCAGGCTTTGATAGCCGGTGAGCTAAAAAGAAGTCCACTTCTGTAAAAAGGACCTAATCTTTTATAAGTGTGTGGGTTACAGGTACGCAGAATAATTAAAGCCTAGTGACGTCACTGTATAAAAAGATACAGCATTTGAATAAATGGAAATTCTTGCAAATAATAATAATAATCTGAAATCAGATAATGAAAGTGTCTTCACATAATATCAAACTTTTGCATATTTATTTCTTTTTTTGCACAAGTTTTTGAAAATCAGAATCAAAGTTTTTTAAACATATGGATATGCATTGTGTATCATAACTACATATTTAGCACAGTTTTACATATTTGAATATGTATATCAAATATCAAATTTAAAGTCTACTTTGTATCAATTTTAAAACATTTCAGAATTTTTAAGTTTTCAAATGTTTGTTTTTATTGTAAATTTCATCCATTCCAAGGAAAAGGTGTAAATTTAATTCTTATAATAAAATAAAAATTAAAAGATTGCAAATATTTCCAAATAAATAAGGTTTATTGAGCCATTCTCTGTTAAATGCTAAAATACTAGCATTTAGAAACATGTTATCATTTTTATTAAATTTTAACATTCTCAGTTGTGTCACACTTTTATGTATATCATGCTTCGTTGCTGTTTTCAAAGACAAGGTATAGTGAGTGCTACTGTATTATTTCTCTCTGTAAAATATCTCAAATTGGTGTAAAATTTTAATTTATCTGATAATGACCCTAATAGTTGTTCAATGTATCACATGTTTGTTTTACAGGAAATATAAGAATTGCAAATAATCTCTTATAATTTATGGTTATAATATTGAATTGTATATCATACTGCAATATGTAAATTGCAAAGATGAATGAGTATAAGACATTGCATCTCAATAATTGGCACTATCTAAAAAGTAAGCAAAACAAAGGTATACTAGATTTAGAACTTAATTCAAAAATTTGGAAATTGAGCTATAGTAGTAGAAAAATGTGTCTTGTCCAGAAAAATAAATAGTTATTGACTGTACAAAATGCCACAGTGGTAAAAATTCAATATTCTGCATTCCAATATGATGTAAAAAATATGTATGATATGAGAGTCAGTTCTATATTTAAATGAAAAACAAAAAAAACTAATTATTTATTTTCATTTCATTTAAAAAAATTTTTAAAAGTTTAAAACATTACTAATTTATTTGAATAAATACTATTATTCTTTAATGAAATTTCTTCTATTTTTAATCTTTACAGAGATCTCTTTGTTTAAGAAATTCTCCAATTCTGATAATAAATTTGCCTAACTATTTTATAAAAAAAAAAAATGTGTACCATACCATTGAAATGTTTAATACATTTAATGAAATTGTATATATTCATATACTTTAAAAATATTTTTAAATACATTTTTACAAGATTTGTTTATTTTTTTAAATTATTTCAGAATAATTTGTAAATGTAATGTACTTTTTAATATCTCTTAAATGTTTACTTATTTCATTTTATAGAGAGGAAACTGGAAAACTAAGATTATTCTCTTTAAAAATAGCCCTTGCCATAGTTTGTTCTGGTAAAATTACAGATAAACTTAGATGTAAGTCCTTTCTTTAATATTTTATTATTTTAACTTTAAAGTTTCTTGGTTATTGTTTCTTACTAATTTTATATTAATCTGCATTTTATTAATTACTAGCTGACCTGCCCAGCGTTGCCTGGGTCCATTATAAAACTTTAAATAAACCCAAAATTTGTATTTTATGTATTTTACCCAATTTTGTATGAATTTATATCTTTAATGACAAAATCGCAAAATTGTAAAAAAAACATTTACTTCTTTTTTTAAATAAGATCCTTATATAGTTTAAAAAAATAGCTTTTGTTGTCCAAACCCTTTGAAATTTTCAATGGTCATAAATATAATGGTTTTACAACCCGTGTAAAAATTACATAAAAAATATTGTTATCTGGTTGTAAAACAAATATGTGTTCTTTTCATGTCAGGTCCGTTAAAATAAAAAACAATAGTATTCGTTGTCCAATCTCTCTGAAATTTTAGTCGTTTATAAATATAACTGTTTCCAAGTTCTCTATAAAATTATGTGAAAATATATGCATTTTAAATAGTGAAAACATTACCTGAAGCCGCAGAAAACATCCCGTTATGTGTTTCACCGAAAATATCTCAGATTTTATTATTTTTTTTAAATACTTGTTCTTGTCCAAATGCTTCAAAATTGTTGTTGATGATGTAAATATGGTCTTCTGAGATGTTCTAAAAAGATTGTGTCAAAATATGAACATTTAGTAACTTGTAGCATAAGAAAAAAAATCTTCTCATGAGGCACGAAATGGTCTGCATTCGCTGGTGTTTTTGAAAGGGTTAAAATCCGTATTTAAGAAAAATAATTATACTGTCTATTAGAAGAAGGTTTCAGCTCTAAGTGCATATGTTTGGTTTGTCTGTATCTCTAAAATTGTGCTATTGAGGGGCGTTGGCATAAGAGAGAAAACATAAGCCTGGGAAAATTATCTTTTTTCAAAAATGTTTTTCAAAGGGTTAACGTAAGTTTTTTTTTCCGAATTGATTACAGCATTGGAGACGTAAGAGTGCAATCTTTCAGAATATGCTTTTCGTTTTTAAATGGTTTAGTCAATATAATTTAAAACAGAATTGCAAAATAAATGCATTCTTCATGCAAATGGTGGTTCTTCATTGTCGTGCGCTGCGGTGAATTGGGTTCTGTGCATGCAGCAAGTTCTGAAAGCCGGCTCACAAAGAAAGAGATGAGTTATTGATCAGTTTTTAATTAATATTTTTGTTAATTTTCAAAGTATTAAAACTCGTAGACTCAGGTGCACCAGGCCAGGCCTTGGACTATCCACACCTAAATTTTCAGACTTCTAGGTGGGCTAGATTTTGCTAGCCAGCAGACAAACAAACACACAGAGCGAAATTTTCTTTAATTAGTATAGATTTAAACACAGAATCCGTAAATAGTGTACCTGATCTATGAATTAAATTGCCAGACTTATCTGGGAAAAACAATGAAATATTATGACTTTTTGCTTGCATGCGCTCTAGTAAGAAATACTTTTGAAATTGCAGCATATATTCATACATTACATAATTCTGTGCCAATATTTGAATAGAGGTTAACCAGAATCAGATTGAACACTATTTGAGTACTACAAACATGTCAATCAAATTTTCCTCTAAGTAAATTCTCAAGGCCGGTTTTTGAGATAGGGTTTTAGATTTTTTTTTTTTTTTCCATCTGTCCTATTATAATTACATATGAAGACTATATCAATTAAAAGTTGAGAAGAGCAGGTTCTAGGAGTGTACTGTCATGAAAAAGTTTGGACACCTCTGGTTCTCTCCTAGTTTGAACCATAACTTAATTTTCAAAACTTGCTATTATTATAAATTTAGTATTATTATTTATTTATTTATTTTTAATTTAAGATTTAGAGATTCTTTGCTAAAAAATAAAAATAAAAAATAATAAAAATGTGCATTTGTCTATTTGTTGTTTTGTATGCTTCCAATTGACTCTTTGCATTTCATTTTCAGTTATATTTTCCCTAATATCAGATGTTAATGGCAACATGGTTTTCAGTAAATTTGTGGATTTCCTAAAAGAATCTCTAGAATTACCATGTTCTGTTCTGGAATCACCTTCTTTTTTCTTCACAGACAGTTTGCCCCGAACAATGTTTGATGGTGTAAGTAGGAAATATTTATTTAAAATTTGTTTGGATTTATTATTATTATTTTGAGGAGAATGTAGATGAGTTTAATTATGTTACAGTTATCAGTTTTCATGATGATTTATAACTCTGCTTTCTTACAAGGAATATTCTACTACTTCTCATTCATGTAATCCTACTGTATTTAGGTGATTGATTTGTATTTTATTTGTTTTTCATAAAATATTCCACATCGTCAATGTTATTTGCTGATTGTTCTAAATACAAATATTTTTTTGTTACTTTTACATAAATAGTATTTCACTTGTTTAGTTAACACTCACTGTGTTTTCTTGCAGAACTATAGCATAAATTTTATGTAAAACTTACTTTAATTAACACTATAGAGCAGTAAACACATATAGTTACATTTTATAAAAGTGTTTCAGCTCAGAAACTTGCATTTTTAAGTTAACATATTCAAACAATCAAAAGTATGTTATGTTTTTATGTGGAAGAGTATCATACAAGTTATGCACCAGATTAGTGTTAAATTGCATTGTGCCATATTTTAACATTGTTTATTGTACTAATTATTGCTGTGGGGGGGGGGGGGGGGGTTACCAAACAATTAAATATAAAAACTTAGTTAACATATACACTGGGGTGCAAAATGATAGGAACGATCATTTAATTGACTAAATAATAAGTGTAGTTATATTTATCCACATATAAATCATACAAATTGATTTTATCAGGCTAAAAAGGCAATTCAAACACAAAGAAAACATTGTAATACAAAGTGTTTCGGCTCAAAAAATTACATTTTTAGGTTAATATAATTCGAAGAATTAGAAAAGTATTGAATTTTTATGTGTAAGATTCGATACATTTTATTTTACTAGATTGGTATTAAATGGCATTATGCTATTTTTATATATCTGGCTATAGCATGAAATACCAAGCAATTAAAGATAAAATAAGTCATCTGCAAGCATGGTTGATATTTCTATTTAAATTTGGGATAAGAATGTTTTTATACACAAAAGTTTGATAGTATACATAACACAATATTACAAAAAAAAAAAAAAAAAAAAAAAAACAGTGAGTGTGTCATTATCAGTAAATAAAGAAATATAGTAGCATCGTATGTGACGTTAAAATATGTGATCAGCATCATTACCTATAGAGAATTAATCTTTTTATAAAAGAATGGCTGGTTTATCAATTTATTAATTATTTAGACCTTTTTATTGCACCATAATTAATTAAAAATGTTAAACTTTCTGCAGTGGTAATAAAATATAAATAGATAAACAACATAAATCTGTTCAACCCTGATATTATTATTGAGTTGTGAATTCCATATATAAAGTGATATAAACATTAATGCTCTAAGACCGATAGAAATGTAGAACAATTACTACTTAATATATAGTTTTAAAATTAAATTTCTTCCAAATTGCACAATATTTCAATGAAAACAATTTGGCTACAGTAGATTTTTAGATATTAGCAAAATAATTTAATCCCTGCTCCATGTTATTTCATTTGACACCACACTCCATCCCAAATATTTTATAATATTTTCTGTTTTTATTCTTTTGTTATGTTTACTATTGTCTTGCTATTATAATTATTTTGCTTTGCTTTGTTCATTTATTTTTGATAATTGCTTTTCATTATTTTCTTATTAGGAATTTGAAGCTTATTGATAATTTAGTTCTGCTTTTTTTATGTGAGTAGTTGTATTTTTTGTTTAATTTTATTCATTTTTATTGATTTATAATTTCAATTTTTGTTAAATTTCGATTTTTATTATTATTTTTTGTTGTTGCATTTTAATTGTTATTCATTAGAACTAAAATGTATAACATGTTTTGTCAAAAAGTATTTCTTCTTTCCATGTTTTATATTTGTTTTTTAATTAAATGTATTTAGCTTGTACTGAGATTTTTTCAACGGATTTCCTAGTTATTTGAGCAGTTTTATATTGTTGAAATGTAACCACATTTACATAGCTTGTAAACATATATTATTTTTAGTTTTGATGACAGTTTATGTATATACAGATGTATTATTATCCGTTCTTGCATATTTAATAAAAACATTCTGAATGCTGCTGATACATTTTAACATTAACTTCATTTATAACTCCTAATGTTAAATTCATTTGTGGGCAGTTCAACAAAAAGTGGCTGATTTGGCACTTGGACAAGGGAAAAAAAAAATCTACAAGTATACCTGAAACCCATGGTTGTTGTGGATAGGAAAATATCTCTATTTTCATGAATCAGCCCTTGTAAGATAATTTAAGAACATATAACAAGGCTATTAGGAGTTTTCTACAGCTTGGTCAGTACATTTTGTAAAAACCGTCACATGCATTATCATGGTAAAACAATTCCTTGAACATATAATATTGGGTTTATTTTAGATCTTAACATTCATTCAAGAACAATCCACTTGTTGACAAAACAGAGATTCAGAAGTTCGCATAATTTCATGATCAATGGAAATCAGTTTTTAGAGGCAGTTTCTATGATTTTCCCCAACTATCAAGCACACTCATGATTACAGCCACATTTCTGTTTTTATTTCAAAGAACCAAAATTCTTCTGTGTAATAAAAAAAACTCTTGACACCTTATGTCATGGAATCTTGATTTTATTGGCCACTAACCAGTTTGAAAATTGACCTTCCTGTGACAGTCTTTACAGCTACGGTCGTTACATTCCCTATGACTGTCTTTATTTTTCAAATGTTTTGACTAAATGTACCTACCTCCACTTTGTGAAGAGGTATTTATCAGTGTGTGTTCTCAAAATGGTTCCATTAAAGTTCAATAATCAAAAGTGTTTTGTTAAATATTAAAATGCGATGGTCTTTACTGTGACAGTTTTACAGAAGTAAGTGAATATGGCGACTAAAGGACGACCATCTACTCCAGACCACATTGAGAGGTCCTAATGCTGTTTCATCCACATAACTAAAAAGTTAGTAACTTCAACAGATAGGTCATTCCATGGTAACTTACGTTACATTTAGAATAATTGGCTTCAGTAATTTTAGTGATATAATGCCAAAAAATATTCAAAATGTAAAGTTGATGTGATTTGTCAATTAAACCTATCCGAACTGAAATTTGGATGAAAATTATCCAAATTTAGTGCTATTTCTTGAACAGTTGCAATTAAATTTTGTATGGTAACTTACGTTTTTTTTTTTTTTTTTTCAGTAATGTAAATTACCATAGTAAATATAATTTCCGGAGTTCAAGAAATAGCACTAAGTGTAAGTAATTTTCATGCAAATTTTCCTTTGGTTTTTAACTTTACATTATGAATATCAAACTTTACATTATGAATATTTTTTGGTGTTATATTACTAAAATTACTGAAGTCAAGTATTCTAAATGTAACTCAAGTTACCATGGAATGACCCAGATCAGTTTGAATTTTTTAACTTTGATTGAAAACCGTAATGGTCTGTACAAAAAGTTTCTAAATATTTATGACTTACTTGGAAGAAAAGCCGATAAAAATAAATCTTCAGTCAGCAAGGCAACGAGAGATGGCTTAATTTGTTTATATCACATTACAGACTGAGCCTGTTTCACTGTACTCCACATTCTCCAGGGTAGAACACTCTGTTGGTGGTTAAAAGAACTAAAATTATGCTCTGTGACTGTCCGCACTGTCACATATTGTGTAATTTATTTATTATCGATCATCATGTAACTGTGACATTAACTGTATTTTATCTTTTAACTGTGTTGTCGTTTAACTACAACTTCAGTTTTGGTTCAGTGCAACACACATTTTGTTTTGTGTGCAATTATGTTATAGTTAAATAATGTCAAGTGTTGCTTAAGTATATTATGAATAACATGGTGGCAGCGTACTGAGACAATTCACACTATGAAATTTCGTTTAAGGCGCTGAAATGAGAATATTCTGTTAGCGGCAACATACAATGACGGACATTGAGTAATTGGTTCATACAGAACTCTGGTGAATAGGCATGCATTTTTTTTTATTTACCCTAAAGGTGATAAGTAAGTTATACAAAATTTCTTGCTTTTGAAAATAGAAAAAGAAAAAAGAAAATGGAGTCTAATTTAAATAAAACTCCATGCCAAATGCAGCTCACCGTAAATGTATCGTCAAATTGGTAGCGTTTTAAATAGATGTTCGAAATCTATCTTGAAGCTACAGAAAAGGGAGATAAACCAGATAAAACTAAATTAGCCCTTCTATTAAATACGATGGGTGTACATTGCTTAGATATTTATAATAGCATCGTTTTTGGTGCCAGAGATGCAGAGAAATATAGGAAAGTTATTGAAGCTTTTGATAAACATTTTATTCCAAAAAATAACACTGTTTTTGCGAGATATAAATTCTTTGACTGCACGCAAAGAAATAATGAAGGCATAGATGATTTTGTGATAAATCTTAAAATTTTGGCTAAGGATTGTGATTATACCACAAGGCTGGTTACATGACTTTGATCAGCTACTACAGTATGTAAACCACTGAATACATTTGAAACAGCATCATTTTTTTGTAAATGAGGATTATCTATGCCATTTTCGATGAACAGCTGTAACGAAATATTGTGAAATTGCATAAGTTTAACTTTGGAAAGTTACCACAAGTTAGCATTGCATATACACCATGTATATGCAATGGTTGTTACATTTCCATGCTATTTTAGCCAATTTTCATCAAAAATTATGAAGAAATCTTAAATATATTTACTGTGCACAAAAATAGCTACTATATGGGATATTTTAGTGAGAAAAACTTGGAGGTTTCATTATTTGCAACACCTGTAGAGGTCAGTATATGAAATTGGCCACTTTTTGTAGAATTGTGCTTGTAATTGTTGCAAAATAGAATGCAATACAGCTAGTTTCTTAACCACTTCAACGGCCGCATAGATAGGTAAACAGTGTTATTACCCCCGACTTAACTCGGGGCAGTCATTGAATTGGTTAAGCATAACTCAAAAACTACTTTAAGCAGTGAGTCGTAATTTTGGATTTCCATATTTGAAGCTTCTAGAAATTTATTTCTATTAAAGAAATTATAGGTCACAATTCATTTTTTTTTAAACTAAGTTTTAAAAAAAAAAATTACAAATTTAATTAAAATAAAAATATATGAAATGTAATCTAAAAAACTACCCTCATTTCAATCTGTTTCACAACCATTACAAATGAATTTAACATTAGGAGTTCCAAACTTTAAACCTAAATAATTCCTAAACTACTTGAACGAATAATTTCCTGTTTGGTATCCTAAAGATGAAATTTACTGAAAAAGTAAGTAAAAATTAGGTTTTTGTATAGTTAGTTTCAGAATTTGGTATAATTTCATTATGAAGATGACCCCCTAAGCTTATTTTCTTAAATAAATTTAAAGAAGACATAATTTTCAAACAAATGGCTATTTCTGTTGTTTCTGGGATAATTTAGTGCTTTTTTTTTTTTTTTTTTGGCTATTTTTTGATTTGAGATTAAATTAGAAATAATCAGCATGACCAGGATAACAACACACTAATTAAATTTTATGTTTGAAGAATTTCCAGATCATTGACATACTTATTAATCTGTTACATCTGAGTTACAGTTGGAATAATGGATGATTTTTGTAGCAGAAATTTATTCTTAAAGAGTATTTTACTTGAAAATTTCAACAATTATACTCCATTGTAAATCACGGGTACTTGGCTAGTTGTCATTGAATTCTGTTTTAAATAAAATTAATTTAAATGATTTGATTACAATGTTTAAAGAATAAGATCCTGAATAGTAAATTAAAAAGGAAGAATAAATAAAAAAATTTCTAGAGTTTAAGAAACTCTGAAATTTATAGTGTGTGTTATATAAGTACATGCATATTTACTTGTTTTTAATATTTTTCTCCCTTTCGTATGAATTTTAGTTGTTATTACATGTTTAACACAATGGTTTCCAAAGTTTATTGTTATGCAATCCACCTTAAAGTTTGAAAACTTTTTGCGACTCACCTAATTTGTAGGTATATAACTCTTTTACATAAGTTATACTATGAAAAAAAAAATGAACTTCTGTACAAAACATGAGAACAATAATGGATAATCCTAATGCAAAATTGAAACAATAATAAAATAAAACTTTCATTTACTACCTAAGAACAAACAGGTTTATTAATGAATGTACAGAAGGTCATTCATACTTTATGGAAACAATTTTCAAAGTTAATTTCTGCACATAAATGGCATAGTCCTTGCAACAATTTGACTTTGTTGAATAGCCTTGACTTTTGGTTATAGCTCTGACTCAAAATTTCTATGATAATAGAATTTTCTTGCTACAGTCATGTCAGTTTTTCCCGATATTTCTTGTAAAAACTTTCCAAAGTCTTTTTAATGTACTTGAATTCATTTAAACGATCCAAATGCAGAAAAAGGCCATTGATGCGGAGGGGGGTGGGGGGTGAATCAGATGATTTCATATGCATTTCATCTATTAATACACAATTTATTTCCGTTTGGGATTCTTTTTTTGCTAAACATGCATCAGTTGAGTTATGGAAGAATGGCTTGGAGACTGTTCATATGAAGCTCAATTAATGTATTTTTCATATAAGGCTGAAATTTCTTCTTCAAAAATGGGTTCTAAAATATTTTACTGATAATAAAGTTAAATCACCTTAGCTTTACTGCATTTTAACCTTTAATTTAATTTCATAACAAAATCCAGCAGCAATCATGAATTCTTTTGGAATTTTTTCTTTACATTCACAAACCCATTTCTTTCTTGTTTTCTATTAATTGATAAAAATTGCTCTTCTTTTGATACATTCAACTTTGCCTCATTAAATCATAGCATTTCTGCAATTCAATTAGGCAAAAATTTCTGTTTTGAAAAACCGGTGGTAAAGGATTAAAAATTCTGTAAAGGTCGATCGTTGCAAAGGGGTTAAATAGTATTTTACTTGAAAATTTGAGCAATTATACTTCATTGTAAAGCACTGGTACTTGACTAGTTGTCATTAAATTCTGACAACAACAAAGACATGTTTCATTCAGTGTTATGATAAATCCTATGTATTTCTTAAAGCGTGTGTTAGAAAGAGCTATCCACAACACATTGAAGACTTTAGAAAGTTTTCCAACAGGTGTGGGAGAAAATTGATGTGATTGTACTAAGAGAAAAATCGACTATGATGAAAATTTCTATCCAATGTTATAATGAAGAGTCAAGGCTATACAGTAGAGTGAAATTGTCGCAAAGATTATGGCATTATGTTCAGAAATTAATTGTGGAAATTGTTTCCATAAAGTGCGAACGACCTTCTGTAGTATTAAAAAATATATAGTTTAAATGCCAGTTCAATGTATGACATTGTTTTGCACCAATAAAAAAAATCTAATTACAGAGTTGAAATTTGTTAGTTTTAGTCTCGAGCTTCTCTCTGCACAAAATTTAATAATACATTGTCTTTTTCTCAAGTTATTTATCTATATTATTTCCTTCAATGTATTGTGTTCATTATAATTTTACAGCAGTTAACATTAATCATATGTATTTTTTAACTTTACCAAATTATTCCGCATCTCACCAAAACAACACTGGCACACACCAACGGGACACAATCCATAGTTTTTGAACTACTGGTTCAACATATTGAGTGTCTTTTATTCTCTAGTATATGTTATTCTCTATAAATGTCTATTTAACATACTGTCTATTATTATATTAGTGTATTTATTTTATTTTCTGTAAAGCTCTTTTTTTATGCAGTTTCTAAGTTGATATTAAATTTGGTTTCATTCTATTTAGCAATCAACTGTCACAGTAAATGACTTCTTAGAGGTGTTACTCTCAGATCCTGGTCCCCAGTGCCTCATGTGGTTACCTTTAATTCATAGGATGGCAAGTGTTGAAAATGGTAATGTTGTATGGCTTTCATTTATACACTTTCTAAGTCTTTGTCTTTTGAACAAAAAATAATTATATATATTTTTAAATACTTATTATTTTAATTGTGTTATATTTTACTTGTATCAACACATATACAACAATGAAGTAATACATTCATATTTTATTTATTATTATTAATTTTTTAAAGTAACAGCTTTTGGTAGTGCCTGAGTTTTTCTGTGTATAAGTTTATTATAGATCATGGTTTTATTTAATGTACTATGAAAGAAAATAGTTTTTTTCTTCATTACCATATAAAAAAAAAAGTTTTAAATAAAGGATTTAAGTACTAATAAATATATGTTGTTTTGTTTAAAATAATAATAATCTTAATTTTTGTTGAAAATTAATTAAAAAATCTAATTATCCTAAGTAACGAAAGTAATTAGATGCTACGGGGAAAAAGTTTTTGAATAAAAGTTACACTTTTTTGATTTAATTTTAATTTTTACTTTCTTAGGATTTTTCTCTATTTTATTCTATTATAATCATGTTTGCATCTTCCTAATTCTACAAAATAAATATTAGACCAATGTTTAGTTTATTAATAAAACATATTCAAGAAATAGATGTTTAAAAATTTTATTCACTTCATAAAACATTTCCTTTTAACATTTTATATAAAACAGTGATAAATATCAATTTACCAATTTTTTTTCTTCTGTATATTATTATCATTGTTTTTCATAGCAAATAAAAAACTTTATGGTAAAATCCTGTTAATCCGCTCCCCTAAACACGATGGAAAATCGGAAAATAATCGGGGGGGGGGGGGGGGGGGGGGGGGCTTATACGGTATTAAAATTGTAGTATATGATATTTATGGGTGGTGGTGGGGAGATGCTAATGGCTGATTGTCGCAAAGTAGGCATTATTTTAATAAAGTGACAAAAAAAAATTTGGAAAAAAAAATTATATACAAAGTCGAAAAACAGTATAACTTCACGATTAATGGCGATTTCAGATTATAGAAAATTCTGGATTTCAGAAGCTTTGAAACTGGAATGCATTTAGATAAATAATAACACTAATATCTGTCATTAATATGGTAACAGAAAAATAAAACTAACTTAATAATTTAAAATAATTAAAAAACACTGAGAAATTGCTGTTGAAAATGCCCTGAAATACTTTCTAGAACTAGTAACATTTTATGTGGTTTCGCCATCTGTTGTAAATTAGGGAGATTAAATAACCATTTTTTTTAAAATCATGATTTCACATCTATAAATGCTAAATAAACAATACAAATCCCAAAAATTGAGAACATACAGAACGAATTGGTAGTGTTGCCAGATTTTTAAAACGAAAAACATTGCTACCACAAAGATAGCACAAAATACGCTACAAATTCGACTGTGGCGCCATCTACTGATCAAACAATCGATAAAATTTTTGTGATTGGTTTTCATAATAACGTTAAATACGACTATAAATTCTTTGATAAAATAAATAGATTCTGTTTTAATCAAAATATTTCACACACAGCATCAAATACACATTTTTAAACTTATTTCATCATGAGAAACTTTCACTATCGATATTTTTATTACCTTCATATCGCCATGAAGATAAATTTACAGCAAAACTAATGTTTGGTTATATTGCTTCTTCAGATTGACAATAATTGAAGTTGTGTATGTTACTTTTGTGTTTGTACACATTTGCGATACATCAAAGAATAGTCATGTCTTTCTGATCCGTCGGGGGGAAAAAAAAAACACTCGTGAGATAAAATTGTTGGTGTTGATCTTGACGTGCGCGGCGAAATTTCTTTTGGGGAGGGTGCTTTCTCGGGATTTGTTGAATTTTCCAATTTGTTTACAAAGTGGGAGGGGAGGGTGCTTAATCGGGAAGGGCGGATTAACAGGATTTTACGGTATGTTGAAAAATAATAGATTTATTTATTTTTTTTAATTAAAAATTCTGTTTTATAAACTTTTCGTATTCAGACATTGCAAGTTATTAAAATAAGATAAGCATATTAGCCATTCTAAGAAATTGACGGAAGAGTTTGAATTATTTTGTTTCATTAGGGAAGAAAGTATCGATTAACTGCAAATGTAATTTACAAATATATGTATCAAAAGTGTTGTTGTGATCTTGTTTAAAAAAATACAGGGCAGTTCAAAATGAATGACTTATTTGATACAAATTTATTTTTGAACTATGCATTATATGTGAATGGTGTAAATTACATTTGACTATACTCTCACTAAAGTTGTTGATCTTCAGTACCCCCATCCCACCTCGCTCCACCAGCTGCATGCATAGCATCTAGTGGTGTTATATAAACTGCTTTTTTTACAAACTCCGATAAGAATAAAATCCATTTTATTGAACTCATAAATGCAGAAATTCTTGTGCTGCATAGCAGCTGTCTTGTTTACTATTCAACCTGTTGTGCACTATGTTAGATTTAGGAGTGCTCTAGTAATGAAATTCAAAACTGAATTTTACTTCAAATAATCTGTATGTCATTCACATACAATGTATAATTTGGGATGTGGGAATTGAGTCCATTTTTTTTAATAATCCTGTTTACAGGTTACCTTATTGTTACTCAATAGCTAATTCCTAAACTATTAGTTTTAGAGTTATTGTGCTGTCCTCTAAAAAAACCCACAGTGAAATGTTTCCTGAAAAAAACCCACCCTAGTACTACATCAAATATTTTACTAAAATCATTTTTTTGTTTTGTTCTGTTTTTATGCACCATTTAGAATAATAAAAATAGTTAAAAATACCTAAGGAGTAGCTTATTCAGTTTTAAAATAATTTAAATTAACAATTGCAGAATTCTGGCAAAACATGAGCTTCATTTTCACAGATTTTCTTTTATAATAGAATTTTAGAATGATCTCCACAATTTTTTATTTTATTTTTTATGTTAAACCATTAATATGTAATAAAATGCTTCATTTTCAGCTGATAATGTCAGGTGTGGGTTTTTTTTTAGGCAACATGGGTTAATTTTTAGAAAAGTTTTTTTTTTTTTTTTTTTTTTTTTTTTTTTTTTCAAATTCTCGCATAATTGGCTGCCTTTTGATACAATAAAAAATGCACAACATTAAAATCTTAGTCAGAACAAGCTGTAAAAATTTAGCCATGTTTAATTTTTATAAATTCTTTATTAGACTTTGTATTGAGAAAATTTTAAAAAATGGAGGTTTTTTGTTAGAGGACAGCACAATATATTTTCAGTTATAACTAGCATGTTGTGGTTATCACAAAACTTTCTTCTGTATAAATAAAATCAATTAAATTATTTAAATAGTACAATACATTCCAAGAAATTGTCTGGTTCATAAATCATCTATACTGCAGTTTCTCTGTACATCATTTAAAATAAATAAATAAAATATCATCTAGACGGCTCAAAATTATGCTTAAAAATTGTCTGCTCCACAATTTCTCCTTACATTGTTTAAATAATATTGCTGACCACACTTGCTAAATTGTGTCAATTGATTTTGGACCCGATTAGGAATCTTTTCCCAAGCGTAGGATAGCAGCACCCTCTCTAGAGTGATCAAAGTCAAAATTGAATTAACATCTATTTATGTCAAGGCCTACCAGAATATGAAGTTTGGTAAAATTCCATGCATTAGTTCTTGAGATATAACTATTGTGGAAATCGTAAAAAACAAAGCGCAGCAGCAGCACCTGTTGGGTGGTATACACCCATTGAGGTTTCATGAAATTCTGTACATTAGTTCTTGAGATACAGCTATTGCAGAAATCATGAAAAACACAGTATAGCAGCACCCCTTGTTGGGTGCTATACACATAAACCTAATCAGCACCAATTTATGTGAAAGTGTAATTGATTCTGTAGTTTGTTTAAATTCTATGCATTAATTCCTAAGATAGAATGCCTACAAAATTTACATCACATGCAGACAGACATTTTCTAAAAACAGTCAAATTGTGTTCCGGACCTTCTAAAATGTATAAATCTGTCAAAAAATTTCACGAATCCAATACTTTCTTCTTGTATAGATAGAAGAAAACAAAAATGTTTCAAATGTTGTTTATCTATATTATGAAGGACAAACATGTCCGTGCGCAATGCTGACGTCATTTTGCAAATGACAACACTTAACAAGGAAATTTCAGTTTTGTGTTTTTTTCTACTGCAATCTTTTTTTATTTCTAAACATCGCACATTTTTAATTTTTACACTGTTATTTAGGGAAAAATATCTACTTTCAAATGCAATTTGTTTGAAGACTGTTTCGCAATTTTATTATAGTATTTAAATTGAATTTAAAGTATGATTTTTTTTTTTAAGCTACCGCTATCGCTTGCAGACAATTACAAAATATTAATCAGTTTGCACTTTAAACAATATGAAAAGTTCAGCATTTGTTTCCAGCTAATATTCAATAATGAAATTAAAACTTCATTAAGCAATAAATAAAATAGTATAAATAAAACACAAATTTAACAGACATGTAATTGAAATAAGTGCTTAAAACTACTGAAATTATCAGAACGAGCAGGGAAGACCGAGCTATGCTCGGTCAAAATTAAATTTGAGGTCAAATATCATGACCCATGACCAAAATGACCCACTAATTGAATTTTCTCGAACATCTGACTTAGCCCAACAGTCTTCTTGTGCCCGAAAACCATAGGATGCAAAATTTAGTGTAAATAGTCTGAGCTGTTTTTAAGATAAAATAGCTTGACCCATAATGACCCATGACCGAAATGACCCACTAATTGAATTTTCTCGAACATGTGACCTAGCCCAACAGTCTTCTCGTGCTCGAAAACCATTGGATGCAAAATTTAGTGTAAATTGAGCCGCTTTTTAGATCTTGACCCACTAATCGAATTTTCTCGAACATGTGACCCAGCCCAAAAGTCTTCTCGTGCCCAAAAATAGTCAGATACAAAATTTCGTCAAAATCGTTGGAACCGTTTTTTAGATACAATTAGCTTGACCATGACCCAAAATGACCCACTAATTGAATTTTCTTGAACATGTGACCTAGCCCAACAGTCTTCTCATACCCGAAAACCATTGGATGCAAAATTTAGTGTAAATTGAGCCTCTTTTTAGATCTTGACCCACAATGACCCAGAAATGACCCACTAATCGAATTTTCTCGGACATGTGACCTAGCCCAATGATTTTATCGTGCTCAAAACTCGTAGGACACAAAATTTAATCAAAATCGTTAGAGCTGTTTTTTAAATAAAATTAATTTGACCCACGTTGACCCAAAAATGACCCACTAATCGAAAGTTCTCGAACATGTGACCCAGCCCAATAGTCTTCTCGTGCCCGAAAATGGTCAAATACAAAATTTCGTCAAAATTGTTTGAACCGTTTTTTAGATACAATTAGCTAGACCATGACCCAAAATGACCCACCAATCGAATTTTCTCGAACATGTGACCTAGCCCAATGGTTTTCTGGTGCCCCAAAACGGTAAGATACGAAATTTCGTCAAAATCGTTAGAGCCGTTTTTAAGATAAAATTTGCATATATATATACACTATATTTCCAATGATGACCGGTCACTTGCGATTTTAGACGTTTTGTTAAATATCTGGAAAGATACATGAGGAATTATCCTGAAACTTCAGGAGTGTAAACAACATGATAGACGTCATACATTTCCGTGAAGATTTTTTCCCGAAACCCCATAAGGGGCTGTCAACAAATTGAAGAACAACGAATATCTTTTGGATAACCCTGTAAAAACTAATATTACAAAAGCATTCAAACTGTAGATTATGATTAAGTGGCTTATTGTAATAATTTGGGTTCATTGTTATGAAGATAGCATGTATACTCGAAGAGAAATTCAGGTTTTTATAAAAACAGTCCCAAATTTTACCAAGTTTTTTGTTTATAATTTGCAGAGTTTTTAATATTAAAAACAAGTTATTTTCAGAAAATATGCCAAACAACATTGTACACAATACCCTGCAGTCAGAATTAAAAAATAATAAAATTGTATGAAAAATGGGCAGGTTTACTAAATATTGTTTCACTGCGCATGCGCGAATTCAATCAAAATACACTGTGCATAATATATTAGCTAAATGTATAGACCAACTTTTATGAAAATCTCAAAAACATAGCTTGAAAATTCTGATAGTAATCATCGATAGAATAAGCTCGAAATTCGCTGTTCCCAAAAGGAAGCAAAAAGATGAGGGGTTGTATCCAAATATACTAGCTTATGAAAGTTGACATAATAAGAATGAAGTGTCTCTCATTCTGTATTTGATACAACCCCTCATATTTTTGCTTCCTTTTGGGAACAGCAAATTTCGAGCTTATTCTATCGACGATTACTATCAGAATTTTCAAGCTATGTTTTTAAGACTTTCATAAAAGTTGGTCTATACATTTAGCTAATATTATGCACAGTGTATTTTGATTGAATTCGCGCATGCGCAGTGAAACAATATTTAGTAAACCTGCCCATTTTTCATACAATTTTTATTATTTTTTAATTCTGATTGCAGGGTATTGTGTACAATGTTGTTTGTCATATTTTCTGAAAATAACTTGTTTTTATATTAAAAAGTCTGCTAATTATAAGCAAAAATCTTGGTAAAATTTGGGACTGTTTTTATAAAAACCTGAATTTCTCTTCGAGTATACATGCTATCTTCATAAAAATAAACCCAAATTATTACAATAAGCCACTTAATCATAATCTACAGTTTGAATGCTTTTGCAATATTAGTTTTTACAGGGTTATCCAAAATATATTAATTTTTCTTCAATTTGTTGACGGCTCCTTATGGGGTTTCGGGAAAAAATCTTCGCGGAAATGTATGACGTCTATCATGTTGTTTACACTCCTGAAGTTTCAGGATAATTCCTCATGTATCTTTCCAGATATTTAACAAAACTTCTAAAATTGCAAGTGACCAGTCATCATTGGAAATATAGTGTATATATATATATTTTTGAAATTCATAGATATTATAATTATATATATATATATATATATATATATATATATATATATATATATCAGTAGGTGTCTGTCTGCCTGCCCGTGGTTTTCACCATAATTATAACACCTAGGACTCAGAAATTTTTGTCATGTGTAGATGTTGTCACCGGACAGTATACCTCACGGCCGGATTTTTAAATTTTAATTTAGATTTTTAAAAAAAAATTAAAACGTGTATATGGAATTTTGGGTTCGAGGCTATTTCAAGCTCCTCCCATGAAATAGCCTCGGCAGCGCCATCCGTGGCAACGAAGCAGCCAGCCAATGAGAGCAGGTGCAGGATCCAGGATTTTGGGTTCGAGGCTTTTTACAGCTCTCCGCCAAGTTCACGCTAACGAAGCAGCCAGCCAATGAGAGCAGCGGTTATTACAGGTGTTAAATTGTTATTTCCAGGTTCTTGAGAACATAGTAACTGTGGATACTTGTAGTTAAATATCACATCAACTAGACTAGAATTAAGTGACAGATTGTATTTTGACGATAACCGTGATCAGTTAGTTCATGGATCTTTCAATTAAGATGTTATTTATAATAGATGAAGAAACTTTACCTTATCTCTTTAGTGTTGAAGATGAGAAGAGATGACACAGTGTTTCCAAGCATACCAGTTTTATTTCAGAATAATACTTTCAGGGGTGACGTCCGCTGTTCCAATGACGGCTCCGAAGTAACTTGGATAATTTATAGAGACTAAACATATATTTACCATATTTTCATCTTGAAGTGAATAATTAAAATAATACTAAATGAATAGCTGATCCAAGATTTCAGATGATGAACTCCAAGTGTCGATGCGCTCCATGTCCCGCATCGCGAGATCAGCGTGGCTTAAGAACCACCAAACGTACTGCAAGTCAAAACGTAATACGAAAATGAAGTGCCGAGTCAATCTTCCGACTGAAAGATTCGAACCGACCGCCGCGCGAGGGGAAAACGCGCCAAAAGAGCGCCGTCGCTACGAGCGCTCGCCAAACAGTACCGCCAAGGGAAGGAAAGGAGAAACGCACCGATGTTCGGACAACGCGCATGCGTCAAACGGGAGATGCGATGAGAAACTAAGAAGGACTCCGTTGGCTGACTGCCAAAAGCAAAGCAGACGGTGGATTTAAAAAGAAAAACAGAGATCGTTTATTTAGATATTAGAAAGGAAGGGAAGTACAAATTTAAGATAGAAATAATTAATTGGTAGCTTTTAAACGGAGATGATTGAATACAGAGGTAACATTTAAAGATAGGGAATAAAATGCTGAAAAATAGAATTTAAAAGAATGGGAGAATGTAGATAAATATGTCACAACATGACAACAGGATATAGCGAGCGATAGCATTTCCTTTCTTTACGGAAGCGGCTAGCCACAGATTTCATTGTTTTGTTTATGTTTGAGTTTTATTTTAAAGAAAATGAGTATATTTTTGACTGATTGAGATTAAAGTAGGTTAGTTTTGATTGTATTCATTCTTTGTATGTTTAGTTGCCCCCATATATTATGTTTTAGGTAAGAATATAACTTGCATTTTACTGATTGCATTTTTCATGTTCTGAAATGAAACAAACTGTTTTCAATAACAAATCTTAATGAATTAAATTAATCTTACATCTTACACTTTACTATAAAATGTGCAGTTCTACAATTTATCGCATGTTACAACGTTCTCGGGAACTAAAAATGTAGTAAAAAACTCTTAACAGAAAGATTGTAACTTAACAAACTCATATATATAAGATATAACTTTAAACTGATATGCCTCTTCAACTGTTGTCAAAATCAATGTAATGTAAATATTTCTTAAATATTATGATTTTGTTTAAGAATTGGAAACATTCAGTGAAGTGTAGATTGTATTTTTTCATCAAAACAATTTGATTTGTAAGTATGAGGTAAAAAAAAATCACCATTTTCTCACATGATGAGTTTCATCAGAAAGTAAAACAATAAATAAATATGAATGATTTGCGGAGCTGTTTCAAAATAATTATAAAGAATAAGTCTTTAAAAATGTAAAATCAATGTTATTTCTGGCCGAGTTTTTTTAAAAATAATTATAAACCATTTTAATTTGTAAGCATGTTGTAAAAAAATCACCATTTAGTGACAAATTTTGTGTTTTATAAGAATCGCCCAAGAACGGACATGCAATGTGATATAAAATTTATGTTGTCATTGCACTAATTATTTTTGTTGAGGGTTTTTGGGTGATGTTATTGAATTAGAGATAGAAACAGCTCCGCAAATCATTCATATTTACTTATTGTTTAACTTGCTGATAAAACTCATAATATGTGAGAAAACGTTGATTTTTTTTTTTTTAACTTCATATTTACAAATTAAATTGTTTTGCAGATTGTAAGTATGAGGTAAAAAAAAAACCCGTTTTCTCACATAATGAGTTTCATCAGAAAGTAAAACAATAAATAAATATGAATGATTTGCGGAGTTGTTTCAAAATAATTAAAAAGAATAAGTCTTTAAAAATGTAAAATCAATGTTATTTCTGGCCGAGTTTTTTAAAAAATAATTATAAACCATTTTACTTTGTAAGCATGTTGTAAAAAAATCACCATTTTGTGACAAATTTTGAGTTTTATAAGAATCGCCCGAGAACGGACATGAAATGTTGTATAAAATTTATGTTGTCATCACACTCTATATAATTATTTTTGTTGAGGGTTTTTGGATGATGTTATTGAATTTTTGATAGAAACAGCTCCGCAAATCATTCATATTAACTTAATGTTTTAACTTGCTGATAAAACTCATAATATGTGAGAAAACGGTGATTTTTTTTTTTACTTCATATTTACAAATTAAATTGTTTTGAGGAAAAGATACATCCTACACTGACTGCACTGAATGTTTTAATTTCTTAGCAAACTCATAATGTTTAAGAATTATTTACATTATATTGATTTCGACAACAGTTGATGAGGCATATCAGTTTAAAGTTGTATCTTATATATGAGTTTGTTAAGTCAATGATGTGAAATTTATGATTATTTATTTATTGTTATTTACAATTTTTCTTTCTGTTACTGTTATTGGACTATATTTTTAGTTCCCAAGAATGTTGTAATATGCAATAAATTGTAGAACTGTACATTTTATAGTAAAGTGTAAGATTAATTTGATTCATTAAGATTTGTTATTGGAAACAGTTTGTTTCATTTAAGAACATGAGCTGATATGTCTAGCGCTATGAAAACATTCAGTAAAGTGTAAAATATATTCTTACCAAACACATAATATATGGGGGCAACTACACATACAAAGAATGAATACAATTGAAACTAACTTATGTGAACCTCAATTAGCCAAAAATATATACCTTTTCTTTAAAATAAAACTCAAACATAAACAAAACAATGATATCTGTGGCTAGCTGCTTTCAGCTGTGAACATGAACTGCCGTTGCTGGATCCTGCATCATCCCATATTCACACCTTGATAGGGAAAAGCGGATTAGGATAGGTAGATAGGGAAACCCCGTTATCGGATCGGGACATTAGATGTAATTAAGAAACATTTGTATATTTGTAATAATTAGCGGGAATGGGATGTTTGTGTGTGTGCTGTTTTTAATAAAGACAGTTGCATTTTTTCTGCAACCCTTTCACGAAAGTTTTTTCTTCGAACCTTTCACAAAATCAGTATTTTTTCCACAATCCTTTGACGAATTTCGTACTTTTTCTGCGATCCTTTGACTAAATTCAAGTTTTTCCTGCAATCATTTGACGAAATTTGCTTTTTTTTGTGATCCTTTAACGAAATTCGTGTTTTTTCCACATATTTTTGTCGAGTTCGTATAGAACATATCGTGCCCCCTGGCGGTGGAAGGTGTAACTAAAGGATTTTGCAGCTAACTCGGGTTCTATGGGTCACATCACGACAAGCTTTGGCTCATTCGACTCGACATCAATAGAGCTTACTGATTTTAGTTCCGAATTTCACCACCAAGGGGTGCTTTTGTATCTCTGGTTCTATGGGCTGGATCATGACGGGGTATGCCTCATTCGACTCGACATCGATAACCTTAATGATTTCAGTTATGTTCGTACTAGCAAGCTACGCCCGCTACGCTGGTCAATTTCTCTTAACGAACCTTTAATCAAACAAAATATTGACATTTCATAATTCACTTTTATATTTTAACAGAATAATAAGGATACTATAATTTGTGACTCGTGCTATAGCCAATATACACGTCAGGACACGTCGCCCTTATCATTATCTTTTTACGCGTGAAGGTTTCGCTATGGTACTCTATTGTGAAATTAAGTAATTTTAGAAATTCAATAGTTGAAAAATCGCAGAATCATTAGATCATTTTTCTTTAGAAATTGTTCTTAGAGCGCATTTAGATCTTATAAATAACAATCATGCCGAACTTGAAGTTTCTAGCTCCTTCAGCATCGCAAAAATCGCAATTTTAGAACGTTTTTCGCTTCTGCACCCCCCTCGGGGTAGTGGCACCAACATAAAATATAGCCTATGTTGGAGCAGGGATTGTCACCATCCATTTGCCACCATCACTTTTGAAATCGCTTTAGTAGTTCCAGAGATTCCATACAAATTGTAATTTAGAATGTTTTTAGAAAATTTTTTGCTTATTTCAGCCTTTTAAATTTCAAATTTTTTTAGACTTTGTTCTTATACAGCATTTAAATCTTGTAAGTAACGACCATACAAAATGTCAAGTTCCTAACTCCTTCATTATTGAAAATATCATAATTTTGGAACGTTTTTCGCTCCTGCACCCTCTGCGGGCAGTGGCACCGACAAAAAATTTAGCATATGTTGGAGCAGGGACTGTCACCATCCATTTGCCACCATCACTTTTGAAATCGGTTCTGTAGTTTCAGAGATTCCATAGAAATTGTAATTTAGAATGTTCTTAGAACACTTCTTCCTCATCTCACCCTTTTAAATTGCGAATGTTTTTATAATTTGCTCTTAGAGAGCATTTACATCTTATAAGTAACTACCATACCAAATTTGATGCTTCTATCTCCTTCAGTACACAAAAAATTTAAATTTTAGAACGTTTTTCGCTCCTACACCCCCCTGGGGGTGGTGGCACCGACATAAAATATAGCCTATGTTGGAGCAGGGATTGTCACCATTAATTTGCCACCATCACTTTTAAAATAGCTTCAGTGGTTCCAGAGATTACCCCCTACAAACAAACAAACAAACAAACAATCTTTACTACTTTATATGTTAGTATAGATAAGGGGGAATTAGCCCCTTGTTCCCCTCCTTTATACTTAACCAATCAATCCCGAAAACTAATCAGAGATGCGCCTTAACACAGTGAACCTATAAATAAAATTTGAAGGAAATGGGATAATTCTGCATGAAAAACCCATTTACATAAATTAAGGGGGGTATTAGCCCCCCGTTCCCCCCCCTTTATACTTAAGCAATCAATCCCGAAAACTAATCAGAGATGCGCCTTAACACCGTGAACCTATAAATAAAATTTGAAGGAAATGGGATAATTCTGCATGAAAAACCCATTTACATAAATTAAGGGGGGTATTAGCCCCTCCGTTCCCCCCCTTTATACTTAATCAATCAATCCCGAATTCTAATCAGGGAAGCGTCTTAACCCAATGAATCTATAAACAAATTTTGAAGCAAATAGAATAATTCTGCATGAAAAACCCATTTATATAAATTAAGGGGGGATTATCCCCCCGTTCCCCCCTTTTATACTTAACCAATCAATCCCAAAAACTAATCAGGGAAGCGCCTTAACACAGTGAACCTATAAACAAAATTTGAAGGAAAACGGAATAATTCTGCATGAAAAACCCATTTATATAAATTAAGGGGGGATTAGCCCCCTGATCCCCCCCCCCTTTATACTTAACTAATCAATCCCGAAAACTAATCAGGGAAGCGCCTTAACTCAGTGAACCTATAAACAAAATTTGAAGGAAAACGGAATAATTCTGCATGAAAAACCCATTTATATAAATTAAGGGGGGGATTAGCCCCCCCTTTCCCCCCTTTATACTCAGCCAATCAATCCCGAAAATTATCATGCAAGCGCCTTAACACAGTGAACCCATAAACAAAATTTGAAGGAAAACGGAATAATTCTGCATGAAAAACCCATTTATATAAATTAAGGGGGGGATTAGCCCCCCGTTCCCCCCTTTATACTTAACCAATCAATCCCGAAAACTAATCAGGGAAGCGTCTTAACCCAATGAACCTATAAACAAAATTTGAAGGAAAACGGAATAATTCTGCATGAAAAACCCATTTATATAAATTAAGGGGGGGATTAGCCCCCCCTTTCCCCCCTTTATACTTAACCAATCAATCCCGAAAACTAATCAGGGAAGCGTCTTAACCCAATGAACCTATAAACAAAATTTGAAGGAAAACGGAATAATTCTGCATGAAAAACCCATTTATATAAATTAAGGGGGGGATTAGCCCCCCCTTTCCCCCCTTTATACTCAGCCAATCAATCCCGAAAATTATCATGCAAGCGCCTTAACACAGTGAACCCATAAACAAAATTTGAAGGAAAACGGAATAATTCTGCATGAAAAACCCATTTATATAAATTAAGGGGGGGATTAGCCCCCCGTTCCTCCCTTTATACTTAACCAATCAATCCCGAAAACTAATCAGGGAAGCGTCTTAACCCAATGAATCTATAAACAAAATTTGAAGGAAAACGGAATAATTCTGCATGAAAAACCCATTTATATAAATTAAGGGGGGAATTAGCCCCCCGATCACCCCCCCCCCTTTATATTAACTAATCAATCCCGAAAACTAATCAGGGAAGCGCCTTAACACAGTGAACCTATAAACAAAATTTGAAGGAAAACGGAATAATTCTGCATGAAAAACCCATTTATATAAATTAAGGGGGGGGAATTAGCCCCTTGTTCCCCCCCTTTATACTTAACCAATCAATCCTGAAAAGTAATCAGGGAAGCGTCTTAACCCAATGAACCTATAAACAAAATTTGAAGGAAAACGGAATAATTCTGCATGAAAAACCCATTTATATAAATTAAGGGGGGGATTAGCCCCCCGATCCCCCCCCCTTTATACTTAACTAATCAAACCCGTAAACTAATCAGGGAAGCGCCTTAACTCAGTGAACCTATAAACAAAATTTGAAGGGAAACGGAATAATTCTGCATGAAAAACCCATTTATATAAATTAATGGGGGGGGGGAATTAGCCCCTTGTTCCCCCCCCCCCCCCTTTTATACTTAACCAATCAATCCCGAAAACTAATCAGGGAAGCGCCTTAACACAGTGAACTTATAAACAAAATTTGAAGGAAAACGGATGTTTCTATGAAGAGTTATCGCATTACGTACATACATACATACAGAACCGGCTGCCAAGCTCTCAGGGCTTGACAGCCAGTGTGATAACTGAAAAATTGCAATTTTAAAACGTTTTTTGCTCCTGCACCCCCTGGGGTTAGTGGCACCGACATAAAATATAGCCTATGTTGGAGCAGGGGTTGTCACTATCAATTTGCCACCATCACTTTTGAAATCGGTTCGGTAGTTCCAGATTACCCCTACAAACAAACAAACAAGATTTACTCCTTTATAATATTAGTATAGATAGAGCATATTGTGCCCCCTGGTGGTGGAAGGTGTAACTAAAGGATTTTGCGGCTAACTCGGGTTCTATGGGTCACATCACGACACAGTTTGGCTCATTCGACACAACATCAATAGAACTTACCTATTTTAGTTCTGAATTTCACCACCAAGGGGTGCTTTCCTATCTCTGTTTCTATGGACTGGATCACAATGGGAGATGGCTCTTTCCACTTGACATCGATAGAGCTGACTGATTTTAGTTTGGATTTTCACCACCAGGGGTGCTTTCCTATATCTGGTTCTATGGGCTGGATCACGACGGGGTATGGCTCATTCGACTCTACATAGATAGAGCTTATCGATTTTCACCACCTGGGGTGCTTTTCTATCTCTGGTTCTATGGGCTGGATCATGAAGGGGGTATGGCTCTTTCGACTCGACTTACGGTAATATATGGGAGTGTGTATGGCACGCCCAGTGTTTGCTGTCTAAGGTAGTGGGGCCCCAACATTAGATTTGTTTAAAAATAAAAAAATGTTCAACACTGATTGCAGGTACATTTAAGGTTGTTGGCACGGGCAACGCCGGGCGGGTAAGCTAGTATATATATATAACCACACACAAGATTTGCTCGTATTAGAATATATGATAAGAAAAAACTTTTGTAGATAACAAAACTTTTAGTGATTTCTTTGGCTATTAACTTCTGGCATGAGGCCAATACGAAATTACCACTTTTAATAAATTTCAAAATTTTATTTGAATATATAATTGGTGTATTTCATATAAAAATGCTCTTTGGTGTTTTTAGGGGGCAATCTATAAAGATTATTAGCTGTAAAAAATCTATTTGAGTTTTCAATAATAAAAAATAATTGATTTTCACATATATTCTTTATCTCAGGAAGCCCGTGTTTGATTCCCTAGTTATATTAAAAGGCATTTATGACAATAAAGCTATTTTTGTAAAAGTTACTAAATTTTAATATTTTATATGGTTCCTGGAACCCATGAGTTATATTTAGAACATTCTCTATACTCTAACAAGTAAAACTAAAAATTTCAATTCTGTATGACCAAAACTTACTGATTTATGATACTTAGAATTTTATAAACTTGTAGCACTTTCTTGCACTAAAAATGCATCTTTACATTTTTAGCTCTGGAAAGTGCTTCAAATTCATAAAATTCAAAGTATCATAATCTGGTAATTTTTTATTTATTTATTTATTTATTTATTTATTTGTAAAAGAATAGGATTTTTTGTTTGTTTGTTTGTTTGTTACAGCATGGAGTGCATCTTTTTAAATATAAGACCCAATAACTGAATAAAAATTTTAATTTTGTAACTTTTAGAAAAATAACTATTTAAAGACTAAAATGACTTGGAAAACAACATTTGAAACCTTTTTGCAACTGTAAGCATACTTCTAACATTAGCGACTTAGGAATTAGCTATTGTCAGAGATACGAGGGAACTCCCTCTATATGAACTAGATTATTTATTTACCAGTTTAAGGTAATATATCTGTTGAGTCCCTTTTGCCTTTTAATATTTTTATAAAAGCATTATAATGCTATATATATATGTTATTTACAGTTCTGCATAATGTTCAGTGTGAAGGCTGTAACAAAGAATCATTTGTGGGGTTTCGGTATAAGTGCCAACAATGTTACAATTATCAGTTATGCCAGGACTGCTTTTGGAGGTGTAGAGTTTCTGGGAATCATACAAATCAGCATGAAATGAAAGAATATACTACATATGTAAGTAAACATTTTATGAAGCAGATATATATATATATATATTAAGCTCTCTTTATTTTCATACATTCTTAATTTTTCTTGCTTTCAGATATGTTGAAGTGTGCTCATTTTCTTTAAGCAGTTCTTTGAAATATGTAGATATTTTTTTTATCATTGAAATGAGTTGAGTGTAGTGTTTATTAATAATATAAAAAAAAGTCAAATATATATATTTATTTTTTACTAAATATTTACAACTACAAAATTGTACTTGCTTGACAATAATCTATTGTTGCTTATTTATTTACTGATCATTACTGATTGTTGACTAATTTGTTTGTTAAATTAATCTTTAAGCAATAAAATAAATAGAGTTATGCTGTACACTTACTCATTCTGCACTTGCAGTTTTGATAGTTTATTCATTAAGATGTTATTACAAAAAATAAAATGTGTTAAAAAATTTAGAAATGTGTTTAAAAATGCTATGAGTTGCAAAATTTTGCTAAAATCTAAATTAAATAAAGTAAAATCTTTAGAAATTTAATAAAGTTGAAGTAGTATGTCATCACTTTCTTATCTAGTCTCTGTGTTTGTTAAATGGTCACATGTATTTATCAAGCTACACAATTTGGCTTTAAGTATTCTGGTTAGACTTATTATCATTTTTATGAAATTATTAAGCTGGAGAAATATTTAATGCTGTATGTAATTGAAGGCTTAAATATATTTAAAATTATTAAATTACCTTTGCTTTTATTAAACATACTCAATAATGTAGGAACAATATAATGCATGAGAACAAATAAATCACAACATACCTGATTGCTGGAACATGGAAAACTAACTTTATTCTGTTTGGAACATCTATATATAACATGTAGATACAGCAGGTAGCGCCATCTATTGGCATATATTGAATTTACAACTAATACTTCAACACTCCCACTTTAGTTTTAAATTATGCAGAAGATTAAATAGATGGGCAAAAACAAACAAAAAATGTAATTATTGTTCAAATTTGAAGTCTATAAAAAAAGTTCAAAGAAAGTTTTCTGGAACTTAAAATTTTAAGCCTATTGCTTGGGCACACATCTCATGTTTCATACGCTGGACGGTCTTGGTTAAAAAGTCTGCTAACATATCTGCAGTTGGTACACTTTTCACGATAATTTGTCCACTCTTGACAGTTTCACGCACAAAATGATGTTGGACATCAATATGCTTGCTCCTCGCATGGTACATGTTATTTTTTGCAAGATTAATGGCACCATTATTATCACAGTATATTGGAATCGTTTTTATGTGTTTAAGTCCAAGGTCCATAACAATTTTATTTAGCCAAATGGCTTCTTTAGATGCAGCAGACAGAGCCATGTATTCGGCTTCTGTTGTACTTGTTGCTACTGTAGGTTGTCTCTTACTGCACCATGACACAGCTCCACCACCTATCATGAATACATATCCAGTAGTTGATCTTCGATCTGCAATATCACCACCATAATTTGCATCACAATAACCTATAATTTTATCACTATGATTTCTGGAGTAAGTTAATTTTGTGCCAGATGTACCTCTAAGGTAGCGCATAATGCGCTTTACAGCAGTCCAGTGTGTCTTGTTTGGACTTTGACAAAACTTGCAAAGTAAATTGACACTGTAACCAATGTCTGGTCGAGTTGCCTGAGCTGCATAAAGCAGGCTTCCAACGGCTGCTTGATATGGAATTCTTTTTAAGTCTTCCATATGTTCATTATTCACATTTACTTTTAAGAAACTTTTATTAGCTTCTAGAGGTGTTGTGACAGGATGGGAATCATGCATATTGTATTTGCGAAGCATATTTTCCACATATTGAGTCTGATTAAGGCTAATGGACCCATTTTTTCTATCACGTTCAATTTTGATACCTAAACAGTAACTTGCCTCTCCTAAATCTTTCATTTCAAATCTTTTCTTCAGTTGTTCTTTAACCCAATTTTTAAGGCTTATAGAATTACTGAATATAAGAAAATCATCAACATAAATAGTTACAATAACTAAATCTTTATTTTGATTAACTTTAATGTATGCACAACTATCGAAAGTGCTTTGCTTTAATCCCATTTCAACTAAACCATTTTCCAGCATCGGATACCAGAGTCTGCCACTTTGTTTTAAACCATCTAAAGCTTTATTGAGTTTAAGAACCTTCCCTTCCAAATTTCCTTTGTAATATTCATTAAAGCCCTCTGGTATTTTCATGTAAATTTCCTCATCTAGTGTTCCCTGTACAAAAGCCATAACAGCATCCATTTGATCAATTTCCCAATCATATATAGCTGCATATGCTAATAAAACTCTTAGTGTAACATATCGAACAACTGGTGAGAATGTTTCATTATAGTCTATTCCTTCAATTTGTGAAAAACCCTTAGCTACTAATCTAGTTTTGTACCTTTCAATCTCACCCTTAGAATTATGTTTAACTTTAAACACCCATTTACAATTTATAATATTTTTATTGTTAGGTTCATCTACAATTTCCCATGTTTTATTTTTAATGTGACCAGATATAGTTTCAGATATAGAATCTTTCCAATGATTTGCATTGACACCGTTTAATGCTTCATCAATTGTTTTTGATTCAAAGCAATAATCAATTTCCATTGCAGCTAAAGCTTTTACAAAACACATACGATTTAAATTTGGCATTTGCAAATCTGGCATACCTTTCATGTCAAAATCCTCATAACTGCGTGGGAACCTAGTTTCTCTATATGGACCAGTCAATACAGGCAGATGCGAGTTATCAACTGCATTGTCTATATTTACATTATCGTTAACAGGATCAGTAATAGTAGGGATAATTTCTAAAGAATCATTTTCAGAGTTATCATTTATTACTGTATCTGTTTCATTACTTGATTCATCATCCTCATTATCTGAACATCTAATTTTACTCCCACTGAATAAAGAGTCAGTATAAAATTCAGATTTATTACTAGTTTGATGATACATTTGATTTTCCAAAAAATGTACATCTCGTGCATTCATTATTTCATTTGTTACAGGATCTATTAAGCGGTAACCTTTCCTATCCTGACAATACCCAATGAACATCATTTCTTTTGCTTTTACATCCCATTTTGTACATTTCTGTTTTGGAATATGAACAAATGCACGACACCCAAACACCCTTAAGTAATCTAAGTTTGGTTTGTCTCCACTCCATTTTTCATAAGGAGTCATCCCTGCAACTGCTACTGTAGGAGAAATATTCTTACAGTGATTTGCTGTTTGTACAGCTTCTGCCCAGTACTGTCGATCAAGATGAGCATCAACTAACATTGATCTTGCCCGTTCTACAAGAGTTCGATTATTTCGTTCTGCTATCCCCATTTGCTCGGGTGTATACGGAATGGATTTTTGATTCTGAATCCCTTTTGATTCTAAATATTTGATCATCTCATCATTTACGTATTCTTTTCCATTATCAGAACGTAATATTTTGATTGGTTTGCCAGTTTGCCTTTCAACATATATTTGAAATGCTTTGAACTTCTCAAAGACTTCAGATTTATGTTTTAGAAAATAAACAAAAGTCATTCGTGACAAATCATCAATGAAAGAAATAAAATAACGAGAACCACCAATTGATGAAACAGTCATTGGCCCACGCAAGTCACTATGTACAATACCCAATATTTCCTTTGCACGTTTAGCTTTACCCTTAGGAAACGGCTGCCTATGCATTTTGCCCTTAATACATGATGTACAATCTGACAAATTTCCATTAAATGTGAAACCTTCAACGATATCCTTTAACCTCATCATTCCTCCTTCACTTAAGTGACCTACCCTTTTATGTAATAAATCATTTGAAATATTTTGAGGAGTAATTAATGCCCATTCATTACATATATCAAGTGAATACAAATTGTCACTAATACCCGTTCCACTAGCAACTAAATGTTTATTTTTGTATACAAAGCATCTTTCTCCCGTAAATGTACTAACCATTCCAAAAGTTTTATTTAAATACTTAATGGAAAGCAAATTTGCTGTTAACTTTGGTACATGTAACACATTACTAAAAGTTACATGCATTTTTCTTCATTTCTAGACAAAAGGAATGTTACATTGCCTTCACCCTCAACCTCTATCACTGAACTCCCTGTTTTAATTTGTTTAACATTAGGTTTTGTGTAATTATCAATTAATTCTTTATGTGGAGTCATGTGATAAGAAGCACAAGAATCCATAAACCAAATATTAGGATCTGGATTAGAATTAGCAACATATACATGTGCTACATAAGCTTCTTCCTTCTTAGGTTGTTTTGGCTTAAACCCATTCTTTTTACTAAATTTATTTTCATTATTCTTAGCATTTGAATGAAAAGATTTTTGACAATCTGAACTTTTGTGCCCATAAAAATTACATTTGAAACATTTTCCTTTAAAGGGTTAAAACCTTTAAAACTAAAAGTTTTAAACCTTTCATTGACCATGCATTACTTTCATTACTTGATTCATCATCCTCATTATATGAACATCTAATTTTACTCCCACTGAATAAAGAGTCAGTATAAAATTCAGATTTATTACTAGTTTGATGATACATTTGATTTTCCAAAAAATGTACATCTTGTCCATTCATTATTTCATTTGTTACAGGATCTATTAAGCGGTAACCTTTCCTATCCTGACAATACCCATGAATACCCATACTTCAACAGCTTTAACTAAATATCTGTTTTCACTTTAGTTTTTATAGAAATATAATAAACTCTAAGATTTCTCTGTAAAACAGAAATCTATCTAACATGGAAAGTCTACAGAATAATTTTCAATACAGTAAACTCTGTCAGGTAGAATATTGTCAATTACGTAAAAATCTCTTGGTCCCGATTGATTCTGCCTTACATAGAGTTTATTGTAGTGTTGATTTATAGATAAACTGAAAAATTAAAACTTACAGAATAGATGTTTGCATGGGCCGAAAATTTCATGTCCAGTCTGTTTTATTTTATTTTTTGCAGTTCATGACCTGGTCTGAGTAAAAATAAATGAGGTAAGGTGCACCCTCCTAGTGTATTCTATGGGATGTTCAGAGATCTTGTCATCACCCTGTAGAAGAACAGCACCAAGAGCATAGTTACTAGCGTCAGTACGCAGAATAAATGGTTTGGTCCCATCAGCTTGCTTAAGCACAGGAGATGTTATGAGACATTGTTTTAGAGTTTCAAAGGCTGTTTGCTCTTCGTTTCCCCATTTCCAAATAACTTTCTTTTTCGTGAGATTACTAAGGGTCCTTGAGATATCAGCAAAATTCGGTATAAATCTTCTGTACCAAGAACAGGTCTGTAAGAAAGACTGGATCTCAATCACATTTTTAGGAGGTGGTATCGCTTTAATTGCAGATACTTTGTCCGGATCTACTTCTAGACCATTTGTGTTATCCAGTGGCCTAGGTACTTGACCTTTTCGCAAGAGAAATGACATTTTTCACGCTTGGCATCTAATTTAAGTTCTATGAGTCTCTCGAACACAGCCATAAGATCTGAGAGATGTTTCTCAAAGGTGTCTGATAAAATGATGATGTCGGTCCAGGTATGACAAAGCAAGGACATCCTTAAGACCATTTCTAATTTGATCTATCATTCTCTGAAATGTAGCAGGAGCGTTCTTGAGTCCAAAAGGCATCTTTAAAATATGAAAAATACCAAAAGGACAGACAAATGCAGTTTTATCTTGATCTGGTGGGTAGACTCGGACTTGGTGATATCCTGAACGAAGATCTAAAGTTGACATATAAGAAGTATGCTTGGCTTCATGCAAAAGGTCGTCCATTCGAGGTAATGGATATTTATCTGCCACTGTAACTGCATTTAATTTTCTGTAATCAATGCATAACCTCATACTACCTACCATCCGGCTTTGGTACGAGAACCACCGGTGAAGCATAAGGTGATTCACATTCTTCTATGATTCCCTGAGCTAGAAGATTATCTATTTCTTTTTTAGCAGGAGTCATCCGATAAGGTGGCACAGCAATAGGAGCACTATCACCTGTATTGATACGATGCTCTACATACGGGGTTGTCTCTCCCCCTGGTTGAAAGCATTTTTCATACCTTTTTAGAAGACTATTAAGGTTTTCTCTTTCGTCAGAAGTTAAATTTTTTCCTTCATCTTCACGTAAGGCATATGGACTGACTTCTACCACACCAGCTGATGAATTATTTTCTTCAACGTATTCATCTACAAAATGAAACTTTTTCTGAGGTTTATTACTGAAATACCACGTTTTGTTGGCAGTATCTAACACCATGTTAGCATTGTGCAAACAGTCCATGCCTAAAAGCGTTCTATTACCCTTAGCATTTGGTAATATAATGAACTCCGTTTTGAAGACTCGACCTTCAATCTCTACTGGAACTGTAGCAGACAAAGTTTCTCTGGCTACTGTAATTCCGTCAGCCAACGTGACATCATGAGTATGAGGTTTCAGTGCAACACCAGTTTTTAAAAATATCTCATACATACGTTATCCCGCAATGGAACGATTCGCTCCCGTATCTGCACAGACTAACACTTGCTTATTGCAGATCGTGATGGGCACATTTGGAGCAGAAACTGTTGAAGTATTTAAACTATACAACTTAAGACGATGTGCTTGCACATTTTCTTTTTTAACTGAAGGGGTACAATATGGGCATTTTTCTTTATAAATCCCAGTTTACCACATCCATAACAAACAATATCTGATTCTAAGCATTGATTACCAAACTTAGGAAGTGATCTGTCTTCTTTTAGAGGCTTACTCTGCTTCCAATTATTATCTCGATGAGAAATCTCTTTTTTCACTGGGGTTATAACCAGATCTCTTTTTGGGAACGTACTTTCTATAATTTCATAGGCATCTAGTTTTTTGGTGAGGTCGATGACTGGTGAATTTAAATTTTCCCATTCATCTAACATATGCTGTTTGCATTCAACAGGCATGTGCCTTTTCATTTGATCAGCTATTATCAGATCCTGGAGTGCTTCAAAAGACGTTACAGTTAACTCTTTAAGCCAGTTTTCAAAATAATCTCGAAGTTCGAAGTAATAATCTCGCCAAGAGATTTCTTTTACCTTGCGATGAGCAAAGAACAGCTGCCTGAATTTTTCGGCACTAATTTTAAACCGTTTTAGAAGTAAATCCTTAACGTGCGAAAAATTTGAAGTGTTTTCTTACGATTCACGAGCGATAAGCGTAGAAATAGAAGATGGGACAACACTGAGTAAATACGATACCCATAAATGCTCAGGTACCTTCAAGAGCTTTAACTGGCGTTCCAGGAGAACCAAAAACAAAATTACATCATCAGTTTCTGGCCTGAATGTAGGCAACAACCTTTGGACATCTATCTTACTTTCCGCGTGAGAAATTATCCCTGTCGCATTACCATCTACCACTCCACTGGAAGCACTCTGGCTCTGAACCTGTAGCTTGAGCTTCTCAAGCTCAAAATTCATCTCAAGCTTTTTAAACTCCATCTCTTCTGCCCTACGCTTCTTTTCTAATTCCAGCTTATGCTGTTCTAACTCTGCTTCTTTTTGTTTATCCTCTAATTCTCGCCTATGTTTTTCTTCTTCCTGAGTTGCAATTTGATTCCTGACTAATGAATTCACAAAATCAACATCGAACGAGGGGGAGGATTTGATTTTTTCCCCGCAATGTGACAATGGTCATAGTGGTTTGCACATCTAAATTCATTTCTAACGCAACCTGGAACAAATCCTCTTTGCGAGCTTTATTAAGTTCAGACATTTTAAATTTTAGCAAAACAACTAGCCGAAAACCCTATAAGTGCCAAAAATTCGTTTAAACCGTACCCCAGACGGGAGCTTTGCCGTTACAAATCATATAAACAGATATATATCATATAAACAAAACAGTGAGCTTTAACCATAATATGAACTCTTACTACAAAACAGAACAAACATTAAATCTCTTTTGATTTAAATAAACTGAATTTCACAACGCGACACATTCAAAATAATATTTCTAATGAAATAAAAACCATAACTGAATAGTTGTCACTTAAATAATATTCTAGATGAAAACAAAACACATAACTGAATAATTGTCACTTAAATAATATTCTAACTGAAATAAAAACACATAACAGAATAATTAAACTTTCAACCAATATTATTTTTAAATTACTAAGACAGCTTAATATCGGTTTTGTTAAGTACAACTTAAAAAAAAAAAAAACTTTCTACCTTAGTAAAATCAAAACATGCATAACTTACTCATTCACTTTTAAATTTCACAATAATGCTTCTTTTCTCAATAAATCAAGAACTCAGAATTAAATACTTACGTTCAACATTAAATAAGAACAAACATTTATATCAAAACTGTACTCAGTTATTTTAAAATCGATAATAAAAGAAAAACAAAAGTAATCAATAATAAAAGAAAACAAAACATCTTTATGATAACTGCGATAAAATTACGAATACTTTATATTAATTTTACCTGAAACTGATAATATAATAATTTTACTTGAAACTGATATCAGTTTTACTTTCTTTTTTTGAATCAATAAAATATTACACAGTCACGATAAGCATTCAAGAATTTAATCAAAAGTAGGGGAGGGGGGAAGGGGAAATAATGTAAGAACAAAATATAACATAACAAAATAATGTAAGAAAACCAAAATGTGATGAATAATGTAACTGAATTTAAGAATAATCAAACTGAAGTTAATAATAATTCAAATGATAAGAATAAGAATAATATTAAGATCAATCAAACTTAAGTTAAGAATATCCCAACAATGATAAGAATGCATTCTTTTGTTTTTATAAAAAAAAAAAATTACGGATCCGTTTTTACGAAGACACACATGAGTTACACAATTTGTAGAACTTTAAAACGAACACATCAAAATCGTATGCTGCAATGACAACAATCGCTTGTGCCATTTTTTTTTTTTTATTGTAGCTGCTGAGAAACGAAAAAGCTTCCAAAACTTAAATACCATCTTTCTGTATTTAAAATGTATCACTGGATTTCTATTTGCAGAAAAATAAATCACATAGCACTTTCACTGCGGATCTGTAGTTGTAGAAAAAGAGCACTTTGCATTTTTTCACTGGATTTGTAGAACTAAATCACACAGCATTCTAACTGCAGATTTGTCGAAATAAATCATAATACCATAATCACATTATCATAATATCACTATATAAATCCCTGTGGATTTCTAGCCCGAGTTGGGTAGCCAATTTTGTATCAAGACTGTAGAATAATTATAGCTTTAGTATCTCGGGGCGGATTGAATAATTCTTTTATAAGACCAGAAAACATTCTTTACTGGCATTTTCATAAATTTTATTACTTCTTGACACAAAACACTTAACAAAATGGCACATTACACGTATATATAAGGCTGACACTTTACGTTTACATTCTCGGAGAACAAAATAACACATACGTTCTATTTACATAACCACACTTCGAAAAAAAACAACTTCTCTCGGCTAAGCTCACACGTCAACTCAACTGATAAAAAATGTCACGCTTCAGATCACGTGATGTGCTGCGCATTTCGCCATGTTAGAGTCTATTTTTTTAAAGGGGCTTTCTGCGTTACAGTATTTTTAATTATGCAATATACAAACAGTACACTACTCTAAGATTGACCCTTCAAGATTTGGCCATTACATCACACATCAAATGCTTTTTTAAATTTGAATTCTTTTCAAATTACCCCTTCCAAATTAATCATCATTAAGTTACTTAAATTTTTGATTGTCAGTCTATTTATCAAGTCAGTTTTTGTTATATTCACGAGACTCAATCTCCTTTCACAATCTGCTGTAGACAACAGAATTGTTGCTATAAATTCATACAAAGAAATCACATTGGGATACATGTCAGTAATGCCATTTTTATGGGGAAAAAGAATACAATCAGCTGGTTTCATTTCTTTACCACTTGTAGCCAGAACCTGCCTAAACAACTTCCACTCATGAACCGTTTTGGTTTTATTTCCTAAGTTGGGATCATCAACAAAAAATAAACTCTTTTAATTTCCTCAATACGTCTAACGCAAATGACATCACACTATTTGTAAAATGTGTGCAGAGAGAGGACAAGACAAATTTTAAAGTGAGTTGCTGAAACAGAGGCGATGTGAGATTTTTTTTTTTTTCACGTGGCAGCAGCAGGTTTACGAAAGATAGAACAACAAAATGGAAATTATATAAATTTTGGCTGTCGCTATTTGGCGAATCCACTAAATGCTTTGGGGGCGAAAGGTGCTTTCAGTTTGCTGTTTGCCGATTTGGCTAGTGCTAGGTTAAACCCTATAAATATATATATAATTTTGAAGTTCTATAAAGGAAAAAAAGTATAGATTAAAAAAAATATTTCTCTGCAAATTACTAAACTAAAATAAATTTCTAAAGATTCTATTAAACAAATGTACAATTCAACTATTATTTTCATTAAAAAAAATTGCTTGTCTGGCTTGAATTTGCAGAAAAAAGTAGGCCTGAGCCAGACCCATGTCTAATGACAGAAAATTTTGCCAAGCACGACCCACTAGCCAAGCTTAATATCTTTTTACTTTGTGTTGGCTTTAATATTAATATTTACAGTCAACTTCTAATTTTTTTTAATAAATATTTATATTGTATTACAGAAGACACCTAGTAAACAATTAGGACAATCTTTAAAAAAGTCCATAATGTGTGTTCCGGACAAACCCTCCAACGTTGAATCTCATTATCAAGATTTGCATTCAAGAAATCCAAATTTAGCTCAACATGGGTAAGAATTTCATGTAGCCTTTTTCTATTATGTTATAAACTCTTGGCTCATATGTTCTACTAATAACTCTTTACTTCATTAAAAATTTTAAATACTTAATTAATTTTCTAAAATTTTATCTAATGTTTATTTAATGAGCCTAGTGGTTTTTTTAAATTAAAGCGATTTAACTGTAGAAAAAAAAAATTGATAATATGCTTTAAAAGTTAATGTACAAAATTTTTTTGTTCCATGAGAATCCATGAAATTATTAGAATAATTTTGTTTTAAATTTCTGATTTTAGTACTACTACATCAGTTGCTCATAATGGTTCTGCAGATGCCTTAAACTCTCACCAAGAAAAAAGTGCAAATAAGTAGTAAGTATATATATGCAATATATGTAGTTTATGCATTCTCGTTGCATCATCTCCGTTCTTTTCAGGTTTCTCATAACTTGGTGTATGTCAAATTTTCTTGACGGGTGTAGTCATGCCCGAAATAAAAACAGTTTTTTCCTGGAATCTGACTTTATTCTTTTTTAATTTCATAATCCTGTTTATTAGACCCAGGGGAGGTGGTTTAAGAGCAGGTGGAAATTATCCTAATAATATTATAAATCTGATTGTGTGCAAATGTTAGGCTGAAGCCAGCGTCAAAATGGAGCATTTAATGATCCTGTGTTTTTGCATATAGGTGGATTATAACTCTCAGATGAACATAGGCTGGTTTTTGTTAATTTTATTCAAATATTTTTCTTAATAATTCCAAATTTCGTTATATTCATAGAGAATAAATGGACATTTTTTCGTATAATATTTTAAAATGGTTAAATTTACTTTACCGTTGCTAATACCTTATCGTTGCCAAAACTAATTAAAAACTCGGAATAATAATTTTTACTCTACAATTTAGTTTCAATTGAAAAATTTTCACATGAAAAATGAAAATGAAATAAAAAAATTAAAGAATTAAAAAGATTAAATAATATTATTAGAAATAAAACGTACTTTTTTTAGTTTTTGATAATAATACAAAGGTTTCAATATGCGTAACCATAGGAAACAGGCTAATATGACGTCATACGTGGAAAATAAAGCAGATATGCTTTGATTGGTGAAATAAAATTATCGTATGTTTTTTTTCTTCACTTTTTTTCTTTTTTTTTCTTTTGTATGGTAACAATACGTGGCGTTTTACCATCTGCGCACGGCTAATATAACTATACTGTATTTTTTATTTAAATTTTAAAAAAGTAAAAAGAAATTTCAAAAGAAAATGGTTAGCAAATGTCAATAATATGCTCCGCAATATTATCTATGTCGAAAATGATGTCATGGATAGCGAGAAATAGATATTTTCATTCTTAAAACTAAAAGAAATCACTCGATTACCTAAAAAAAAATGACGAATGTTAATAGTTCCATTTTTGTTGATAAAACCTAAAGATTTAATATTATTTCGTTAAAATAATATAATTTCCCCTATGCCAGTATTGAAATTAATTGCCTGGAAAAGAAAATTAACAAGTATTATGTCATTTAAAAGGGATTTCTCTGGGGAAATATATATTTGAAATAAAACGGGAATTTTCCAATATGTTTTAAAATGAATGTGAATCAATTCTTTACATTAATAATACAACGATCAGTAAGCATATAAAGTAGATGAGTTTCACGCCATAATTATGAAGAAAAATTTAAATGTTTTTTTTATCTATACTGGTTGTTAAGCATGAGTATCCATTATATACAGATGAGAGTTTTCTGCTAAAAATCACATCATAATTTTAAGAAAAGGGAAAATGAACAAGAATCTATTATATTAAAATCTGACCGTGTGTTTGTATTTCGAAACTACTCCTAGACTATCGAACGCAGCGCGATTTACTTAATACCGGTTATCATTGATCCGAAGACTTAACTCTCAGAATTAAAAAAAATTAAATTAGATGCCAAGATTCTTTTTTTTTTTTTTTTTTTTTGTAAATTTTAATGAAGTTTTTCTAAAAACGGAAAGTAACATACTACATATTTGCGTATGAAAAGGGAGAAATAAAACAGATCAGTATATTTTTTACACCATTTTCTCATTAAAACTGAAAAATAGAATTTATTTTCACTTTGAATAGATGGTGAAAACAAAATCTTGATTTCAGTAAATTATCCGAAAAATAAAAACATATTTTCGCATATTCAAACTTCATGAATCAATTTATTCGGGAGAACAAAAATTGCCTGTCAGCATACTGTCATTTAGAAAACAAGATTTGTTTCAGCTATACATTAAACCAAGGAGGCAGAATTGAATTTAAAGAAAAAGCATATACAATTTCCAATTAATTTTTTTTTGGAGAATGGCAGTTAAAACGTTTCACAAAGGCGTTAAAAGTAAAATTGTTTATCAGGTAAAATTCACATTTGTTTTTACTCAATTCGTCTATTTCCACGATTTTATTTGGCCCTCCTTTTTGCATTGGTTGCAATTTTATTTTCGCGATTATTTGGTACAAAATTTCACTTTTTTAAGACTGAGTTATGTCAAGGTCCCTGTAACAAAAAATACTGTAAGTAACTCCTATGAAATGTGATAAACAGTTAGTTAATTATTAACGTTTTTAATTATCGGGAGTGAAATATTTTGCTTAATTAATGTATTTATTATTATTTTAATGTTGCGTGAATGAAGTCACGGGTAACAGCTAGTTATTTCATAAGTGAGCGTTCCGAGAGCAGCCAGTCAAGGCTGGCCATTTCAGGACGGGCCTAGCGGCCAACCGGAAGTCGTGCAGCAGTTAATTGACCGAAAAAGCCACGCAAAAATCTGTGTTCTGGCTGTTTGTTAGAGCTTAATTCAGATTTTTTCTCGACTAGAATGCACCACTGAGAAATGTTGGGATAAATACAATCTTATTGGTTATTCAGCTCTCACATGATGCCCGGGTCTCTGACGACACCAAGTCCTGCAAAACCTGGCCACATCAAAAACCATAAGCAACTGCAAAAAGCACACACTCAGCACTTTTTATTCTTAAAGATAGATCGAAATTGCTGGATGAAGGTAATAATTATACGGATGGGAAACCAAGATAACAGGGGTAAAATTACAGATTTATAAAGTTAAAAAAACATTTTGAGGATTTTAAATTTTGAATTTTAAACAGGTTTAACTTTTTATCCTTTCATATATATATATATATATATATATATTATTGTTTAAAAAAGTTACAATAGTTAAGTTTTAGATGGTTGTGTAAAGCTATAATATCCTGATATTATTTCTTTGTTTTAATTATTTTATCTCATATCTTTTAATATAAAATGGCTAAAGTATGTAAACATGTAGGATAATTTTCATTGTATTTTTTAGGATAAATATTCTGTTAGACATCACTCACATGGTAAAAACAATTCTGCAAATTCAAAATTTCTAAATTTAAGTTTTTGGTCTAATTTGTTTTTCTATATTTTTTATTGTAAATATTAAATGTATTGCATAAAGATGGAAATTTATGTTAATTATCCACCTGTCCAGCAAGGAGAAAAAAAATCATACAATATTCAAAAGTTTCCAGAATCTTGAATCACACAGACACAAGTATAGGATTCAATATGCAAAAACTGTATTAAATGGCTAAGATCGTAGAAAAAAAAAGTTTTGTACATGTTATATTTTCTGTTTTATTATTTTGTTAAATATCTGTATTGTTAAATTTGTTAAAATAAATTTGCAAAGCACAAAAAAAAAAAAAAGTTTTTGGCAAGGAGTTAAAAATTTTCAGTAAAGGCTATCAGTATCTATTCTATTTTCACAGGTTTGCTATAGTTTTTTTTGTTCTTACATGGACTGGATGGAATATAGGTGTTTCTTTTTGTTAATAAATCATCTAAGCAAAACAAGGGTTTAGATCTTTTTATTTTAAATTTTAAAGTGATAGTACTATTTATCAAACAGTATTTTGTGTGAGAAATATTTTAGAATCATGCAACACAATTTTAACTGTTTTATTTTGTATTTGAAACTAATCTGAAATAGAATAAATTTATTCACATTTTTCACTTTTAAGAAATTCTTGTCTGATACATAGCTGTCAACCTTCTATTTTTTTTCCAAATCAAAAAACATACATGGAAACAGAACATTTCTTAAAATATATTTATTTAATAATGTGTCTTGTTTCTATATGACATTTCTTTGATTTCATTTTATTAATTAAAATTTCTGGTTCAAAGTATATGGTTCTGGTTCAATTTCTAAAAACCAAAAGGTTGGGCGGCATGCTAGTATTTTCTTTAGAATTAATGGTAATTATTTTCATTTGCTTAAATAAAATCAACTTTATACTTCATTTGCTGAAATAAAGTCAACTTTATATGTATTGATTACATTTCCACGTTAAAAATTAACTAGAGATGTATATTTTAAATTAATAAATTACAACATGTCTAAGAAGCAAGAGCCAAAAAAAATAATAATAATAATTTTTAAAAAAATTTAACTTTATATTGTAACATGTTAAAACCTAAATTTCTGTAAATTAGCAAGTGCAAAAATTAAATGTTTTTTAGTAGTATTTGAACTAAGCATTAATGGCATTATTTCAAATTTATTATGGTAGGCATAAGATGACTTTTTCTCCAGAAAGTTCAGGGAGAAATATTTTATTACATTTGCTAACAATTGTAATGATGAAAAATTTAATATATAATATTGTTGTCAGTCTTTAATGAGTACCTATTGTATTAGAAAGAAATAACTGGCACAGACAATTCAACTCACTGTGCAAATTATTTATTTTTTTAATATTTGTATTACATTTTTTACTCTTTACACTGGTATTTTATATTGTGTTGATGCATTTGACTCTTAATTTGAAAGTTGTTCATTTCCAGTTCAATCAGACATTTAATTCTCTGTATCCAATATTAGAATGATAAAATAAAAAGAGTTTAATGATTAAAAAAAAAAACTTTGATCAATTAATAGTTTCATATTAATTAAATTGTGATTATATGTTGAGAAATCAATTTAGAAATCCTGAAAAGATAGTTTGAATAATGTTGTTTTATTTTCTTTCCTGTTGCCATATCTTACAAAAGAAGCAAAAAAAATTTTTTTAATAAAATAAAATCACAAGTAAGGGCTTTCTACCAAGCGTAAATCAAAGTGATGAATTTTCCATAATCAGGATCTGTGCAAAATGATCCGGTAAAGGTGAAAATAGGGAATTTTGCTTAGTGGCCACTGGCTGGTAGGTTGATTTTTTTTTAGTAGCCAGTTACTGGCGAGTGAGAATAATTTCTTTAGTGGCCAGTAAGTGTACATTTATGTCACTGAATATTTAATTAAAAAATATATATAATGAGTTTACAGTAGAGTAATTTATCTACTAAATAAAATTATTTTAATTTATATTGCTTTGAATAAACTTGGGATTCTAATTTCCCATCTATTTTAAATTTTAAAATAAGTTAAAAGCAAAGTTATACACAACATGCTTATGTAGCTAGCTACATAAGTCTCACAGCTTAGGTACTTGTGTAACTAAGTACCTTTTTTAAAATAAATATTTGTCTAGATCTGACAATAATAAAATAGATATTTTATATACTAAATAATAACCCACAACATGATATACATTACACATGCACAACCTGTGGCCTGCGGACTGAAAGTGGCGAACATCTTCAGAAATTAAGAAAATGTGTATTTCGTCAATTAGCCCAGAAAAAATTGCAATTTGTCATTCGGGAGTGTAAAAATCATGAATTTCCATCATTCAGGAGCGTAAAAATCATAAATTTCGACGATCAAGTACAGAAAATCCTTAATTTCGTCGATCGAATGCTCAAAAATCCTGAATTTGATCGATTGGATGCAGAAAATCATAAATTTCGGCGATCGGGTGCAGAAAAATCGTGAATTACGGCGATCGGGTGCGTAAAAATCGTAAATTACGGCGATTGGGTGCGAAAAATCATGAATTTTGTCGATCGGGTGCAGAAAAATCATAAATTTTGTCGTTCAGACATGTAAAAATCATGAATTTTGTCGATCGGGTGTGGAAAAATCATGAATTTTGTCGATCGGGTGTGGAAAAATCACGAATTTCGGCGATCGGACGTGGAAAAATCATAAACTTCGTCGTTCGGGCATGTAAAAATCATGAGTTTTGACGATCGGACGTGGATAAATCATAAATTTCGGCAATCAGGTGCGGGAAAAATCATGAATTTCATCGATCGAACAAGGAAAAATCACAAAATTCGGTGATCGGGGACGGAAAATCATGAATTTTGTCGATCAGACGTGGAAAAATCATAAATTTTGACGATCAGGCACAGAAAATCCTTAATTTTGTCGATCGAATGCTCAAAAATCCTGAATTTGATCGATTGGATGCGGAAAATCATAAATTTCAGCGATTGGGTGCGGAAAAATCATAAATTTTGTCGTTCAGGCATGTAATAATCATGAATTTTGTCGATCGGACGCAAATAAATCTTAAATTTCGGCAATCGGGTGCGGGAAAAATCCTGAATTTCATCGATCGAAAGCGGAAAAATTATATATTTCGACGATCAGGTGCAGAAAATCCTTAATTTCATCGATCGAATGCTCAAAAATCCTGAATTTTATAGATTGGATGCGGAAAATCATAAATTTCGGCGATCGGGTATGGAAAAATCATGAATTTCGTTGATCAGACGCAGATAAATCATAAATTTCGGCAATCGCATGTGGAAAAATCATGAATTTCATTGATCAGACGCAGATAAATCATAAATTTCGGCAATCGTATGTGGAAAAATCATGAATTTTGGCGATCAAGTGCTGAAAAATCATGAATTTTGGCGATCAAGTGCTGAAAAATCATGAATTTCGGCGATCAAGTGCTGAAAAATTATGAATTTCGGCGATCAAGTGCTGAAAAATTATGAATTTCGGCGATCAAGTGCTGAAAAATTATGAATTTCGGCAATCCAGTGCTGAAAAATTATGAATTTCGGCGATCAGGTGTGGAAAAATCATGAATTTCGGCGATCAGGTGTGGAAAAATCCTGAATTTCATCAATCAGACGCTGAAAAATCATACATTTTAGCGATTGGGTGCAGAAAAATCAAGAATTTCGGAGATCGGGCGTGGAAAGATCATAAATTTCGTCGAAATTTATGATTGAAAATGACGCGTATAGCGAGATTTAGGGATTGGAGAACTTATACCAGGAAAAATTAACGAAGTGATGATTCTCTCGAAAAATATTCCGATTGAATCCAAACCTAAAGATTCGATTTAGAAAAGGATATAAGTCAACTATCCTAAAATCTCTCCATATGGTGTGATCTCAAGAGGTAGTAACATTGCGTTGTAAAGAAAAGTAAAAAAATAAAAAGTTAAAATTAAATGTTGGAATTGTAGAATTTAAATTAAAAGCTTAATCGTAAGATTCAATATTTATAAACATTCTCTCAGAAGTTGATCCATCCAAATACTGTATCCGTTGAAATGTGAAAGGGAAAAACAAATAACTCACCAAATAGATGCCACACAGTAGTTTATTAAAATTCAAATAGTGCACTCTATGAACTTCAAACACAAGATAAATATACTAATAAATTTCACAAACTTCTCAATCACAATCATTTTCACAAGATGATGACTTTTGATAACATCTCAATATATGAAGAAAAACGTAGGATGTTCAAATTCACCAGCAAATAAATTATAATATTATTCATTTAAGTAAAAAATGTTTTTAGTTCTATATTTTAATAATATTGTATTGTGAAAGTTTTTGATGGATGAAATTGCCTTTAAAATTATGGCAGAGTTAGAAAATTAAAAGCGACTGTTCATGATTAAAATGATTCGTAATCTTGAAGTCACAATTGGTGAATGGAGAAGGATCTTAAAGATGGAAAGTTAAGTTCGCTGTCTGAACCGGCACATAGATACGTCTCAATCTGAAAATTGAAAGATTATTTCTCGCAAACGCCGCTTGCTTCACACTATGGAGAGCTCATCTCAGGAATGAACAATAAATATCGAAATCTGGTCTAGAAGATAAATTCATCATAGTAAATATTCTGGAACTTGGCTGGTGCTAGAAGTTTAATACTTCGGTGATATTTCTCTAAAAATCAGCAATGACATATCATCTGCGATGCTGCAAAAAATAAAGTAAGACTGAGAACTTGTAGTTATGTTATTACAAGTACGGCGTCGCATCTAAAAAGGTTGAACGAATATTTTTTTCCCTGGAAGCCTGCATATTGACTATCGCTGCTAAATCCACTGACAAAAATTCTTGATCAGACTGGATAACCTCATCAATTGCCGGAACTCCTGAACTGCTGCCAGGCCCAAGGCCCGACAGCCTAAAAAGTTGTTGTTGTTCAGTTGAGTATGTCAGGAGAAGTGATTATCTCCCGAATTCTCAAAGTACGGTTGAACTCTCCAAAATTTGAAACTTCCGCCAATCAGATAACAGCATTTCCCAACGGTTCCTAAATTAACTGTCGCGCGCGTGACACCACCTGACGGAGTTTTTGTAAAAGCTCACCCACGCGGTTAAAGTTAAATTTGAACTGTATCACACCCCTGACGACACGTCATTAAAAATGTTCTGGGAGCTTCGATCAGTCACCTTGAATCGGCTTGACAATGACCTTGCCTATCGCGAGTCACTGACACAGATACAAATGTGCGGGAAATGGAAATAACGCTTAGTTGTTTACACGAAACATCTGAAAATTTTTCAATGGCCGTTCATAGCGAAAATCTGCTAGCTTCAAAACAAAATAAAAGAAAGTAATTAAAAATCGATAACTGCCAAACTTATGGATGAAAATAAATGAAATTTTAGCAATCGAATTAAATTAAAAAGTTCTTTCCAATAGATATGTTTTGAAAGTAAAAATTTTAATTTTAAGAATTTTGAAAAAGTTATTATTGTACTTAGAAATTTTGAAACGATATATGAAAGTTTCACGATTCTGAAAGATTTTGCATTGATCAAAATTAGTGAATTTAAATTTTTCGAAAAGAATAAAATTAGTGATTAACCGTTTTTAATAATTATTTATTTTAGACTGTCTGTTATTAAGAAAGATGGATATTATTTAAAAGTTAGAAAAGTAAGTTAGAAATATTTTTATTTTAGATAATTTGAAATTAAGTTTAATTAATATTGTAAAGTGAATAAATTGTAAATTAAATTTGAAATGAATATCCTAAAACATATGTAATGGAAAGATTCTGAAATTAATTTATACTCTCACCAAATGTAAACAATTTAAAAAGAATGTTTGATTTAAAATGAAATAACGAAATTTAGCTTAATTAATTTAAATGAATTTAATGAGTTTATTTACTTGGATGAATAAATTAAAGTTAAAATACTGAATAAATTAAGAGTAAAATTTTAAATCATAACAACGCGATTAAAAATGACGCGAAAAAAAATGATGAATTTCGGCGATAGGGTGCAGGAAAATGACAAATTTTAGGGAAAAGGGGAAATTGGAAAATCCTGTATTTGGCCGGTTCTTTCCACATTTTTAATCGCCAGTTTTTCAAGTTTAATCGACGAGAGGCGACTGGCGAGTGCTTATTTTCACCTTTATGATCAGGATCCATGCATTTGGAATAACATGAATCACAGTCATGAAATTAGGCTTAATTTTTAAGATAAACATTGAATATTTATAAAAGAGAGCTTTTTTTTATTATTATGGATAAATGGCATGTGAGCATTATTGCCAAACACTGTGGGATGTATTTCATGTATTGTTATATTGCAAGGGATTAACTGTGCTTTTAGAACTAAAATTTGCCTTGTTGTCTAATTATTTTTACTACTTTATTTTCATAATTTACTACATGAGTCCATTACATATCAGTTTTGATGTTTATTTTTTCTCTCTATATTTCTCTCTATATATTATAAATTAATAATCTTATAGTGGCCACAGAAGATCTAATAGCGATGTTTATCCAAGAGACGAAGAGCACATGTTAATATCTCAATACAGCAACCATCTGCATGGAGGAAGGAGAGTAAGTTATCAAAAAATTTTCTCTTTGTTATTTAAAGGATTTTAAACATTTTATTAAAGTATATATTAAATAGCTTTTTATTCATTCATTCAGAAATCCATATAAATTTGCCCTTTGATGTTTTATATAAAAGTCAAAGAAATAATTTTTCAAATACCAGTAATTTTGATATCAATAAATTCAAAATATAATTTAAAAAAGGAGTAATGACTCTGATATATATATATATATATATATATATATATATATATATTTGATTACTTATATAATGACTTTCAATATGTATTTGTTTATTTATTACTTTTTTTTTTTTTTATCGCAATCTACTGTACCTAGGAGACTTTCTTAACTTTTGATTCAAAATTTTAATTTGGAGATGTTAATTTGAAATTAATTATTTTACTATAAACTGTGTATATAGCATAGTTTAAATTTTTATTTTGAATCTTTTCAAATCTAAAATTTATTTTCCTTTTAAAGTTCCATGATTTAAAAGATTTTTCCTGTCAAATATTTGCATAATTATGCTTATAGAGTTTTTAAATATAATATGTTTCACTTGTAATGTATTAAAAGTATGTTTCATCAATTTATTCAAACTGACTTAACTCACTTAAATTAATAAAATCTATTTTTTAAAAAAAAGAAATACAATTGTTTTTTACATTTGAGTATTTCTTAAATTGCACATATATAAAATATTATAAATAAACTTTTACATGAGATATTTATGTTTTTATTAATTTTTTTTTTAATGAAAAACAGATTAACATTGTTAATTTAAAAGTATTTTCATTATAGCTTTGTATTCATTAGTTTTGTTCATTTAATTTTAGTTTCAAGTTAATGTTTCTGTTTGTCTTTAAATTTTATCCTTCTGTTATTTTTTTCAGGGTCGATATGCTTCAGAGCTTAATTTACCATCAGATACAGCTCGACAAAGAGAATTAATCACTAAACTTGAAGCTAAAAATAGGTATAATTGTATTTAGATTATGACTTATCCTAATTTACTTTTCTCCTTGTATTTGGTTTCCTGAAATTAAAATTTTATAACCACTGATGTTTATTCACAAAACATTTTATATAAACACTTTGGTCCATAATTTCCTGCCTATAATCCATAACAATACATTGTCTGCATGTGTATTATTTTCTGGAGAAAACAGAATTTCAAATAACCAACAGTGTTGAAGCAGTTGTATAAACATATAATACTGCACGCCTGTTAATTTGTTTCCATGCAGATACAAATGTATTAAGCATCTAATAAAGGCCAGTCTACTCTTTAAAGCTGACCAGGTGCAAAAAACATTTGGCCTCCTTCACCTTTTAAAGGTATAAAAAAGATCTTTCAGTCTTGTTCATTATCACCTATAAGTGTGGTAGCCAGATTCAAAACGTTATTACCACTTTTCAAATAAGTTATTTTACTCTAAAAAATTTTATGCGTAACATTCTCTTAAAAGTGTAAAAAAAATGTATTTAAAAAATCTCATTTTGTTGTTAGTGTGATTTTTCATGGGAAATAAACATGTTATAATCAAAAATGTATTTTCCATTATATAATTTGTACAAAAAGAAAACTGTCAAATATTTTAAAGCTTTTGATGACAATTCCCTTGCTTAGTAATTTATATAATTAATTTTGCAGGGAAATTATGAGAGAGATCATTCGCTTACGAAGACAGCAAGAGGAAGAAGAAGAAGCTTTGAGATCAGAAAGAAAGCCTACCCTTCTAGCTGAGTTACGTGCTTTGCGTCTAAGAAAAGCCGACTTAGAAAGGCACTTATCAAGTTTACAAGAAAGTAGAAGAGATTTAGTGTTGCAGCTTGAAGTGCTCATGAGAATGCTTAAGGTAGTTGCTGTATTTTTCCATTTGTATCTTATTGAACATAATTTTGAATTCTATTGAAACAATTTCACACTCTTTTAATCACAGTTTTTTACTAATATTTGTTTTAAAGTTAGGTGAAATCTAATTCTGATTATTGTTGATCAATAATTTTTAACTGACTTCAAGCAAAGGAGGTTATACAATTAATTTGTATATTCATTTTTCTTTTATGTATGTCCATGCATAACTTTTGAGTGAATGTTCCAATTTTTTTTATTATTATTTTTTTTTTTGATTGAAAAGACTTGTTTTGATAGTGGTCCCATATAAATTTCATCAGAATTAAAATTTTTATATTTATCTCTGTCTTTTTTGTCCCTGTCTAGGCTCTGATTTTCATAAGCCGCAAAATTTAAGAATGTTGTTAAAGTGCACAGTACTACTTTACATTTTAAATATAATCATCATATTGTGTATAACTTTTTTTTTACAGAGATACAAAAAAAAAAAAAAATTCATTTATCATTGCGTATTGCATACTAGATATAAGCAAAGTGGCCAAGTGTGTGGTTAAAATGAATTGTCACAAAAAATATTCTATTTTGTCTAACCACTCTTGCTAAAATATGTCAACTGGCATGCAATAAGTAAATAATTTAAAAAAAAATTAAAGTTTGCTTTATTTATTTACTTTACCTATTTATTTAATATAAAACATTCTCCAATGTTCTAACTAAATGAATGTATAAACTTCTATTACATCTAACTTAATTTTTATTTACCCTAGGATCATTCTCCTCTGGATTCACCTAATAGTTCACCTTTATCAAGATTGTCACCGATTCCCTTTTATCCACTTTCTTCTTCAATGAGTGCACCAGCAACACCAGGAAGTACTTATCCTTATAATGATCCTCTAATGGGACTCGGTGGAGATGTTCGTCTAGCATTTGAACAGTCAGCTTATACCAGGAGCCGTCAAAATGATCTTTTAGTTGCGGCTGATTCAGTTACTAATGCAATGTCTACGTTAGTTAAAGAATTAAATATGGGTAAATAAAATTTCATGTAGCTAGCTATGTTTTGTAATAATTTTGCATACTTTCAGGCTCTTGGATTGTTTTGCTCTAGGATTTTATTTGACATTCATGTGTTTTTAACAGTCCCAATAGCTTTGTTCAGTTTTTGTATATTTTTATGTTAAAGTATTTTCATTGTAAATTAATAATTACAATACTGATTATAGAAATTTCAATATTTAGTATGGGAAAAAAAAAAGTGGATTATTTTACAAAAAAATTACTTTTTAGGTACGTGGTATTTAATTTTTGTCATAAAAAGTGTTATTGAGGTTGTACATATTAGTACACATTAAAGATATATATTTGATGAAGATTTATGAAATTTTGTGTGTTTTTTATAATGGACAGAAGTATGCATGTATCTCCGTTAAATGTTACACCTAATTTCCTCTTAGCATTTTTGCTTATTTTGTGAATGTGGTAAATATAGATTCATTCAATAATGTATTTTTTTTAAATTCCTTTATATGATTATTAAATTTTCTTTTCAAAAATTATGTTATTATGCACCTTTCTTAAATCTTGATTATTTTTTAACGCAATTATTCTAATTCGTAAATAGTTCATATAAGTTGTAATTTTCCAACTGAGTGAAAAAGTGTCTTTTTATATCTTCCATTACAATAAAATTTTATGCAATAATTTCCAAAATGTAGTAACATTAATCGCCTAATAAAAATATTCAAAAGCAGGAGGCATACCTTTTTAATTTCAGTTGTTAGCCGTAAATGTGCAAGCTGGAAAATTTCGGGAAATTCTGCCTTCTGATCTTTGATTGTTTCGTTATTTTTTTAATAGTAACTCTCTAGAATTTTGTTTCATAAATCTTTTATCTAAAATAAATAAAATATGGATTTTTAATGGTATTAAAAATTAATTTGGATGATTAATTCTTCTCATTAATATTTTAATAATTATGGATTATCTTAATTTTTCAATTTATTTAAAAATGACTACTTGAGCTCTCCCCTTTAACTTCTTAATAGCTAAGCCACAGTTGAGGTACAGTCTATTAGAAACTATATTGTGTTATTTGTAGTATCTTTTCTGAAATGAATTACAACAGAATTATAGAAAATATTGTTTGAATGTAAGACAAAGTGCATGTAAAATGAAAAATTGCATTTCCAGATGAATATAAGAATGTAATATTATAAGAATATTAAATTTAGTTGACAAAATCATACCATAAATAAATATATATATATTTAAGTTAAAATAATTGAAATATATATTTAGATCATTAAAAATTAGTTTTCAATTTGTACTGCTTGATATCAGATATGTTTGATGTTTTATTCCTCAAAACTGTACTGTATTACATGAATTGTTAGGGAAAGTTAACTTGCATTATAGTGTTTTAGTTTGTAATTTAAAAAAAAAAAAAGTAAAATTTTGCAGAATCTTTTTTTTTTTTTTTTTTTTTTTTTTTTTTTTTTTTTTTTTTTTAAATACTTGTTTTTTCAGCAAATACAAATAGTATCAAAATTCTATATCATATGTTTGCCATTAGAGACTTTTAATTTCTTTTTTATTTTTGTTTAAGAATTCAATTTATTTATTCATAAAGTTATATTTTAATTGAAAATATACTACTTCATATGGTTAAAAAATTTCTTCTTGAAAAAAAATTAACTGCTTCAATTTTGACATATTTTTGTAATATTATTTGCAGGCTGTGAGGATGATGATTTATATGTATCTAGAAATCCTGCTTATATTGAAGGTATGTATATTCTTGTTTTTGATAGATTGTTGTAACATATGTTCATATATTTTGCTTATCCCTATACCTGTTTAAAGAAGTTTATAAATATTTTACTGAATAATCCCAAAGATTGATAAATCCTAGATATTACTGAAAATTTGTAGCATTTACTCATGTAAAGTGGTAAAAGTCCAAAAAATACTTGTTCTTTTTATTTTGGGCTATTACAGTCTCATTTGCATAAATGCTGATGTATATCTAAAGTTATTGTTAAAAGTCTGTTTTGATTTATTTATCGTAGAATAAAATGGAACTTATTAATAAGAATTTATATTTAATTGTATCAAATCATAATGAAACCCATTTTTTAAAGCAAAGTTGACTGTTGTAAGATTTTAAATCATAAAGTATTTTTGCTAATTTGTACAAAAATATTATAATGATGGAATAAATGCATTTCCTGTATATTTGAGCATCAGCTAAAGTAAATTTAAAAAATGTATACATCTTATGCCTGAGCAGTACAATTACACAATAATAATAATAATAATTCAAACAATTTACTTAAAAACATTTAAACTTTTATTAAAAAAGTAGACATTTCGGGTTAATACACCCCTCATCAGTACATATAATGTAATGACCGTAAAAGATGTCAATGATAATTGCTGTGAAGAAATATACATTCCAAAAGTCAAAACTAAATATCGGAACAATACTGCATATTCAGGTGGTGCAAGGTTTGCTTTGTTCAATGTAGAATTCGTCAATCTTGTATACCATTCCTCCAAAAAATTGGCTTACATAAACATTTCAATTGCACATGATGACAGTGACTTTTGCAAAATCAGGACAATGCTTTGTGTCCAAAGTAGGGACAAATATTTTTGAGTTTAAGCTGTTCATCTTTCAAACAGGTCTCAAAAGTATGACTTGTTTCACCAATGTATACAGAAATAACATTGTTTACAGGGAATGCTGTATATCACACCTTTAGCCTGTGATAGGTGGATCTTCTGTTTGAAGTTGCTCATAAAGTACTCTGTGGAGTAAAAGCAATACAAATGTTGAACGTTTTAAGTAAATTTGAAATTCTTTCAAAAAGATTCTTATAGTATGGAATAAATATGAAATTACCCATGTCAGCATGAACAGAAGGCAGTGTCATTATAGCATTGGAAACTACAGAAAAAAATTCTTTGTGTAACGAACCCTGATAGCCATTGTTTCTTAAATCATTGAAAGAATTTCAAATTTACTTAAATTGTTTTTATTGTAAAGTAAGTTTATTTACCAGTTCATGTATGTTATTCCCTTTTCTCCAACTTCATGTTTCAAATCTTATTTGAATAAGACAAAGTTTTTGTGTGTGTGTTTGTGTACTGTGCTTTTAGTTCATCCAAAAGCAGATTTATACTTGTACCCCTTTCTTAAAAATGATAGGTATTTAAAAAAAGTAATTAAAAAAAATTCTGTGATGCTTTTGTTCAGTACCTATTTTATTGTAAAATAATAGAAAAGAAGTCGTGAATTGAGACTGAATTGTTACAACATTAAAAACACAAACCACAGATTTATTTTACAATGTTGGTAGACCCCAATTTGATAAATGTATATAATTGATTTCTACATTTCATCTTTTCTACCATTACCAGTTATTTTTCACATACTTTGTAACGAACCAGTTGTAACATGTACACGCAATTGTAAAATGTTATCTTAGAAAATGAGTCCATTGCCTTGTTCAATAGTTATAGTGTTGCTATCATTTAACAAGTAGCATTTTCAAATTTGGACTCTAACTTAGGTATTTACGATGATTTCAAATCTACTTTAAGCTTTAGGAGGTTCTTATTTGTTTTATCTTTAAAATCTAAACCACACAGAAAGTATATTGTTTTTAAGGTGTTATAGTGGAATCTGCTTAAAATCTGTTTAAGGCTGTTCTCAAATTCCTTGTGGTCCCTTTCTAACACAATCTGAAAGTCATTTTTATTTATAAATGCTTCAAATTTCTGTTTTTTCTATTCAGGTACAATGAAATCGAGTAGTTTTTCCCATTTTTCTAAAAAGGCAAAGGATCTTTTAGAAAATGTCACTAAGTTGTTTTTGTTAAAATTGATTTTTGAAGAACGACATGCCAGGGAAGGTTATACTTGAAGAACTCAAGATGTAATACATTGTAACTCAAGATGTAATACATTAATCAAAAAATGAAAAGTTCCATTCAATTCCAAATCACTTTAATGCCTACAAATTTCATACTTTACATATGAAAATTGACTTCATAAATGTGTCAGAAATGTTTATATTGTTGAGCAGGGAAAAATGTTTTTGAACACATTCTTGGCAATATTTCTTAGAGATATATTTTAACATTTCTTCCAAAAAATATGAATTATCATTTACAACTAATTTTTAGCAATTTGTGCAATTGGATACAAGCTCTATATCAGGATTTTGAGTTTCACACATACTTAGTTTTTCTGTTATAATATTAGTACATTTTTTTTTTTTTTTTTTTTAATGAGGTAAAATGTATTTGGATAGTTATTATTTTTCTTTCAGGTCTTATTTATTATAATATTGTCATTTTCTAGTTTGTTTCCTGCAAATATGAATTGTTTTTCTATTTCAGATCTTGATGATCCTGATTATGTCTACGAAAATGAACAAGATTTTGATCCCTATTTGATAGATCCATCTGGACCAACGAATGATATTTATAATAATCATGTAAGTCATCTTTTCTGTATTAATTTAAATTTATAAAATTAGTTTGATATCACAATCATTACAGTTAGTATCACTTTTTTTTAAATAAAACATTAAAGAATAAGTTATTAGTTCTCTAATATGGTTATTGCAATGTAAGGATAGGAGGCATTGTTTAACTCTTTCATCCCTGAATTGGAATTTATTTCCTTGTCAAAAAATAGATAAAAGTTAGTTGATTCAAAGTTAACTTGATGTTCCATTATATAGCCCACCTCATTTTGACTCAAATTTCGTTTTGTCATCATAGTACTAAATTTAATTATAAAATTACTGGTACTCCTGTTCAAGGGGCTGACTTTTGACCAACCCTAGCAATCTGGCTAAGCAACAAAAAGAAACTTTAACCAAATTGAGAAAAGAATTAGCAAAATAAATTTTTTATGAAACATTGATTCTAAAATTGTTTTTTAACCATCATTTTTAATTACACTTTTCACCAAGTGCAGGGACACCATCTGCACAGTACTTGCTGCATTTTAGGGAATTATTTTGATGATTGAATATTTATTGTTGCTAAAACATAACAAATAGGACAGAAACATTAAAGAGTTTGAAAGAGTTTTAGCTTTGTGTGCTCAAGAGGGGAAAAAAGGAGGGAGGTGGAAATTTTGTGGTGAATGCAGGAAATTTAGAGGATGTATTATTTTTTATTACTACGGAGTAACAAGCAAGACATTTTTTTTAAACTAAAGAGTTTGTAAAGATTTTAAACTTTGTGTGCTCAATGCTGAAGCTGGGAGCAGCAAACAGAGAAGTAGTGATTTAATGAGGGGAGGGAGGATTTAGATGATTTATTATTTATTGCTATAGTCAAGTAAAAAAAAAAAGCAGAATTTTATTTTTATTATTGAATTTTGATTTTGTGTGCTTCAGGTAGGCAAAAGGAGATTTTCAGAGGCAGAAGGAGGGGGGGGGGGACTGATGAAATTTTTTAAAAAGCTGAAATCTGCCAAAATGCAGAACATTATCCCCAGATATAGAAAGATGTAAATAATATGATACCATTGAATGCAATAAGCAGCATCAATCATTTGGCATATGAGTGAAAGTGTCGCCTGTACTCAGGGGGGAAAAAATTAGTTCTCACAATTTGGTAATTTCGATCATGCTTTTCCTCGCCAAATGAAGTATTTTGTCGCAATTCGGCACAATGGTGATCGGTAGTGAGAACTCTGTTCATGTGTATCAGTAAAATATGTGATCAGTATACACATATACCACATAAAATAATTGAAACATGTAATCAATAGAATAGAAAATCAAACAATGCAATACCCTCTCATTATATCGCTCATATGAAAATATTGCCCTTTTTAACACTTTCCAACCTAGTTGAAAAGTATTTATGACTTTGGTTTGTCTGCTGTATGGGCGTCTGGCCGTCTGTCCGTGCTCTAACTCCCGTAAATATGCTTGGATTGCCCTGCAATTTTTATATGTTATTGTCGTTATCTATAGCATGTTCCCTATTTCTACTGAAGTGTGTAGCACTTATAGTTTTCTTACAGGGACACTCAAAAGAATTCCGTTACATTACGGTCTATGGGGAAAAATCATTTGCGGTTTATTTTAATGATGTTACACAATTTCAAACAGATTGTAATTGATATATATCACTAAGGTGCATTACAAGAAGCTTAATATGGAATATGGTATGCATAGCACTTATAGTTACTTTACAGGGACAGTCAAAAGAATTCCGTTACATTACGTCTATGGAGAAAAATCGTCTGCGGTTTATTTAATTGATGTTTCACTATTTTAAACGCATTGAAATTTATATAGATCACTAAATGTACATTGCCAGAGGCTTACTACAGAATATTGTGTGTATAGCAGTCATCGTTCATTTACAGGGACACACAAAAGAATTCTCTGCTGTCTGTTAACAATAATTCCTGGAAGTGCGTTTTAAGTTACTGAATGCGATTTTAAATTCAACTCAATTTTTGTCTATTACTTGGTGTGTATAAATTCTGTAGATCATATACAGGGCAGCACAAAAGTTCGCGAACACATTTCCGTTTATTGATAGAAACTAAAGAAGGAGAATTTTATACTGTGCTACGCGTTTCCTAACTAAACTAAAATTTAGCATTCTATGTAGTATATATACAAATCTATAGATCCTATACAAGGCTGAATAAAAGTATTCGGATATTTTTCTGAATATTGTATATGTTGGAAATTCCTGAAATTACGTTTTTAAATATGCTATGCGTTTTCCAAATTGTTTACTTAGATGTTATCTTTCAGCTTATTAAATGGTAATGATTTGTAAAATTATTTTGGAAGCATTGGAAAGTGTTACATAATCTATGCTTAACGCATGATCTTTCGTTCTTGTTTAAGTCCCTCCCTACCTTAAAAGTAAAAGTTTTAACTTTAAGTTGTATCTCAATTATAAAAGTGTGCCTGTTGTTATGATACATTCCATTTCTACATTTAAACTCAATAGTTTGCATTAATTTATTTATTTAAATTAAATATTTAATCATAATTAATCATTATTTATAAGTTGTCATAATATTAATCAACATTTAAATTAATTATTTAACAGTTATTATTTAAACAGTCAATATTTTCTATCTTTTTAACTTTTCTTCTAAGATGTTTTATTATTAATTAAAATTAACTTCTATAATTAAATCAATTTTTAAAATCAATAATCATTTTTAAATTAAATTATAATCATGCATTTAAGTCTCTGGATAAAAGAATAAAAGATTTCCGTTTTGTTTACATCGATTCTGTCAAAGATCGTGTATTTTCTTCTAAGTTAAAATATATATTTTCTGCTTTTTTTTATATTAATAATTTTTGCTTTAAACCTTATTTAAAAGATTAAACTAAATTTTTTATGCAGTCTGTCAAAATTCTAGCAAGATTCAACTTAAATCTTGGCAGATATAATTTTTTAAACATTTTTTCTAATCCCAATGTTTACATTGTTCATTTTCGAAATGACACCTGGCCATTTTGAATTCTAGCTTAGCGCGTTGTTGAAACAACAACTTAGTGGTCAATTGTCAACCATGTTAGTTTAGGGGTCGTTCGAGTGAGCTTCCAAGGTTAGGGGGTGCATTTTTCAGTGGGAAAAAAGGGGAATTGAAATTCTTTCTGGAACATTCGCGGACGAACGATCTTAATTTCTACTGCTTGTTGCTAGGGCGTAGTTGTTTTCGTTTCGCCAGGATCGTTCGCGTGTAAAGTTGAGTTGTCACGGGAATGCTTTTTAGCAGCGACGGTTGATAGTTAAGCGATTCAGAATGAAGAAAAGGAATTTTCGCCTTTTCTGATTGGTTCGTTTGTCTGGTTTTTCAGTTAGACTTGGGAGAGTTTGAATTCAATTTGAGTCAGTCTGTTGCTTTTCTCTGTTGGATGTAGGTGCGAGAGAGGATAAAAAGCAGTGTTTGGCCAAAAGGCCAGACACAATGTCATAATTTTTGTTACAATCAGTAACTCTGATGGAATTTGAACAATTTTAGATACGTTTATTTCGTATGTGTTAGCTTCAGAGTCAGTTCTTCTATTCAAATAAAAATGCCTGATGCTTAGATGGTATTCCAAGATTTAGTCAAGTTCGACACATTCTAATACGAACATATCTTCTTATGGAAACATGATCGTGAAGAATTGCGTTATTGTGTGATAAATTAATCATCTTACAGCAGTGCGATCTCGATGTATTGTGTGAGAAAATATCTACTGATTCAATCTTCGGGCGGCAGTATGGATCATCATCTAGACATCGCGGAAGCATGAATCAAACGAATTTTCTTCTTCTAGGAGAGGATTTCTTCGTATTTTGTTTTAAGTTCCAGATTGTCCATCAAGATTAAATTTTTGTCCACTCCTATTTCTGATTACAGTAAAGTTCCAGTTTGTCCATCAAGATTAAATTTCTGTCTACTCCTATCTCTAATGACAGTAAGACTTATCATCTTCTAAACAAATTAATGACAATTTTAAGACAATCATATCGAATTCCGTTCCTCTGAATAACTTCCTTAAATAACTCACAATCTGAATAACAATCTCAATAAGATGAACTGTCCTTTAGATTTTAAAGATTTAATAGAATTGAACTGAATCTAATTATTGAAATAATCTACAATCACAGAATTGCTTTATGTATATGAAGTAGCTACTGAAATGATCGATAAAGTATGTGTGTTTGAAATAAAATTTGTTCATTGGTGAATATTTCTGTCATCATTATTTCTGGGTGAGTTATATTTTTCTTAATTTTTATTTCAGATGGATATATAGATTATCAACTCAACGTAAATTTTAAATTATACTTTAACTAAAGAATTTGTAGTAAATTTAAACTTTGAATTCATTCTCAACTATTGATATTTTCTTTAGTTCTAAGTTCAACATCGTAATTATGCTAACCACTATACGTTTTCGACCTGTATTGAGGAGTTGGGGTAGGATGTAGAGTAAACATATATTCTATTTTTCTGTCTTATGTTTAGGCATTTGAAGAATCTCTGTTTGCTTTATCTCCTGCGCCAAGTCTTCATTACACCTGTTGCTAATTTTCCTGAAAATTTTTTAATGTGCATATAAACTTCGAAACAAATGTACAACATTTATTTGCAAGTTGTCTTTTTTTTTTTTTTTTTTTCATTTTAGCTTTATTGTGCTTTTTTGTTATCTCTTGGTATGCACAGTATAATGAGGGGCTACTGTACTTATCTAAATGCTAACAAAGTTAATATATTTAGTGTTCTACAGTATATACAATATCACTAGTATCGGTGACGTAAATTAAGGATTTTTAAGTTGGTTCAGTCTATTTTTTAAAAGTAGTATTAACTTAGACTTATACATACAATAAATATGAATTTCTTATGCTTTATATTAATATATGAGGGGGTTAGAATGACAGTGGAGTAAGTCAATATTTAGCAATTTGAGAAATGAAGGGTTTTCTGAAACTTGTCGTATTGCAACTTGTTTTGCCCTCTAGTGACTCCCTAAGGAAACTATGACTTATTTGACTGTCACATCAAACAGAAATTAATATACTTTCCGTGAAAATATGGTTATCTTGTTTTTTCATATTTTTGACTTACTTCACTGTCATTCTAACCCCCTCATATAATGATTAATAGCATGTTATTTATATTTCCGCATTTTTCTTTTCTAGGATCTAGGAATTTATCAGGATGAAATTACTGGTGATGATTATGTACCATCTGATCCTGAAGACAATTTAGATTGGCACAATGGCATAAGGCGCTGGGTAAATCGATAATTTGCATATTACTTGATGTATTAATTCAATATGCAATTATATGTCAAGACGTCCTGTTCAGAAACATTTGTTTTATTACCCTGAATTCCAAGATAAATGTTATGTTGCACATGTAATGTTGTTATATAAAATGGTTGTAAGACATTTATTGTGCCAAAAATATAAGATAGTACAGGTATAACTATCTCTTAAGAATTGACATTCTGTTCCTGTAATGACGACTTATTAAAAGAAAAAAGAAATGTTTTAAGAAATGTTGATGCTTATCTGCCTTGTAGAATGTGTTGTTATAATGCAAATGAATAAATAAATAAGCACACATCATAGTTTAACAAGGATTCATTTGGACACTTTGTGCTGAGTTGTGATCAGTGTGCTAAAGTGAGTTACAATGTGTAATTTATTGGACCAAGTTTTGTATGTATACCCTGTGATTTATATGTATATATATATATGCATATTTCATGATTATATTCACTTGATAGTTATTTGATATGACAGACTTTATAATACATATGCATCTGCATTTAGGCCATAATGTGCATATGAAATATGGCATTTTTAGCTCCTGACCCTCCTATTATGTCAGAATATTTTGCTATGTAATTGTTAATTCATATTGCCTCTTTACACTGCCATACTTGTAGGATAGAAATGCATTGTAATCTGGCTATAATCTAATTAATTCCTATCACATTTTTATAGTTATGAATAATTTTAATAATTTGATTGAATTTTGTGATAGATGGATTAATGTTTTTGGAATTAATTTCATTATTGTCTTATCTGTTGTTGTGTTTATTGACTCAATGGTGTATAAAAAAATTAAATCCTTGATAGCTATGGTGTGTGTTTTCTTTTCTATTAAATCAGTATAAGTAGTGATATACTATCATTTGCATTGTTTAATTGACTTTGCTAAAAATTTCAGTAATAAAAGTTTGCTGCTAATTAGTAAATTTTGAATAATTTAGCTATATCAATAGATATAACAAAATTATTTAAATTTCATGCTTATCACTATACTAGTTAGATAGTGGGAAACAACTGAAATACAAAACGAAATATAATTCAGATCTGTTGTTTGATTTTCTTTTATAATTTCAAAATGGGAAAAAATATATTTATATATCAAAATGAATAAAGCGAATTTAAGGTTATAGTTTATTGACCAATATTTCTGTTTGTTATTGGCTTTAATACATTAATGTGAATTTTTATCTTCAAATTGTGTTTTTAAAAAAAATATAATTTGCTAAATTTATCTGAGCATATGTGAGCATGAAGATATCAAAAACAAAATATTAAAAATATAAATTGTTACAATTGGGGTATTTAATCGTATGTTATATTCATTAGCTCTATAATTTCCAGTATTTTAATAATTAAATGTAACTTTAAAAATATAAAAATGCATTTTAAAGTTTCTTATAAAAATCATTACTTGTCAATGATAATCAATGAAATATAATTATTGTTGTGTTACAAAAAAATTTTAAATTATGCATATATCTTAATGCTATTTGCATCTGTACATACATGCTTTAGTATTGTGCTTACAAAGTAGTGTACTAAATAAATGGACAGGAAGAGTGTTGAGGTGTTGTAAATTCTATATAAAGTTTTTTAATGTTGACTATTCTATTGTTATCAATGAACGTAAAATAAAACCAATGTTTAAATAGTCAGATGATATAAAAATAAATCACATAAAGTCATATAATCACAAAACCAAAATCTTTATATTGAGATGCCTTAATGAGATAGAATTAATTGCTTGTGTATTTCATCTCTTTTCCTGAATTTATTTGTTATCTGTATGAAAAATTTGTTTATCTATTTTTTACAGTTGTATTAACATATTAATGTTGGGACTTAATTCAATAAACAACAACAGCAACATACAAAAATTTTTAAGTACCTTAAAATATAGTAGTCCATCACTCCCTTAATAGTGAATAGAGTGTCATAGCTAGAAAAAAAAAGTAAGGAAGAATATATTCAAATGTTCATAATATAACACATTTTTATGCAAAAGAGATGGCTTTTATACTGTTTTAAACTCCTTTCAGATTTAGCCGCTCTCTCATTAATGTATATAAAAAAGTATGTTATGTTGAATATTGCAAATATGAGAGTTTAAACATAAGTAAAAGCAAATGTTTTATTGTTTCTTTTGGAAGAATGTGATTGCAGCATAAAAGTTTGTTTGGTATAAATAGAAGACAACTATTGATTGAAATAATATGAGTCATATGCTGAAAGAAAGGTCTATGTACTCTGAAATACAGGGTGATCCAAATGTCATGAAAGAAATAAACAATTCAATAATGAATCCAGTTATGAATTCAGTGGGACCCCCTTAAACTCCCCCTTGAGCATCAGAACATGCCCCACCCCGTAAGGTTTGAGATTTTGTGTTTGGTAATTGTCTAAAGGAGCAAACAGACAGCATTCTTGTCTGTCACCGTCTCTGATGTGGTATATCTGACTCTTTGATCTTTTATGACTTTCTAAACATATCAAAAGTTCAGAAGTCAAGCAGGGAATGACACATTGTCAACGCCTCTTTTCTTTTGTCGATGACCACAAAATAATTCGAGAAGAATGGGAAGTTGGATGAATAATGGATATCTTAGACTGACTTGTTCAGGATGTCACTAAATGCAGCTTAAAAGAGTAAATTCCTCCTCAGAACTCCAAAATGTATCCCCCCCCCCCTTCTTCTCTGTAGCTACAAATTTTCTTCCCAGAAAAAAATGCCTGAATTCAACACCACCCTAATGATTGTATGTTTGTTTGAATCATAATCTTCCTTATACAGCTATGCTCTGATTTTATATCTAGACAGGATTAAATATTAGCTCCCTGTTAATGGTTTTAAATTGAAATTAAGAAATTATTCATTCCATTTAAGGGGTAGCTCAATCTTAATAATTGGCTCAACTGCACTCCAGCATGGTTTCTGTAACATGAGTTTAGATTACTCACCTTTGAAAATTTGTATGGTTTGCATTTGATAAAAGAATCCTGAAACATCAGCAAAAGCTGCCTGTGTTTTCACATTCTGAGCAAACATTTTACAGATTTTATTTTTTTTAAGTACTTCTACTTATCCGAATGTTTCAAGATTTTTTGTAGGTGATGTAAAATAAGTGTACAAAGAATGTGTGAAAAGATTGTGTTAAAATATTGACGTTTAGTTATTTGTAGCATAGGGGGGAAAAAAGTGCGTCTGGGAAATGTGAAGGGACTTCCAGTTGCAAATTTTTTCGAAAGGGTTATTATTCATATTTTTGAAAACGAGGTGCACCAGATTAAGTGTTTTTTGTTTTTTTCCCTTATCACTGAATCTGAGCCCGATGCAAACTTTAAAAAAATAGAGAGGAAAACCCTGCAAAATCAAAAAAAAAAAATAATTAAAAGAGTTAACAATAATATTTTTTTAAATGGATTGGTTTTGTTTTAAGCATAAAGGTGCAATCTTTAATTTGGAGCCATCTGTTTTTTAGTATTTCAAACAGTTTGGCCAATGCACGTTATGAAAGACAGGTAAAAAAAAACTGCTCTACTTTTGGATTTTCTCTGCTTCGGCACTCTGGAACGAGGGTTTTGGCATGCATCTTGAGACATTTTTTCAGCAACCCCTTTTAGGTTTTAATATCTTGGTTAATTATCAAAAAATGAAATATCTGAGCCTCAGGTGCGTTAGGACCTGCCTTGAACTATCCTCATCGAAATTTTCATACCACTGCATGCAGTAGATCCCAGCCATCGCACACAGACCAGCATCTTTCTTTTATTAGTATAGATAGATCTGTTTACTATGATAATATTGATATATAAGCTAAAGACTTTATTCCTGATAAATCTGTATATTTGTAAAAGAAATGGCAAAATTCTTACATTTATATAGCAGTATCAGAAACATAATGTGCATGTCCTAACATTAAAATGTTAAAATTATTTATATTTTATGTAATTTTTTCATTATCTAATTGTCAGCTTACCACTACTGTCTTGCTAAATGTTCCTTGTATTGCAACAATGCAGGTTTTCATTGAAAAAGTCATAAAATTATATCTAAGAATTAAACTTAATTTTAGGTGTGATTTCTTTTTTAAAAATGTGTGTGTAAACTCTTTGGAAACAATTTTTCATGATGAATGTTGTTGTTATTGTTATGCATGTGAAAATATGGGGTTTCTACTGATTTTGTAAATCAGGAAAGTTGAAAAAAAAAATCAGGAATATGGATTTGGTTTAAGAAAAAGCCAAAAAAGTGGCTTGAATAATTAAAGGAATTGAATAACATTCATAAAATACATATAATATAAATTGATAATTCAATAAGACAGATGTCAATGGGTTTGAAAGTATTTCTTCATTGCAGTCTTATATACTGCCAGCAAAAAAAAAAAAAAAAAAAAATTATTGCCAAATTGTCCCAGAAACTTACCTTAGGATAGATACCGAACAGGAAATCATTCGGTGTGATAGTTAGAAAATAAATAGATTTTTGTTAAAAAAAATTTATAGAGTACAATTCATGATTTTTTTTTTTTTCCAAAATATATTTTTTAATTAATTTTCTGAAGAAAAAAAAAGTTGTAATCTGCAAAATTTTTAACAGAAATCAATTTTCAGAAGCTTTATATATGAAAATCTAAAATGAGAACTCGTTCCACTTAGTAGTTTTTTTAGTTATGTTTAAAAAATTACCCACATTGCAATTTGATTTTGCAACCATTACAAATGAAATTATCATTAAGAATTCCAAATTTTAATCCTGCATAACTATTGGACCGAATCACTTTCCCTGTGGTGTTCTAAGATAAAATTTTCTGAAAAAGCTAAATATGATGTCAAAATTATGTGTTCGTATTGAAAATTTCAGACTTTGATACAATTTTACTATGAAGACAACTCCCTAAGCTTGTTTGTTTAACATAAATTTAAATAAGATACGATTATCAGTAGAATGGCTGTTTCGGTTTGTTTCTGGGACAATTTGGTTATTAAAATAAATGGGGTGTTCTTTTTGGGAGGGGGGGTGGGACAAAGTGTACACATTTATTTATTTAAATCTGGGCTCTTTTTTCTTCTTTTAATTTCCTCAATTTCTGTTAAATTGTCAAAATTTTAAGAAACATGGTAAAGTTACTTTGATTAGCAAGAAATTAAAATAAATTTCAGTAGTAGTAGAAACTTAACCTTAAATAGATGTAATATTAAACACTTCCAATTTAAAATTAATCTTTTACCATTTTTAAATTTGTTTTAGTTTCAAAAATTTATTTAAATAGAGATTCTGAGGCTACTTTTAATTAAAACAATTAGTTATTTTATTCAAAGAATGTGCGTAAAATTTCAGCCATTAAGAAAAAAACAAAGGTAAGGAAAGGGTAATAATAACTTATAAGAAAGATTTCATTACAACAATGTATTGTTGTAATGAAAAATTTATTGTATTGAACATTAGGAAGAGTTACAAAAGAATATCTGTAGAAACCTTTAGTAATAATTTTTTAAGTGTGAATAACAAATATAAGTTAGATGATCCAGCATTTCTGTTTTATTTTATAATATGCCTGATGTGTTAAAAATTATATTCAAGAAAATCTGTCTCCTCATTTTACTGTATTATGTTTTTGTGCAGAAATACAAATTTGATATGAACCAGATATGATTTTATTTTGATCCAAGTGTCAAAAAACCTAGAAAGAGAAAATAAACTAGAGAGTAAAAATAGCAGTAAATTGCTCAATGTGTTATTTTAACTTAATCTTATTTTGTTATCATCATTTTTAACTGAATCTTTCTTTTATATGTAATTTTATATTATGTGTCTTTTACAAATATCTTATTCAGAAAGCTTTTCTGATAATATAATGATATTACATAATATAAATACAGCTATATAGATTTGATCTCATTTACATAAACTTCTAACAAAGTAGCTTGAAAATGAAATCTTGCTTCTATTGAACCTTAAAAACTCTTAGCAAACTGCTTAAAACTTAATATAATTTTTATCATAGCGTAATGTAATTCTTTTATCATCCTTAGCTGAAATGCTGTACTAAGGCTTAGTTCTTTAATAATTTGGTGCCTTATATGTAGTTGAACATTTCATTGCATCTTTATAAATTCTTTCGATGCACATAACTCAGGATTTTGTGTATCATGCAATTTTAAGACTTTAAATATGTTATATTTCGGATCTCAGCCATTCCTTTTGTATGTAGTTTAAATATACTGTTAATGAAATCTGTTAGAGAAAAATTTTAAAGCTTTAAATATATTATTAACACTGTGTTGAGTAATAATAAATTATTGAATGCTTCCCTAAAAAAGAATAAAATGTGCAGATTAACTTGACAACTTTAGCCTTTGTTTTAGATAATTGAACAACATTGAAAGTTTTGGGAATCTCTGTTGTTCGGGACTCTTTAATTATATTAACTCCTTCATCTCTATGTCATATGCTGCATGCGCCATGATTTTAGAGTAGATTAAAAATCTGAAGGTGAAAGGATCAAGAAACGGTCAATGTTCGTGTAAGATCCTGCAGAATTTTATGTTTTGCTCAAAAATATTTTGTTCTTTACTTCAATTTAGCTGTATATTACAATCTACTTTATCGATTATTCTAGTTTTATGGCCATATCAGACAGGAGAAGATAAACAAAAAGCATTTTACAAAACATGTTCGCTCAAGCTTGCTGCATGAGCATGTTCTTTAAACTTTTTGTAAAGTTGCCTATCGTGTGTTGAACAGGCAGGGTTACCTGATAAGTTCATATACCTTTGGGGTGTTTTCTTGTTTCTGAAATCCCACCTTCATTCCTGTTGGTTCAATTGATTGAGTGCTGAATGAATATCAACTTTTCCGATGTGATCTCGTGTTGGGTAAGCAAGATACGCAGCAAAATTCTTTCCTTCAGCAAGATCAGGCAGCTTTCTTGACTATAATGTTGCATTGAGTGAAATGTTGAATGAACAACTTCCATGTGCTACGGCCATTAGTTTTGCTGATTTATGCTTTATAGTTAATGGATATAAATACCAAAATGAACCTTTTTTTGCCCTTAAAACAATAAGAAAATAGTATTTAATTCACATAATCCAATTTATTTTCATAGTTTTCTACTTTTAAACAAAATTATATTGTGTGAAAAATGCTTTAAGGTAATTTTGAATGTGTTTTTAATAATTTAAACATTTTTTTTTAAAATCACTTTTACTGCATTTAGAGGCTAGTGATTAGAAATGTAGGTTGAACTGGCAATTATTGAGATTTTAATTGGAAACCTTTTATTATTATTTCACACAATTTCAGGATCTTTGAAGCATGTATACAACATTCCAAAAGATTATTATTTTTTTTTTTTATCCTTTTTCCCCCACAAATGGCTAAAAATGGTTTTAACAATTAAAAAAAAAAACACATTTGTGTTTACCTTACAAAGGAATCATGGCACAATTGATTATATAAGTTTATAATCCATTATCCCATGAGCAACCTAAGAATGAACTAGCTTTTCTATAAAGATTAATGCAGTAGACTTTGATGACTGATACATTTTTTTTTTTTTATGTTTCATAACATCTTATAAGTGTTTTTTTCCAGTACTATTTTTCTAGTAATACAGTTCAAAATTCAATAACATTAGTTTAAAACAAAGAATGACGTTTGACATAGTTATTTTCTTTTTTACATACTGGAATATATTCAATAATTTATCCTATGAGTAGAAATAAAGGAATGCCTTAGTGACACCTGAATTTTCGGTGTGTTGAAAAGAGAAAATACAGTGGCTGATCTGAGTATTAGAGTCACTTCAATAACTCAAGAATATCTAGATAAATTCTTCTGGGATCTAAAGAATATATTTGATCTCATATTTTTCAACAAAAGTTTAATCGTGGACAATTATAGGGGACCAACAAAAATTTAATTTAAAAAATATATTAGTGATCAGTGTAAAAAAATGTTAGAAATGATTGGTAGCTATAGCAGATGACAATGTGGGTCCTCTATATTATTTGTTTAAGAATAGTTCATATATTCATGAAGACATAAAAGTTTAAAATTTTCTGCATGTTTTTTGCAGAGTCCTACGTGCTATAAGCACGTAGAGTTTTCAACCAAATTTAACATCACTTTCAGAAAACTTGACTAATTTGGTAGAAAAAATATTGCAATTAGAATATGAATATATTAAATATTTGATGAAAAGTGGGCATTTGTATGAAATAATTTTTAACTGTATGCACAAATAATTTTTTTAATTACACAGGCTATTCTTACACAAATGTTGCAGAGGATCCAGATTGTCATTTGCTATACCCTACAGATCATTTCAAGCATTTTATTTTTCTGGATGATCATAAATATGATTTTATTTCTATTCAATTTGGGGTTGGTGCCCTAATTACCCTTGTGATTAAACCTTCACTGGAAAATATAAGATAAAACATGTTCCTTAATTGCTGAAGTTCCAGAAGAATTTGTTATGTTTTCTCTAGACATTCTTCAATTATTGAAGTGGCTCTAATAATATGATCATCCACTGTATATATATATACATGCTGTAAAATTGTACATTTTAAAACTTATTCTGAAGTAGCAATGTATGTTCTATCTGAAAATAAAAATGTGTATTTTTAGTGAATATAATGGTGTAAATATAACATTACCTCTACATTTAAACTTTTTGTAAAACAGTTGTATATTTCATTAAGATTTTTGTTGCAAAATAATATTTTCTATTTTTACTTGGGTTCGTCTTTACTTTTCTTCTTGTTAAATTGTTATATAAAAAAAGAAAACAATAAGAAAGTAAATAATAGCATTTGTTTACTTTCCTATTTACTTGCTAGTTTTTTTAAATGTGGGTGTTGTAACATACATAAGTATTTATATCAATTAGCATAATCATTTAATGTAACTTTTTATTTTAAATTTATTTATATGTATTTCAAGAATACAAGTAGATGTATAATTACTATATACATATAATTGCTATACTCTTTTGACAGTTTTAGTTTATCCAAACAATGTAAAACATTGATTTGTCTGTCTGTCATACTTTCAGTACAAAAGTCTCGTAGCATCCAGCAATCATCTGTTTTTTGTAAATATATTGAGACATATGTGTGTGCATGCTCAATTGGAACACCAATTCAGCAGAATTCCCAGGCATGGATACAGAAAATTAAATTTTAAATGTAATAATTTGTAATATTAACTTTTTTTTACAAAATTGCATAATTTTCTAAAAATTAGCATGGATGCTGTATATAAAAAAATGTTTGGAGCACTAGATTTAAAATTGCAGACCAGTTGTAGTAGCATGAAGTGCACCATAAAAAATGGATGGTAATTTTGCTCTGGGTTTTCATCTATGTGAGCAAAATTCCATCATTATTTTTGTGCTGTTTAAGTTAAATGCTACCAAACCCATTCTCAGGGTTGAGGAATTACATCATTTTACTCGCCACTGGCGTGTGGACTTTTTGACAAGGCAAGTGAATCTTTAAGAAGTCTTTTAAAAATTGCAGGCTATAGAAGATATGTTTTTTACTTGTTAGCTATATTTTACAATTCTCTCAATTACCGCAATGTAATGGTACTAAGTTCTATCCAATACTCAACTTTCCTCTGTTATATATATGTTTCTTAATTTTAATTGAAAAAAAAATTACAAATATGTATTGTAGTAAATTCTATCATAACAATTTTCAACTGTATGTTGCTTCTTGCTGGCTCATAAAATAAATTCTTGGCTGGTAAGATTTTCTGAAAATTCCCTAACCCTGTCCATTCTGCAATTTACAGGCATAAAAGAACTAGCTAAAATCCCCCCCCCCCCCAAAAAAAAAAAAAAAATAATAATAAATAAATAATAAAAACTAACGATAATACAAAATTATCTTATGTATAAGCATACAGTGTATGCTTATATGTATAGCATATGATGTTAGGTCATGATTTCTCAACCGTTTTGCACAAATCCCACAAAAGCATAAAAACAGATTTCTGATAAAATGCAGAAAACTTTCATACCTGAGTTTAGTAGATCGTCTGGTGAACCAAATGTTTTTTATATACTACTGTATATTTATCACGAAGTCTCACCTCATTTGTATGGATGCTCTTATATTTGACAGCTTCCATCTAGTTAAAATTGCATTAAAAGTATGTATTGTCCTTGAAGTAACCAAACTAATCTTCAGAGCCGTCCTTAGGGGTGTGCGACAGGTGCGGCCGCACTGGGCCTCGCGCCTAAAGAGGCCTCGCACCCGGACGCAAAATATTTTTTCTTTAATAAAAAGAAGAAGGTATAATAGAAAATCTTTAATATAAATTTATGATTTTAGTTAAGAAAAGATAGTGATCTTGACATAAAATATAGCCTATGTTGGAAGAGGGACTTTCACCATCAATTTGCCACCATTATTTTTGAAATTGGTTTAGTAGTTCCAAAATTATCCCTACAAACACACAAACAAACTCTACTTCTTTATAGTAGCCAGGGAATCGAACCCGGGCTCCCCGGGTTACAGTACATAGGTGAAAACCATTCTTTTTTTATTGATAGTATAGATAAGATTATGTTAAGAATCTGGAAGGAAAGGGCCTCGCAAAATCCTTGCACCGGGCCTCGCTTTAAGTCGTCCTCGCTAAGGACGGCTCTGCTAATCTTTCACCCTAATAATTTTTTACGGCAGTTTTTTTATTATGAACAGATTTTAAACTTATTAACACAAGTCATGCATTAAGAATTAAATTCTTCCCTTCTCCCACAAAATACTGAGTTATGTAACTGCAGGTAGAAAATTTTATAACAGAAAATAGTTATAACTGCTGTTCAGATAACATTTTGGAGACATTTTTGCATATAAAAACACAGTGAAATAAAATTATATGGACAGGATGCTTGGTTGAAAATAAACATTCAGTAAGAAGTTTAATGTTATGCATGGTTATGTTTTACTTCTAAGATATAAAAATGTTTTATTTCATCCCAATAACTGGCATAGACAAGTGGGTCCATTCTTTTATTCTTAATTGCATATCAATGTTATTGTTGTATGAGCTTTTTTTTATCTTGTGATTTCAGAAAATTTTTTATAGGATTTTCTGTTTTATAACTTCTAATTAAAGTATACTGAATTTTTATAAGAAAATTTGAGAATAAGTATTTTGACTGATTCAGTTTTACTGTATTTTTACCATTTTCTGTAAAATTGTATTCTTGTATCTTCAAGTTTTGTAAAGATCAACCTATGTTTGTTTCATATAACAATGTAGTAAATTGTAGTAAATCTTTGAAAAAATATCAAGTACTTAAAATTTTCTCAATAAAGAATCTTACTTGATCAAAGTATTTTTTATTATTATCAAATATAGAAGAAAAAAAAATCATTACAATATTTCTATACCAGCTGACCCGCCCGGTGTTGCCCGGGCCCGTGATAATAAATTTAAAATAAAAACTCAAGTTTTCAATATCAAGTCGAATGTCCTGTCTCTGTTGAAATCTGGGCCATAGAACCTGAGAAAAGAATGCGCAACCAGGCGGTGGACCCTGTAAATTTCATGAATTACGTCTCTAACATTAACGCAATATTTAATTTATGGATCCCCCTCCTCCCCTCTCTAAACTTAACCACTTATCTTTAATAGTAACTTGACTTTAGATTTCCGGCTGTAGTAAGTAAATGTAAGTTAATGCCGAAAAGATTAATATTTATAAAAGATGGTAGCTGGGGTCTAAGGAAATATTTAGTAGTTTATAAAGTAGCTGGAAGACCCTAGAACTATGTTAAAGAAAAATTGTAAGAGAATCAGATTATTTTTAAAGAAGCTGCACCAAGAGCCCCAAGAAGGAGATTAATATTCAAAATTGGTGATAGCTGAGGTCCGAGAAATTTGTTTGTTGTTTATGTAGTAGCTAGAAATCATAAGAAGTTGTTAGAAAAAAAATGCTAGTGGATTGGACGATTTTTAAGGGAGCTATAATAGGGAGCCCAAAAGGGACAAGCTGATAGTTTTGAGCAGGGCTCTAAGATGAAGGGTTCTAATTGGAATATAGAAATGGGGGGAGTAACTAAATGGAGAGAAGGCCCCAAAAATGAAGTAGATCGGATTAAAAGGAGGTAAGTTATTAACAATTTAGGGAACAAAAACTTCAAGGAGCCCTGTACTGGGACTCTGGGTCTGAACTGGAATGTAGAAATAAATAAATGGAGAAAGGGGCTCCAAAATCCAAGAAGATCGGATGAAAAAGGAGCAAGTTATTAAAAATTTCATGCACAAAAACTTAAAGGGGCCTAGGGAGCTCGAGTCTCCTTTGAAATTTTTTTTGTTGTTTAAGCAGTAGTTGGAAATCATGTGGGGCAATAATTAAATGGAGAAAAGTCCCAGAGATGCCGAGCTCTGACTAATCTTCCGTAATATATGGATTAATTTGACCCAGTTTAACAATGTTTCAAACCAGAAAATTTATTTGATGAACCTTTATTTAGTTAATTTCAGATTTCTACGTGGAATGTATTTAATTTAATTTCATAAAATAATTTCTGGTGTGAAACGTATTAAACCTGGATCAAATTAACCTACATATTACGGAAGATTAGTGAGAGCTTGGCACCTCTAAAAAGTCCCCAAAAATGAAGAACATCAGATTAAAAAGGGGCAAGTTATTAACAATTAAAGACACAAAAACTTCAAGGGGCCCCATACTGGAGGCCAGGGTCTGAAATGAAATGCAGAAAGGGCCATAAAAACGAAGAAGATCAGATAAAAATGTGGTATGTTATTAATAATTTAGGAAAAAAATCTTAAAGGGGTCCCGTCCCGGGTCTTAAAAAAATTAAAAATCCGACCTTCAGGTGCACCAGGACCTGCCTTAGACTATTTGCACCCAAATTTTCAGACTACAAGCGGTAGATTTTGCTAGGCATCACACACAGACGAACAACTTTCTTTTATTAGTATAGATTATAAACAATCGACTTAAAATTTGAGAGGCAATAAACAAATGGAAAATTTCGTATTTATTTGAATATGGAAAATTTTGTACAAAAAAAAAATCATCTACCTACATCTAGTTTAGTCCAATTCAAACTACTCTATTTTCTTTAGCAAAAGTACAGTAGAATCCTGCTAATCTCAACTAATTGGGAATTGTTTGGATTATCTGAAATACCAATATAAATCTGAAATAACAAACACAAAATTCTTCGTCATTGTGAAAAAGAAAAACTGTAATTGACTAGCTGTCATCTGACACTGAAGCTCATTAGGTTTACATCAATAAAGAAATCATTTTCCTGGTTTAGAATAAACCTCAAGGTGACTCTGATCCTGAAGAAATTGATGAGGCAGACAATGTTCCTTTATCACATTCTGATGCTACAAATGCACTAAATATAGTATTTTGTTATGTAGAGCAGCATTCAGTTACAAAACTAATTGATGTCATATTCATGAAACATTGGCCTAATTTCATCACCCAGATTTACATAACTTTATTAGGCAAATCTCCTCATTCCAAAGAATCAAACGTTAAAAAATTTCAATATGTGAATTACTTTTATTATTATTATTTTTTTAGTAATACAATAAATAATATGCACGTTATAAATACTTGTAGTTTTTAGTGCCATTTTTTTTTCATTTTAACCAAGACTCGTGTCCTTTTTTTCTTTTTTAAATTCATTTTTTTAACAAAGAACGTTTTGTAATATTCTGAATTTTAGGTTAACAGGGTTCTACTCTACAACCATGTTTATAATTGCTTGTCTGCATCATTATATCCGTCACATTTCTCCCAATTTTTCAGCATTACATTTATTATAATTTGAACTTTTCTTGTCTTCAGAAAAAAATCAGAAATGTTGATATCACTGTTTAAAACATTTGCTTCTGCCACTTTAAAACACAAATTAAAATTATTTCAATAAAAAGACAAGATCTAAGAAAGAGTTTTTTTTTTAGCCTACAAATTAAAAATTTGTCTGAAGGGATTAAAAATAAATTATTTTGTTGTTTGAAAGCTTTTTATTCTGTACAGAGTTTAACATAAAAAAGACAAAAAAAAAAAAAAAAACATATACATTAGAACTTTGATTTAATGTTTCTAATGTTTTAATTTTACTTCTGTGGTCTTAAAAAAAATGTATTAAAATTTAAATAAATTTGAAAAATTACAGTATAAAATTTTATTCAAATGCTCAAGATGCCAATTAATGGATTTAAATTTCTTTCATATTAAACTATTTATTTCTTCGATTTTGGAAGAGAGTGAAAATTATCTTGTAAAGATGCTCAAAGAACTGTCGCATACACGTAATTAAATGGGTTCACCAGTGTTTGGCTTTTGTTCAACATGTATACAGACTGTTTAGGAATCATGTTACATTCCATCCCAATAGTATATTCATAGTAAATTTTGTTTTCGTATGTATCTTTTAAAATGGCAAAATTTTTACCATAGCAGTGATGGAACAGTGGTGCATCAGAGAACCAATTGACACCACTAAATTTAAATAGCATTCTTCATCTTATATAAGGACAGAATTTGTGAGATTTTTTTAAAATGAAGAATACTATTAAAATTTAGTGATGACAATCGCCTATATGGTGTGCCACTGTTCCACCCTTGCCATAATGACAAATTACTGCATGAGAACTTACTAAAAGATTTCACTGTATTAGCAATGTAATAGTAATGATTATTGCTTTTTCATAAAACTATTACACTATTTTTAAACTACTTGTAAAGTCTGTTTTTAGATTAAAACTTATATATATATGTTTCCTCAGAATTGCATATACAATATATAAATTTATTACATACAGATTTATTTATGTATGCAATGATTTATACCTGCACTTTGAAAAAGGGATTGATGTCCAATTACAAAATTTTGAGAGGAAACAAAAATTCTGACAATGTTTTTTTATTTTTCTAAATAGTTATGGAAGAAAATGCAGGAAATAATTAAAAAATATATGATTTAGACACAGGCTTTTTCTCTACTGAGGTACAAATATATTGTATGTAAAATTCATCAGATTAAAACTTATATATGTTGTCTTAGAATTACATACAAAATATATAAATCTGGTACATACTGATTTATTTATGTTTGTTTTATATCTGCCCTTTGATTAAAAAAAAAATGCCTAACGTCCAATTTCAACATTTTGAGGGCAACAAAAAAAATCTGACAATATTTTTTATTTTTCTTAATAGCTATGGAAGAATAATAATTTCCTTTCTTTCAGAATATACTGGATATTGAATTTTCTTCTACTATATATATTATTGGCAGAACGTAGTTTTTTTTTTTTTCTACTGAGGTAAAGATATGTGTAAAATTCACCCCCCCCCCCCCCCCCACCTCAAAGTAAAGTCTCCCTACCAACATCTGTAAAAGGTAGAACTGGGAGGGAGAGAAAATTATCTTTAAATGTGCATTTATTTTAACAGGTTGTTTAAACAGGGATCTTTCTAAGAAATAATTGGTTCCTTTTAAGTAGCCTTCACAATTTTTTTCTTCTTGAAACAGAACCTTTGACAAAATTTTTCACTTTAAAACAGGATCCTTCTTTGTTTTAAAAATATACCTTACACAAATTAAATCTTTTTAATATAAAATCTGACCTATTGCAAAACAACTGATTACCAAAGAACCTATTATCAGATATAAACGATCTTGTTACAAACTAATAAACAGAAACATGAATATAGCGATAATTTCAAATTCACAAAATTATGACTAGATTTTTCACAAATATAAAAAAAAAATCACAATTTCATAAAACCAGGACCCTGTGAGAAAAATCTTGAGATCCCTGTTAAACTGTAAGTATTAACACATAGCAAAATATACAGGTGAAAGAATTTGTGTTAACAATTAAGAAAACTTTACATAAGGTTATGTACCCTTAATAGTTGGATTTCATTTAGTTTCTCTGGTCTTAATTTCACAGCAGTCATTGCATTGCATTGCAAATGCTGCTTGATTATTGTTCTTGTGTATATTGCTTGAATATTCTGCTGCTTAATTATTGTTCAAAAAAGCAAAATTTCCAAAAATTGATAAATTTTTTTTTGTGTTTGTGGGACTTTTATTTGAGAAATTATCCTGGGTGATATATTTAAATTTTGGACATTTCAGGCCCTATGTACTTGTAGTATAAATCCATCCATTAAAATGTATAAACAGGTAGGGCAAACTATATTTTAGATAGCCATAACTCAGATAATCCGAATTCGACTGCATTAGCAAAATTAGAAAATTAAAACTTCAGGCCATATTCAATTCCACAAACAATGAAGATCAGACTATAATTTCTAAATAGTTAAACAAAAATATTTATTAATATTTACAACAAAATATTCACATCATCATTTCTTTTTAAATTTCTTTTGTTCTTTCTTTAACACTTTCAAAGCCTTTTCAGAATCTAAAAGAAAAAATAATGTATATTACTATTTAAAATAGAAATAATAAATAAATAAATATAACAAGAAATGACAACATGAAAATCATTTTACGTAGTTTTTTGTTTATTGAGGTATATCATGTAGAAATTATTTTTAAAGAGTTACAGAGTGAAGGAACCACCAGAGAAGGATAATTGAATGTTTGTTTTTTCAATTATTTTTCTTCTTTCCACCTGACATTAAAACCAAATTGCAAAAACAGAAAGTTTAGTTGTTTTATGTATACTGTTTCTCTTGATTTGTAACCCCCACCCCTATAAAAAACTTCCTTTGGCACTAGAAAATAACTAGACTCAGGACCTTGTTGTCAACCAAACATAATTATTTAACAGTGCCATATTATATCCAGAGCAGGAGATGGTTGCTGTTACGCAAGCCCAGAGAGCCATATAATTATTTAGATTCCGTCATGGTTACAAGGCAGACCTCACATGATTACCTCACATTCTGCATGTTTAGCGTGCGATTTTGACTTATGATAGAATGCCTGTAATTTTTTCCAGCAGAGGAAGAAGGTGCCAACTGGGTGGAAACTTAAGCTTAATTTGTTAGATTTTCCTAAATGAAGTTTTTATTCAAATAAACTAGCAATTGATGGATTCATTAATTCTTTAAACTTACTTCCATAAATGAAGTTGTAAACCATGTTTAAAAATATAACCTTTATATGTTTCTTCCACATGTACAGCAAAATAATTGCATTCGTAATGCTATCAAATTGTATTAACGGTAAAATTTGTAAATAGACGTGCAAGCTTTTCAATGATATCTGGGACTTGGACTGCAAGCAAGCCCTAAATGTACCAAAAACACAGACACTTGCAAATAGTAAAAAATAGTGCTTAGCTTTTAGTTTTAAAATTAGACAAAATTTAATATTGAGAGCAATATTTGTGAGACCAAGAAAACAACTTACCAGGGGCAGATTCAGAATTAGATATTAAGAGTTAGAGAAAATATTTTAAATGGAAAATTATAATCCTTTCATATATATCTATAATAAGGAAAGAAGTTTGTGTGTGTGTGTGTGTGCTGTGTTCTGAAGAGATCGCTGTACGCAGAGCTACGAAATTTGGGAATTATCTACCTCTATATCTGAGGGAGGTTCATTTAGAACAGAATGCACTCCTTGGTGGTGGAAAATGGCACTAAAAGACTTTGTGACACAAAAGAGACATGCCTGCTATACAGTGTCATAAGCAACGTGGACCCGTTCCAGAGGTTTGTTTGGAAACCGGTTTGTTTAGAATAGAATGTGCCTGCTGGTGGTGGAAGATAGAACTAAAAGATGTTTTAATTGTTCAAGGTTCATTTGGAAAAATCTACCAGTGAAGTGAGCGTAACCTGTTAATATATGTATAAAACTGTAAAATCTAAACTAAATGTATATTTTTAGCAATTCCAAATCTGATAATGACTAAATAAATTCTATTATTATTGTTATAATTTAAAAGAAATAATACTGAATCATTCTTAATAAAAATACATGTACACAGGGTTCACATTTACTCAAATTTTCTGCATAAATTCCACAACAATCATGAAACATGAGTCACATATTTTACAATAACGAGTCAGCAATCTATCATTCAATCTTTCTATAATATATATACTCATTCATTTAGTTATAAAAAAGGATGGTACAAACAGAAGTAAAATACTCTCTGTTTTCAATGGTCTACTTAATTGGTGCCTATCTTACCTAAGATGACCTAATGCCCCTAATCTTTGGAAATACAGTTCATAGAAAGCCAGTTTCAACATTTTCAATTAAAAGACTTATTGAGTTTTAGAAAGTTTATAAATTTATGAATTTTGGAAAAAAAGTAAATCTTGAAAACCTATAAATTTAAAAGTTTTGAGGTTGTAACATTTTCTAAAATTTGGTTACCTTAACAAGCATCTAAGATAAGCTAATTAATAGTTTATAACTAAATGAATGAGAGAATATTGTAGAGGGAAGAGGATTCTGTAATTGTGTAATTTAGCTTAAGTTTATTTTTTTAAAGTAATATTTTTTTTAAATAAAGGATGTGTGCTGTCCTGCATAAAAAACAAATCCTTTTTTAAAATGCATCAAAATGGGTGTACTATAATTGTATATAAGAAATGTTTTACTCTCGGATTTTAGGTTTCATAAAAGTGCTTAAATAAAATTTCTAAATACTGTTTTATTTCATAAAACTCACTTACCCCCAAAAAACCCTGATTTTTTTTTTTTTTTTTTAAGTCTGAAAACCCCAGACCTGTGGGGGAATTGTGTATTTATCTGAACAGCATTAATATTCTGTATATCATGTATTGTCTGACAACCCTCATATACAATAACAAAAATATATACTGACAAACATTTTATATAACATTTGTAATAAGATATCTTTAATACAATCACATAATTTAATGATCATCATTGCAAATAATTTCAATATAATAACACACTAACCTGTTGATAATGGATGTATTAATTTCCCACTTTTTGTAGGATAACTGCCAGTGAACATTTTAGGAACAACTGGTTTTTTTAGCATGGATTTTAACCTCTTTTTCATGTTGTTGATTTCCCTCATTTTTACAGCATGTTCTCGTTCACTACCTAGATCATTTAATCTTAAAAAGCAATTAAGAAACAAATAAAAACAACAATTGAATCCATTTGGACACTACACTGTTAACTAGTATTTTAAAAACACAAATTGCACAAATTGTGCTTATTAGTTGCTAAAATCAGTGTAAAAATTGTTTTAAACTCATAAAAGAGCTAAAATCCTACATGTTTCGGCTTTAAACTTAAAGCCATCATCGGGGAAGAGGAACAACACAAACGACTACTGATCTTTTAATTTTCGACACGAGAAAATTGAAATCAACAGTATGGAAAAATTTAAATAAAATAAGCGGGTGCTCTCTGTTGCCAAAGAGCGAAAAACAAAACAATGAATTAACAAGGGGTTAAAAATGTATCCCATAAACTAGGTATGTTGAAAGAAAAGTTATCATTACAAATACAATCTTTGTATAATACAATATTGTTTCTAGGTGTTCTGGCCCAACATATTTTATTGAAAAAGCTTTCGTTATATTCCTAAAATTAATTTTACCAAGTTCAAGCAAAACTGTACAGTCAACAGAAGATTTTATCCATAAAATAGAAAATATTCAGATTTCTAAAGGAACTATTCTAGCTAGTTTAGATATTGTGTCTCTTTACCCATCTATTGATACAAATGAAGTTGTACAAAATATTAATTTGGAAATTGTAAACAAAATAATTTAACCTTATCATTAATAACAACGTTTTCATGTTTAATAAGAAATTTTACAGACAAAATAAAGGAGCACCTATGGGATCTCCTATTTCCTTGTTGGCTGAATTTAAACTTAGACCGATGGAGGAATTTATTTTTAAAAGTTTGAATTTAACACCAGAAGTTTGGCTAAGATACGTGGACGATATCTTTATCACATGGAATCATGGAAAGCAAGAACTCCTATCTTTCCTCTCAAAAATAAACGAAATAGATGAAAATATAAGGTTTACGTTGGAAATAGAAGAAAATTCATCACTGCCGTTCCTGGATATTCAATTAATTAAAGATGACAACAACCTAAAACGTAAAGTCTATCGTAAACCGATGAGAAGTAACACAATAATCCCATTTAATGCCTCTACAACTTTCACTTATAAGATTGCTGCCTTCAATTCATTCATCAAGCGTGCTTTTCTGGTTTGTTCAAGTGAATTCATCCAAGATGAACTTAATTTTATCAGAGATATCGCCATTGACCATGGTTTCCCCGCTCATCACGTACAGAAAATTATAGAAAAATTCAATGGCCATCTAATTCAGCATCCTGTCCCTAGCAATAATAAACCAAACTATCGTAAATTCCAATATATACCTATTATATTTGAAAGGATTAAAAGGGCCCTTCGTAAATACAATATCCATCTTATTGCTGTCCCTCCCAGAAAATTGGTTGACTTAGTTTCATGTAAATTAGATCCTATCCCCCCTGATCAATTCGCAGGTGTTTATGAAATCCCCATTAGCTTAAATAATAATATTATTTTTTACATTGGTATGACTAAAAGAAAGTTTTTGGAAAGGTTAAAAGAGCATAAAAACGACATAAAATTTGGAAAGTTATCCACTGCACTCTCCCGGTTTTACGCTAAAAATAATGAAACTGTAATTAATTTCGATAAAGCAAGAATTATCCATAGGTTCAATAACCCATTTAAAGCCGCCATTAGGGAATCATTGGAAATTAAAATTAGAAAAGATTGTATTTGTAATGATAACTTTTCTTTCAACATACCTAGTTTATGGGATACATTTTTAACCCCTTGTTAATTCATTGTTTTGTTTTTCGCTCTTTGGCAACAGAGAGCGCCCACTTATTTTATTTAAATTTTTCCATACTGTTGATTTCAATTTTCTCGTGTCGAAAATTAAAAGATCAGTAGTCGTTTGTGTTGTTCCTCTTCCCCGATGATGGCTTTAAGTTTAAAGCCGAAACATGTAGGATTTTAGCTCTTTTATGAGTTTAAAACAATTTTTACACTGATTTTAGCAACTAATAAGCACAATTTGTGCAATTTGTGTTTTTAAAATAAAAACAACAAATTTTATTTTTTAATCAGTCTCAATTCTCTCTCTCTTTCTACTGTGATTCCCAGAAAATAAAACTCGGAGCTTTTTTTTTTCAGGGGGAGGGGGGGGGTGGATAATGTCCTACTTTTCTCATGCATAACACTTTATATTAGTTCATTTACAATGATTTATTCATATATGCATGTAAAAATAATATTTATTCAAATGTCATCTGCAATTAAGGATCTCAAGATCTTTAAAAATGGGAAGCTTTTACAGGCGAAAAAAAAAATTATAAAAGAAAAGATGCATTTCAATTGATAAAGTTGAAACATTTTTCTTTAATTGCATGAAAATGATATTGTTTACATAGATTTTTAATTTAATTGATTCCAAAATTAGGGGTGAATTCTTCAATTAAATAAATATTTTCACCTTTGAAAAGGTTTCATTTTTTAAAAACATTGGAATGAAAGCAAGCATTTTCGATCAAAAAATACAATGCTTTAATGCATTTGCATCGAAAAATAATTTTCACTGACTTTTCATGAAGATTAAGGCTAAAGGGTTATATTTTAGTTTTTGTACTCTAGAGCCATGGGGCTTAATCACAAAAAGGTACTTCTGTTGGTGAAAATGATGTCATTTTAGAAAGAAAACCACATTTTTATTTATTAAACTTTCAAATTTTAATACGATTGTTACAAAATGGTGTAATTTTTAATTACTTGTTATTTTACTAATATTCAGATAGTGATCTTAATATCAGGGGAAAGAAAAAAATAATCTCATGTTTAAAGAAATGGTGCATTTTTCATTGATAAAACACAAATAAAAATAAAGAAATACAGGATTTTTTATTTATTTTTGTGATGTTATTTCTGTAAAAAGTTAAAATTGGATTTTAAAATAATTCTTTTAAATTAAATACATCTTGTTTAAATGCCTCATCTTGATGGGTGCATTTTTAAAGTCAGTGTGATGTCACAGAAATTGACTATTTTAAGAAAATGAAGCGGCCTATTTTCAGAAGTATTGCTTACATTATGAACATTGTGAAAAGTCATGCTAAGGCCTATTTTCCAATTATGTCTTATTTTCAAGAAAACACAATATAATAATAGCTAGTTAAGCACTTCTAAAAAAAATCAACTATACTAATTTTAAATGGAATTTAAAATATTATTGGGAAGAACTGACAAAGAAACATCTCAAAATCAAAAAGATGCATGTTTTCTCCTTTTAATATTTTAAAAAATCACAATATAAATATGAAATTTGAATTTTAAAGGAAACAATTACTATATAAAAAGTTTTTAAGGAAGTGCATAATTTTACAGAAACCATCATGTAAAATTGCATACAACATTGCTTTACACAAAACAATAAAATCATAAAAATGATAAATGAATGAAATAAGGTTATAGCTAACAAAATAGCATAAAACTAAGTCTAAGAACAATGAGGGGAAGAATAATAGACTATACAGAAATATAAAAATGAATTTGAATAATGGCTTTATACAACTGTTCAGATTTGCTAACTAATTATATTTTTGCTGTATTATTTAACAATGAAACTAAATTAAAACTTTATCGGAGATATAGCATATTTTAAAAAATAATTTCATATTTCATTTAGAAGAACAATTTGCATAAAATTTTCTAAGAAACATAATTATGAAAACACTAAACTTTCAGAAAAAAAAAGAGAAATATACACAAAGGTTTTTTAAAAATGCACAGGGGGGAGGAGGAGAAAAATATCCATATCTATTTTTTTTCCCTACTAATATTACAGAATAAACATCTGACAATGTTCTGTGTTTGAGTTACCCTTATTGATAAACGGTGAAGTGGAGGATTTATCAATGAATTTTACAACCGATTTTACATTGCAATAAAAACTAAAAATCCACATAAAAATTATAAATAATGCTGATACTTTATTTTATTTATCCCTAGTCTTAAGATTTTATTGAAGTAAGTGTTGCGCAAATGCTAACATTGATGTGGAGGATGGAGAAGACATAGAACATAGAAATTTATTATATAGCTTTCAAAATTACATCATAGACAAAGATTTAAAAAAATACTAAATTAGAGATGAATAACTTGTAAAGAGTGTTGGCTGGAAGTTAAGCTGAAAATCAAGAGTATCCTGTCAAAATCAGTAGAGATGGCATCTGTTTTTACTATTCAATTTAACTGGTGAAAATTCTCAGAAAAATTCCAAGGAAAGAACGACATCCACACACACAGAGAGAAAAACAGAAAAAAAAGAGGCTTTTATAAAAAATAATAAAAAGCAGAAAATCAGAGATCCACATAAAAATTTTATCTCTGAAAAATAATTTAATTCTCAATTAGATTCAATAACAAATGAACAGCTTCTACATTATTTGCCTAAAAATAGATTTAAAGAAAGTAGTGGAAGATTTAATGTTAATAATCTACTTATTAAGAAATTTTTCTTCATGATTTATTAAAAGGATACAAATTGTCATCTTCAATATCAATGTCCATTTCTTTTGCGGCATTTAGGATCCACCTGTTTTGTGCAGATAACCTCTTTATCCTATGTTCAGATTTGTCAATGGCACGAGCTAAAGTAACTCTTTCTTTTAATACTTTATATATGTTTTGGTTAACAGGAAAGTTGGGCAAAGGCTTATCTGGAAATATAAAAAACAATTTCAAAACTCATATATTAATAATAAAATGTATACATTAGTAGTAAATATATTAGTAATGAACAGGGCTTGACAAATTTCTCATAAATCTAGGAGTCAGATGAAAATCTCAGGAGCCAGCTTTAAATTTAGATTATTTTTATATTTTCATGATTGTCATAGCAGTAATAGTATGTTACTAATAGTTTTGGTTTGAGAAAACTATCTTTTGTATCAGCCAAGTTAAAAAAATATATATATGCTAAGATTTTTATAAAAGTCGTAATGTTTTTGTGGTATAAAACAATAAATGTTAACACTCACATAATCTTTAATCTGATTAGAAATGAAAATAAAAGAAAATTATATACTAACATATGTACAACTACAACTGTATAAATTATTCAAAGTGATTACAAATGTTTATTAGAGTTTTGACCATATAAAACTATTGTTCATTTTGCCTAGTAGTTTTTCTTGCAGTTAAATTGTCATGAAAATTAGATAGATTTTGTAAGAAATACTACCTATTACATTCTCACCTAAGTTGGAATTTTTGAAAATTTTTTGCAGATCTACGCCGATCATGACTCCCAGAACCCAAAACCACCCCCAGTTCAAAACTTTAATATATATATAGTCACTTTTTTATAGACACGATAACTGGAAAAATTCTGCATAAATCTCTTACAAACTGATACATAAAATCAAGGGACATAAAATCTCGGTCAAGTTCGTTAATGGGCAAAATCGAACCATGGGGGGGGGGGGGGGCTTTTTGTGAAAACAAAAAAAAACCCATAATTTCTTAATTATGATACTATCGAATCTGTTTAAAGTTATTATTACTTCTCAGAAAGAGGCCGAAAATTTTTGTATGACAGATTTTTGATATAATTAAAAGTGGCCCCAAGGGGACGAAAAAAAGGGGGGTTTAAGAAGAAAAAAAATCACAACTTCGTCAATTCACAATATATCAAATCCACTTAAATTTATTATTAATCCTCTTAGTATTATCTAAAACTTTTATATTGACAAGTTTTTTATAGGACCAACCCTTATAGCAAAAAAAAAAAATTAAAAACAAAAAAATCCCTGCCGGCTCCGCCTGCAAACAAGTTAGGTTTCGAAGTGGGCGGTTCCCATCTGTCGTATCATGGCAAATGGCAAAAGGTCATTTCTTCTGCAACTCCCAACAAACAGGCGACCCACGGTCTGCATCTTCAAAATCTACCTGTGCCTGTAGGCCGAGCCGTCAGGGATTTTTTTTATTTTAGTGAATGTTTGTAGGCTCATTTCTTATGAAGGAATAGTGTGGCATTTATGATTTTTCTGTTTATTAAGCTTACTATTGCGACTGCAGCGTTTACTATAGTTTTCTCATTTACAGGGGTAGTTCTAGCCCTAGGAGATATATCAGGACATACTCTTTTCGATATTTCAAGACACATTTGCTTGGCATACTAACCAAAAAAAACCTTAACTCCCTGTTCAATACATTTTATTATCATAAATAGTACACTATATACACAATTTTTTTGTTGTAAAAGTATACATTAAAAAAAAAAGTAATTTTACCAGAACTCTTTGACCAAGCTGCTAAAAAACTGCGATTTTCTTCGAAAATCTTTACGAAAATCTTGATTTTTTCTTCACTGATCGACGAAAATTGCAACAGATTTTCTTTTTTATAATCGATTGGTAAAAATTGCAATAATTTGTGACTGACAGACAAAAATAGCAAACTTTTTAAAATTACTAATCGATAAAAATTGTGATTTTTGGTAATTGATCACAAAAAATTGAGATTTTTTTTTTGTGTAAATCGACAAAAATCACTATTTTTAACGATAGATTGAAGAAAATCACGACTTTTTTTATTGTTTTGCATCAGTAAAAAGGTACACCAGGGGTCTGTCCAGACTTTTTTCCCAGGGTCCTGTTTTTGTGAAATTGTGAACAGCTTTTTATATTTGTGAAAAACCTAATCATAATTTTGTGAATTTGAAATAGTCGTGATATTCAGGTTTCTATTTATGCATTTTTAAGAAGATATATGGATATAAAATACATATATTTTCTTTATATATGTAAACGTGACAGGTCAGATTTTACTTTTAAATGATTAATTTGTGAAAGGTTTGGTTTAAAGATGGAAAAATTCTGTGAAAAACCTATTTTTAAGACAAATAATTTTGTGAAGGGTCCTGTTTTAGGGAAAATAATTTTGTGAAGGGTCCTGTTTTAAGGAAAATAATTTTGTGAAGGGTCCTGTTTTAGGGAAAATAGTTTTGTGAAGGGTCCTTTTTTGAAATGAAAAATTTTGTGAAGAGTCCTTTAAAGGACCCAATTTTTTCCTGGACAGATCCCTGTACACCTACCTCCTATTTGATGATTTCAAACGCCAATATAGCACAAAACTCGCAAAATTTCAGGAATATTAGGTTGGTTGGTCGGTTGCATAAGGTTTAATGGCACAAGGTCCCATTGGGGACAAGCTGCGCCAAAGTAAAAGTTAAGAAAAAAAATTAAAAAATCCACCAAAAGTACTGCTAATTAAAAAACTAAAAGGAACCAAAGCTCAATGAGAAAAGTATCCGGATGGAGCAGGAATATTAGGACAGACTACCATATTTTAGGACATTTCAGGACGTTTTAATTTTTTTCAGGAATTTCAGGACAAGTACGACCCCTGCATTTATTAGGCTCATTATCATGAGTGATGAATCTAATCTATAAATTATGATATTTTTAGGCACTATGGCAAAACGCTGAGATTTGTCAAGTTCTGATAATTAATATATATTAGTTATGAATGTTTCTCACCTTTATTTAAAGTTTTGTATATCCTTTTATAAAATACTCCTTCTTGTGGCTCAATTAACATCAAACTAAGTCCTTCATTTTGGGCCCTTGCAGTACGTCCACTGCGATGAATATAAGTCTATAAGAATAAAGAATTTTCGTCATTAAAAAGAAAAATGTAAGAAAGATTTAAAATTGTAAACAATATAATTATATCAGTAAAGAACATTAACTTCTAAATAATAATAATTTAAAAAAAATATTCACAAACAACTGTTGATTTTTTATTATTATTATTATCATGGGTTTTTTCTTTATTGTACGGCTTGTATGAAAGTAAGGCTATATGTCCACCACACAATCAGCATTTTAGTATAATAAATAATGTGTACACAGTGCATATATGTTTAAAATATTGATGTATTAATATGTATGCTAAATAATTTAAAATTGCAATTTCTATTTCTTCTACTAAACTATCTCAATCATAAGCCAATCTATAAGTAAATGAAAAGGGCTCTATCGAATATTGCATGTAAATGGGAATTTTACCAAATTCTCTAATTAGAACCAAATTTAACAAAAATGTACCAATTTTGTTAAGCATGGGAAGAATTTGACACATGTGTATATATGTCTACACACAAGCAAGGTTCTTGCTGACCTTTGACCAACCTTAGCAATTCGGCTAATATGCGGCTAAACTGTAGTCAGTAATGAAAAAAGAATTAGCAAACTGGATTCGTCATGAAACACTGATTTTACAATCAATTTTGAACTTCAATTTTTAATTGGCACCTGGTGCTGGGACACTGTCCACACAACATTTGCTGTGGCTTTGGCTGAAGCTAAAGTGAAGTGGGGTGAGAGCAAGAGCAATCAAACTACAAAAAAAAAAAAAAAAAAAAATTAAAATTAAAATTAAAATTAAAAAAAAAAAAAAAAAAAAAAGAGGAAATTTACTTTGCTGCTTCCCATGCTTAGAATTTTCTCCTTTTTGGGGAGGAGGATATATTTCAAAGGGAGGAGATGGGAGATTTAAATGATTGATTATTTATTGATATTAGAACATAACAAATTGGAGGGGAAAAAAAAGAACCTTTAAAGAATTTAAACTCGGTATACTGGGAGGGGGGGCATGAACTTTAGATGATTGATTATTTATTGTTACAACAAAATAAAAAATATATAAAGAAATTTTTTTTTCTTTGTTTAAGATATTTAAATTTGAAAGCTGGGGATGGACAGAGGGGAAGAAGTAAATTTTGATGGAAGAGGATTATTTAAATGATTGGTTATTTATTTTTCTCTTAGCAAATACTTTTGTAAAGAATAAAAATATTAAAAATTGCATTGAAGGTTTTTTTTTTTTTTTTGAGACATAAAATAAGAGTGATATAAACAAAAGAGCAATTTAACAAGGCACATTATAATGAAAGTCAACTTTATTAAAAAAGGCATTTTTTTAAATTATAAAGGTTCAAAATATTTTTTTAAACTAAATAATAACCTAATCCCTTAGACATTCATTCATACTTGAAACAAATAAACTGTTATTCAGCAAGCATAATAGTATTTTCAGATTTAGAATTAGCAAACTACTTTACAATCGTATAAAGATGATTTGCATAAGAAAAATCATTTTAGTCTTTAAGCTAATTAAGGAAAATTTCAATACATACTTCTGCAGTGCGTGGAACTTGGTAATGAATCACATGTTCTATTCCTTTAATATCTAATCCTCGAGCTGCCACATCAGTAGCTAGTAACAATGCTGTTTTACTTGAGGCAAACCTTTCAAGATTTTTTAATCTTTGTTTCTGATGCATTTGGGCATGGAGAGGTAAGGGATTGCAATTCAGGTATTCTAACACTGTCCTCAGTCGCCTAACACAGTCGATGCTGTTACAGAAAACAATAGTTCTTCCTGGATGTACAGTAACAAAGTAATAAAGGTATAAATCCTGAAAAGGGAAAAAGCCAACATAAATAAAACTAAAATAACAACGAAGAATTATTAAAAAATATATAAAACAGGCTTCAAATAATGCAAATACTACACTCCTCTCATTTATTATTTTTATTTTATTTGTACTCATTCTTTACTTAAGATTGCAATGGAATATTTAGCATGGCTTGGCTGCCAACTATTATTGTATGTAAGATTGTGGACATTTTATAAATAAACATAAAAGACATTCAGATTATTAGAATTTAGAAATAAGATTTATGATAAAAGATTTTTCATCAGCAATACCAAAAACTTTTTTTTTTTTTAACCTAATAAATTTTTTCTTGATATATTTTTTTAAATTTCAGATTGAATGGCTTTTAAACATTAATTTATTTAGTTAGCTTTTAACTAATTTGTGGCAGCGTTTATTTTATGTCAATCTTTCATCTGAATGATAAGTGCAATTATCAAATTTTAGGCTTGTCAAGTAATGTATATATACTATATATTTTACAGTTTGAAATTACTTATGAAGAAATTAATAACAATATGTTATGTTGATATTTATTAAATATAATTTAACTTTTTTTAAATATAAAAATTATTAAAAACTTTTAGAAGTATACAGCTTTAAAAACACTTATAAAGAATAAACAAATATTTATCTAATCAACATATTTAATTAATTTATTTTGCCTGCAAAATTCTAACTATTCTATCTATTTAAATTATTTGCATAATTAAAAATTAGTATCCACAAAATCAAATAACTTAATTTTATTATATTTGAATAGCTTACCTTTTCTTCGACACTGCACATAATTTGCGATTCAGTCAATGTCTCAACCAAAGCACTCTTTCTTGTAATATCAACAACTTTAGGATTTCTCATTCCAATACTGTTAACTAGAGATTCTAAAAAAAAAAAAAAAAACAGTACAAAATAAAATAAATAAATGGGTGGGGAAGGGGCATGGATGCAAGAAGGCTATCCAAGCTAAGATTGAAAATGTTTCTGAGTATTACGAATAACCAAATAGTAATGGACTAGAAGATTTCTATGTCTTGCATATGGCTAAAAATCCATCTCTTACAATAAAAGATAGTAATAAAAAGTTCTTGATAGTAAAATTGCTATTATTTAAGAATAAAAAAAAAGATTTTACTATTAATCAAAAATCACTCCAGGACTGAAATCAGTCCTGAGACTGAAGATCTTGCACCCATGGCTTTTACTAGCTTTAAATTGCTACAGTGCCCATAAATGCTATAATCTTTGTAATACTTTTTTTTCTTCTAACTTTGATTTCTTTGATTTTTTGACATCACAAAATAAGTTTTGATATGTATGCTTACTTGTTTAGAATATGCCCAAGGGTCGATCCAGACAAAATTTGGGACCTATTTAGGGTCCCTTCACAAAAATCAATTTGATAAAATGGCCCCCTTCACAAAAAATTTTTATAATAAAACAGGCCTCTTTACAAAATTCCTTTTAACAAAATAGGCCCTTTCACAAAATTCCATTTCATAAAAACTTACTATTAATTATTTATTTATTATTTTGTGACTTTTAAAATGTGTAATTTACAAACAAGTTCACCAGAGGAAAACTTCAGCAAAAGTATTTTAAAAAGTTTTTGTTAATAAATGCTTGGTTTGAATTTGAGTAGCTGGATTTCGACTTTCATTACAAAATGTTATTTTCCACAAAAATAACCTTGCACCCATGTATTGATTAATTCATTGTTTCATGAAATTACACTGAAACTAACCTTGTAAATCCATTCTACTAGAAATTATAATAATTCAAAAATAGTTACACCTGCACAGAATGAGAAAGAAAGGGAGAAGGAAATCCTGTGGGTATACAGTAGGGTGGATTGAAAAATTTGTTTTCATAATTTCAAAACCTACCTATGCGGAAAAGATGTTCTGTTGTATGGAGATTAAGAGAAAAATAATTAAAAAATTTAATTTCAAAATTTAATACTGCCGCAATGTTGTTGAAATTTCTAAAAAAATGAAAAAAAGACATAATTTTGGTTAGATGATTTTTGAATAAAAATAATTGTTTTAATATTAATCAAAACCTACCTATGCCGAAAAGATGTTCTATTGTATGGTTATTAAGAGAAAAATAATTAAGAAAAATAATTTCAAAATTTAATACTGCCGCAAGGTGTTTGAAATTTATGTATTTGAGTCTTTTTACGGTAAAAAGTCAAAGTGATTTTTGTTAAATTAAATATACATTTTAGTAATTTTAAGTATTAATTGGAATAAGAGGACACTTACTTGGTTACAAGAAAAGACGTTAGCTTCTTATTTACCAGCTTCTTTATTATTAAATAAAGAAAAACATTTAAAATCGTCGAAATTACAGTGGGCGATAATCACGTTTGGTGTTGAAAATTGACATGAGGTTTCGTGATTCGATGCAATTTCTTATCAAACCGTCTCTTCTATATAATCAACAAACAGCAGAAGATGCTTTCGTGACTGTTTTGACTATCCGTTCTGTAGCTTGAGTGTGGTACGGAAACCCCTTGATAGTAGATATTATTGCCGTCGGAATAATTGCTGGATTTACTATTGCTTCTGAAATCATGTCGTCACTAAATTGTTCAGTTAGTTGAGGTTCTGTCACATTTTTCCATTTAATCAAATCAATATAATCCGTCGCACAAAGTTCAAAAGCTGGTAAATTGAAGATACGGATATTATTCTTTGAAATGTTTGGGATTGCAGTAGACCGTTTGACTTCGCTCGTTTTTAGAATTCTTCGAAGGGACAATTGCCTTATGTGAGTTCCGTCGTCAAGTGACATCGATATCAGGATATTTTCAGGATGGCAAAAAACCCATTTCTCGTAATAACAAGGTTCTATTCCACCAGTGAAGCTTCTGATCCCAGTCGTAATTCCATCTACGTCCGCGAAAAGATGACGTAGTGGAAGCTCATTGGCGTGTAACTGGCACACAAACCATTGAAGTGGACGCTTCAGAATCAGTTCTAAATTTCGAATAACACCTTCTTTAGCACCTGTGTTAATAGATGTTCCTTCGCTACCGATCGCAACCAACTTTGTTACATCTATATTGTTGTCAACGCAGGACAAAAAAATTATGATGTCTTTTCTAATGACTTGCACTCTCCCAGAATTTACAGATACGTGTCCGATGTACTCGGAACTAGGTTCTTTTACCAAGCTTACGTGTTCTTCTATTATGACTTTTCTTCTGTTATCTCCTAGTGATATAGTCCTGTCTTTACGTTCATCGAAGTATAAACCAAATTGGTCATGGTCAGAATCTTTCACAATTGACTGAGACTGTAGAGTTGTTCTTGCCTTTGTTCTCTCACGTCGAATTTTATTTCTGTCAAGATCCATCGCCTTGTGAGATTCTACCCACATCTTGAAGCGCAGCTGACACGATGGCAGCGCCTGCTCGGTCGGAAATGCCAAAACGGTCCAATGTCTTTGCTACGGCATGTAATTTCGTCACGACAGATGTGACAGTGACACCGTCAGCGTTTTGGGCGTCGCTTTCAACGATAGCTGATGATGAAAAAAAGTCAGCATGCTCGCATATACGCCGCTTCAATTTACACCCGTTATTCATATTCATATTCAAATATATTGAACTGGAAGAAATATCAGGCAGTGTCTTGTTTTTCTCCACGTATCGCCCTTGCTTTAATTTTCGTTTCTCGGCCTTAGTTATTTGTAAAGTGACTTTCCAACCGAGCGACCCGATTACCATTTTTCTTACAGTTCGCATGTCTAATAGAAATTCTCTCTCGTTCATTGGTACTTTCCCTTCTTTCTTACAGAAGCAACATTCAAATGATTTACAAGTACACGCCGATATATCAAAAACAGCATTTGCGTTTTTCCGGAAGACGTCAATCTGCTTGCGATAGCTTTCAATCCCTTTTCTGGCTTTGTAAGATTTAAGAAGACCGCGATATTGGTCGTGGTATAATCGAACTTTTCTCAAAATGCTATAGTGGTCAATTATTGGGATTGAAGCTCGTTTCCAGGTCTCTTCTAACTTATTAGCAACTTCTTCACATGAGGAGGAAAATGTAGATGTAGACAATGTTTCCTTGCTTCGGTATTCTTTTGAATGCCAACATACGCACTTTATTACGTTACTGTAGGTAGGAAGCATATTCGTTGGCATATCACAACCAGACCAATATATAGGGCAAATCATGTCTTTTCTTAACATAGCCATGGTGCAATAATATTCAATGTACACTACGCAACACAATACACTTACAAAGAAAACTTACACAATGAAATTGAAATTTATTTCACTTTTCGAGAACAGCGCCCGATTCCGTAAGCCGCTAGCTTTGAACTGAATGAGCGAGCGGTGGGAACACGTTTATCCAATATTACTCAGAGTAAGGCTCCTTTAACTATTATAGAAGCCCTAATTCAGAGCCACGTGGGCGTATCATATGATGTAGGGAAGATACCATGACGTAGCGCTTCCAACTTATGGAGGGGTGGAAGGATAAAGCTGAAGAATGAAAAAGCTGGAAATGCCCTTTTTTCGAAAATCCAACCCCCTTGCGGCAGTATTAAATTTTGAAATTATTATTTTTTATTAATTTTATTTTAATCTCCATACAATATAACATGTTTTCCGCAAAGGTATGTTTTGATTAAAATTAAAACAATTATTTTGAATCAAAAATCACCTAACCAAAATTAGGTCTTTTTCCAATTATTTTTCGAAAAATCAAACTCTTTGCGGCAGTATTAAATTTTAAAATTAATTTTTTTAATTATTTTTCTCTTAATCTCCATACAATAGAACATCTTTTCCGCATAGGTAGGTTTTGATTAATAATATTTATTTTTTCACCATATACCATCGATCCACCCTAGTATACAGTACAAAATCTCGTGATAACGAATTTCTGGAAACCACCAACTGAATTTGTTATACTGAAAAATTCATTAATATGAAATTCCAATATGGCATTTTAAAAAAAGGAAATTTGCATATACATTGAATAAAAATACTATATATTATTACTTTTCTTATATTGAATTTCGGTTAATACGCAAGCATGTCAGTAATAAATAAATACATATATTACTATTGTGAATTTACTAGTTAGAAGTAAGATAATTATTAAGTTTATTAAATTTCAATATTTTTATCGTAACTATTAGAAAGGACTTATAATTTATTTTACATTCTTGGCGTATTAAAAAACCTCACTGACATCTGCCGTTAATGTAACTTTATTTCTTTATTAAAATAAAAATCTCAAGTTTTGTTCTGCATTGAAATTGACAGTGCACTTTTAAAAAGAAATTGCATAATATGTTTTCCAAACATTATTTTGCTAGGATAATTACTTTTTAAAAGTTTCAATGTTCTATAGAGCCCTTTTTGATCGTACAACACAATCTTCAGTACTTGATGGACAACCATAATCAGCTTCATTTTCACTGTCGTCTAAAACCCCGTCATTGAATTTCCAACGAAAGTTTTCTTCCAAATTTTAGTTTTTCAACAAAAATATTTTTTCTTGCCAACTCAACATTAGTAAAACTCAAATGACTATTCTTTTTAAGTCCTCAATAAACTCATTAATTTGAAAATTTCGTTAAAGTGAATATTTTTATAATGTGAAAGCATAAGATGTTTTTTAACAATTCAAAAAATAATAATCAAATTTTAATTGCTTAATAGGCATATAGCCAACATAGTGAAAAAGTACCCAAGCGGGGACTCGAACCTCGAGTCCCGGCTTGGGTACTTTTTCACTATGTTAGCTATACGCCTATTAAGCAATTAAAATTTGATTATTATTAATGCAAGGTGTGAGAAATTTTCTATGGAAAATTTTCAAAAGTATTAAATATGAATTTATTCAATTATCGAAGCTGGATTTTCTTTGATTTCGTGTTTGCCCCAGGGTTGGTGGCTCACGAAAATTATTCCATCTTGTGCTGCGTTTGTAGCCTTGCCAACATGTTATAGTGAGAAAGTTCCAGGCTGGGTATCGTTCCCAAGTGGTTCAGTTGGTAGAACGTCAGTGCGCTATACTGATGACCCGAGTTCGAGTCCTGGCTTGGGTACTTTTTCACTATGTTCGCTATACGCCTGTTAAGCAATTAAAATTTGATTATTAATGCAAGGCGTAAAAAATTTTCTATGGAAAAATTTCAAAAGTATTAAATATGAATTAATTCAAAAAATATTTGTTAAACTGAAAAATTCATTAAAGTGACATTCATTGTAACAAGATTTTACTGTAGTCTGTTTCTTTAAAATATTCAAGTCATGCATCCAACCTTCTACTTCACTACAGTGAAGAACACTAGTCTTTGACCTATCTTTTCCCACTGCACTTCCATTTATTGTATTTAGATTCCTCTTTCTAACAAACAAATAAAAGCTCACAAATAATGGGGGGAGGGGGGGGGAGAGTTTTAACCTAGACATCATGGATAGCATTGCCATAGTTACTTCTCAGCTCAAAATGCAGCCTTGAATTTCTATATTAAGGAAAAGGGTATAGTAACATATTTAAAGGAAGGGGGTGGGGGGGGGGTCATAAAATCTTATCAATCAACAAAATGCAATATACCATCAAAAATTGCTATGGCAAAATTTACGCAATTGAAAAAAAATTCATTACTACGATGCATTGTGATATTAACATTTGTATAAAATTAAGAAAGAACTTAGTATGGGCCATGTTTACATCCTACACATTGGGACAAAATATGGTAATAAATAAAAATATATACAAGTTTTTGGTATATTTTTTATAACCTGCAGCATTTACAAGACTGTCTAAAAAATCACTCTCCTCATCAGAAAATCCACTTGCCTGTGGCAAGTAGATTTATTTAATTTCCCCATAACTGTTAATAACAAACATATTTTGAAAAATCATCAAATGCTAAGAATAAATTTATCAATTTATTATCCACAAAAAAATTTCAGATATGAATATGTTTAAGAGTTTTTGTAATGAAAATAAAATAATAAATATAATGATTTATTAATTAAAACTGGAAGTTTATGGTTTTCCCTTCCTAACAGCATCTGGCGCCATCTGGTGTCAATCTTGGCGTGAGCTACGGCATTGCAAGTTTTTGTATCTGATGTGTATATCTCTATCGCCTCTCTCTGTAATGCGTAGTTTAGATTATTGTAATTAGCTAATTTTTCAACATTATTAAAGTCTATTTTAATTGGGGATGTATTGTTTAATCGGGCTATTGCGGTGGTTGATTTACCTAAATTTATGTCTCTTCTGTGTTCTTTCATTCTCTCCTGGATTTTTCTTTTTGTAATGCCTATATATGAATTATCTATTCCTTCGTTAGCTTTGAAATTAATTTTGTATATCTTTGATGTCTGTTGATAATTTAGCTTTTCCGTATCTGATCTGATTAATTTGAAAATGGATGCATCTGGAGTGATAGGAGTATTTATGAGTTTTTAAATATATTTTTAAGAATGTACAGTGCCTGTCTATATGTTTTAAAGATTCAAATAATGTCTGAAATAACAGGTAGTTCGAAGAATTATTAATTAAAAAATGACATTAGAAAAGATCATAGATTGAAATACAATAATATGAAATTTAGATTTTTATTATTTTGTAATTAAAACTGATTTAATAAAACAGTAATCATAGCCTTATTTTTTTTGGTGGTGGTGGTGGGGTAATATTTACAGAAATAATTAGATTAATTAACAAAAAATACAGTTATAAATATTTCACAATTCTTATTGGAAATTTCTTATGTTGGTAAACAAAAGAGAAAATATATATATGAATAAATTTTATTTTATTTACCAAGCTTTAACTTCTTTTCAATCTTGTGTTGATTTTTCTTGAACAGTAAACGTTGAGGTGTATCATGCACAAGAGTCAATGTTGCTGAGAAAACAAAATTTTGCCGCTTGCCATTTTTATTGCTGTAAGTAAAAGTAAAATTAATGCTTTTTTAATGTAAAATCAATCAAAGCAATGACATTGGTTAACAAATATTTTTTTAACTTTACAGGGGAAAATCATAAAATTTTCGGACTGAAACACTTGTTCAATTATTTATATGCTTGTTTTTAACACTTTCCAACGTAGTTGAAAAGTGTTTATGAATTTGATTTGTCTGGCTGTCTGTCTGAGCTCTTAACTCGTGTAAATATAAATATACTCTGATTGCCATGTAATTGGTATATGTTATTGAAGTTTATTATGACATGTACAGCATTGAAAATGAAATATATAGCATTTGTAGTTCGTTTACAGGGACTCTAAGAATTCTGTTACATTAGGGTTTATGGGAAAAAATTGTTTGCAGTGTATTTTAATGATGTTACTCTATTTCCAACACATTAAAATTGATATACATCACTGATGTGCACTGCAAGAAGCTTGCTGTAGAATAGAGTATACATAGCATTGTATCATTCATTTACAGAGGCACGCTAAATAATTTGGTTACAGTACTGTGGGTGAATGATAATTGCTGGAAGTATGTTTTCAGTTCTGGCATGTTTTTAAATTTAACTAATTTGTTGCATATTACTTGGTGTGTATAAATTCTATAGATCATATACAGAGCAGCACAAAAGAATTCAATTACATTTCTATTTATTTTATTGAAGAAAATTCCAGAAAGGGAATTTTCAACCGTGCTCATTTCCTAACTGAATGAAATTTTAGCATACTATGCAGTATATATACAAATTTAAGGATCCTATACAGGGATTCACAGAAGAATTTCAATACTTTTCCGACTGTAAATGCTGAAATTGAGCTTTCAAATGTGCTATGCGTTTTCCAAATTGTATTTTTCCTTTTAGATACCATTTTTCACCTTATTAAATGGGGACGTTTTGTTACAATATTCTGAATATGTTGAAAGTGTTTTATAAGCTATGGATAATAAGTTGGATGCATGATTTTTCTTTCTTGTTTGATTTTCACTTGATTCAGAGTTGTCCTACAACAGGAGCTGTCAATCTTTTTACTAACATTGGCACATTTGAATTTTTTTTAATCTTTCATGCATAATAACCTCATACTTAATAGAGCTATTTCCTTTTTAACACTTTCCAACATAGTTGAAAGGGGTTTATGACTTTGGTTTGTCTGTCCATGCTCCAACTCTCACAAATATAGATAGCTTTTAAATTAAATTTGCCCTGTAATTTTTATAAGTTATTGACGTTTACTATAGCATGTTTGCTATTAAAAATTAATCATTTACAGTTTGTTTAAAAGGTCAGTCAAAAGTATTCCTATTACATTATAGTGAATGGGACATTTTAATGATGTTACACCATTTTAAACATAATGAAATTGATATGCATTTATGAAGTGCACTAAAACATGCTTTCTGAAGAATATGGGGTGCAAAGCATTTATTATTCATTTACAGCGTCACACAAAATAATTCTGTTACATAATGATCTATGGGGAAAAATCCTTTGCAGTGTATTTTAATGATGTTCTACTATTTCAAACATAATAGAATTTATATGCATTACTGAGGTACACTATAAATTGCTTACTGAAAAGCATAGTGTGCAGTGCATTTATCATTCATTTACAGGGACACCCAAAAGAATTTGGCTACAGTTACATTTAAAGTCTATGAGCGATAATTGTTGGAAGTGCATTTTAAACTTTGTTTTTTTGTTTTTAAGTTTAACTTAATTTTTGCATAGTAGGGTGTGTATGTATAAATTTTGTTGATCATATACAGGACTAAACATTGATTTATTTTATTTTATTTTTATTAACATGGCCTGGCCAGAATATATAACAAAAACATCAAAACAAAACAACAGAAAATAGATTTGCAATAACCTTTCAGAAAATTGGATATGTAGTAAAAGTGTGGTGCAATCAAGCTGTAATATTAAGGGTTTTTTTTTTTTTTTTTTTTTTTTTTCATGCATGCAAAAAGAAAAATATTTATAATTTTTAAAATAATATAAAATGCATTCTATCAAATTCAAATATGTGAGATTTGAATGAGTAACCAAGAATAATCTAATAACTTACTTATTTATTAAATTTAGAATTTGAGAAAGTTCAGCAAAATGTCCTTTTTCCAGCATTCTGTCTGCCTCATCTATGACAAGGTGTTTGACATAAGGAATCTGGTTCAAATGGGGATCTCCCTATAAAATTTAAAAACAGATTATGAATATAAATTGAAAAAAAAAATGATAAAAGGATGAATTAAAACTATGAGCAATGAAAAAATTGTTTAGCAAAAATAAGATATGTTGATTATTGAAACATCAAACATGTAGGAACAAAATGCTTAAAAAGATAATAAAAATCAGAAATACAGTTTTTATCCAACAATATATATGCTGAGTAATTTTATTTTTCCTTAAATTATTTTGGTTTATAATTGCTTCATACTGCTAATATGAAACAAGAATTATCTTGCCAGTTACTTCTGATGAATGACTATTAATTTTTTTTACACATTAAAATGTGAACAAAATTAGTAGAATTAACCAAACACCAAATATGTTCAAAACAAGTAGGTAGTTTTTGTAAGTAATGTGCATGTGTCATCATTGTATGCAGAATGGAGTACATTTATTGGTCAATTTTATAAGGAGAATGTATTATTTCTACATGTAAAAGACATAATAGACCAGAAAATAATGTAAGAGTTACAAATGTGCACATTCCACATAGCATTAATTTTACAACTCCCTTCAGCAGGTTACAGCATAATTTATGATTTCACTAAAGGAACTGTAGCATGTGACTGAATGTTACAGTTCTGTACCCCTTAATAGATTTCTTTGAAACATTGTAACATAGACAGACTAAATCCCAGAATAAAATCTAGGCTGCTTTTTATTCAATCTAAAAAAAAGTTTTCAATAGATTTATAAAAATATAATTAAAGGTAGAAAGTAGATATTATTTCAGCATGGTAAGTTGGTTTGTGAGTCATGCAACTTTACATGAATCTATTAGTTGATTATATTGAGAACCAGAACTAGAAACTAATATGATGTAGTTTTTCATTAAATAGTATGCTTTCCTTCACTATGTATATCATTTTTGTTACTTTTTCTTTTCTGCAGCATAACAAATTCGTCAACGTCACAAGCCAACTAACTTACCATGGTTAAAAAGTAGCTGCATCAAAGTAAGTTTAGTGGAATGGAAAGAAAATTGGCAGAGCAGATTTCTATAAATAAATCCAAAAGTGCATGTGTTTGAATGCTACAGTTCCATACCCCTTGACAGATTTCTTTGAAATATTGTAATATAGACAGACTAAATCCCAGAATAAAATCTTGGCTACTTTTTTTTTAATTCAAACAAAGTTTTCAATAAATTTATAAATGTCATTACTTGCATACAAAATCAATGAATTTTTGTTTCCTATAAAAAAAATAACCATTTTTTAATAGTTGCCACATAATGAATAAATATTAAGGGTAGGAATCAAATAAAAGTTTTAATGGGTTAATCAAAGTTTCAGTTTTAATCAGTTTTTATTTTGGTTTAGATGATTTTAATTTTTAATTAATTAATTAAACCTTCACCAAAAAATAAACTTTACTATTATTTTTTTTTTTTTTTTTTTACATGAAAAGAAAAGATATTTTAAACATGTGTATAACATAACAGTTCAACAAGCAACTGATAAAACCCTAACATTACTGAGCATCCATAAACCAATGACTTTATTTTATTTTATTAAATACATTTCCTACATTGAATTTAGCTTTAATTATGAGGTTTTTGTTCATGTAGTATTTTGTGCAGTTGTTTTCCAATTCATGGTATATATTCATTAAAACATATTAAACTATATTATAAAGCAAAAACATGTCTGTGACCAATGCTGATGTCATTTAGATGCTGCCAGCGACCTAAACAATCAATTTTGTTTTTATCGGAAATTTATTAACTTCTAACCATAAGACTTCAAATTTTATACAGATGAATACGAAAACAAATGTACTTTCAAATGCAATTTGTTTGAAAATGGTATCTAAACTTATTGATATTTTATGGTTTTAAAACAATTTTCAAGCAATTAAAAAAAAAAAAAAATCAATATTATGCTGCTCAATTACAGAAGATTAACCTGCATGCACTTAAAACAGTATTTGTTTCTGTCTAAGATTCCTTAAAGAAATTAAAACTTCAATAAATAAAAAAATAATATTAAAAAAATACAAATTAAAAAGATAAGTAATCGAACTTCGCACTTAAACACTGAAACAATCAAAATCAAATAGGCTGCTGTAAGTAAGAAATCTTTGGTGATTTCTTCAGCTATTAACCTTTGGCACAAGGCTAATATGAAAGTATGGCTTTTAATAAATTTCAAAATTTTATGTGAATTTGAATACATAATTAATGTTTTTCATATAAAAATGCCATTTGGTGTAGGTGGGCAATCTAAAAAAATACATTAAATCTAAAAAATCTATTAGAATTTTCTATAAAAAATTATTTTCAACTACATTTTGTAACTTGGGAAGTCCAGGTTGGATCCTCTGGTATCATTAAAAACCTTTTGAATACAGTGGAACCCCGCTAATTCGGACCCCGTTACTCCGGATCTCCGCATAATCCGGATCGGTCTGGTCGAATTATTCTTTCCAGTTTGAGAAGCGATCGACAAATTTCAATAAAACAGCTAAACTTGAAACACTGGATGAAGCGTTATTCGTTTGGTTTTGCGCAGAAAGAGATTGTGGTTTACCTATATCAGGTCCAATAATCCAACAGAAAGCTTTAAAGTTAAATGCAAAATTCCCTGATGGTGATCCAGATTTTACTGCCAGTCAAAGATGGTTATATAGATGGAAAAACCGGCATGATGTGCGTCAACTTACTGTGACGGGTGAAAGCTTGTCTAGTGACAAAAACGCATCTGAAAAGTTCCAAAAGGAATTTGAAGAATTTATTAAAACAGAAGAATTAGATCAGATCTACAATGCCGAAGCATCAGGACTATTCTACCCCATGTTGCCAAATAAAACTTTAGCCTCAAAATTAGAAAAATCGGCTAAAGGATATAAAAAGAGCAAGGACCACCTCACTATAATAGCTTGTAGCAATGCATCAGGAAAGCACGAATTTCCTCTTCTTTTAATCGGAAAATCCAAAAATCCCCGTGCACTAAAAAACCTAAATCATGAGACTTTTACTTGTAGTTTACCATTCCCAAAAAAGTTCGCGGATGGAGAATGAAATTTTTAAAGAGAGGTTCTTTGTCTATTTTGTTCCGGGTGTTACAAAATATTTAAAATCGTGCAACTTACCCATCAAAGCTGTCCTCCTAATTTATAATGTCTCGACACACCCCGATGAAAGCGAACTGACAAAAGAAAACATAACGGTATAGTTTTTACCGCATAATGTGTCAGCGCTAGTATAGCCAATGGACAAAGGAGTTCTTCAAAACATTAAAAAAGTTTACAAACGGCAAATGCTGAATGAACTTTTAGAAGACGATGGAGAACATGGAGTGGTAGAGATTCTCAAATCAATCAATATCAGGAAAGTAATCTATATGAGTGCTGAATCTTGTAATCAGGTTGCTGAGAGTACTCTCCGAAAGTTGTGGAAGAATTTATGGCCTGCAAATTGTGATTTCTCGGATATAAGCTTGAAACAGAAGGAGGAATAAGCGAGAATGAAAGGGAAATTACACCGGAATATTTTGTGAGCATGTTAAAAAAAATTGATGGTTGCTCAGACATTGATATCAGCGACATTAGCAATTGGTTGGAAGCAGAAAATAATGAAGGTTACGCCTCATTTACAGATGACGAAATAATCACTTTGTACACAACTGAAGAAAATGAAGATGATACATACGAAAACACCATTATCAATGATGATCAACCAAAAGTTATTAGCCATAATGAAGCAACGTCTCATTTAGAACAATTAATGGTTTATTTTGAACGTCAGGTGAAGACTACACCCAACGAACTACCTATGCTCAAGCGGATGCGCGACCGTGCGGCCCGCAAAAGGTATACAAAACTGGCACAGCAGAAGACTATACAAACTTTATAATTACAAAGTAAACATTTTTACTGTTTGTAAATATTCAATATGTTTAGTATAAAGGTGATTTTCTGTAAGTATGTCTTATTTTATTTCATTTTTTCACATTTTCCGGATAATCCGGATTGGGTCTGGTCCCAATTAATCCGAATTATCGGGGTTTTACTGTATTAGATAAAATTATAGCTTCAAAAATTAAAATTATGTACACATATATAATGAAAGATCAGAATTAAACTAACCAACATGTTTATTTCAAATAGTACAGAACAGGTGACAAACATGATGTACAATAATAATTTAACCAGTTCTGTAAGCAAGCAAACACATTTACACACTTTCAGGATCAATGCTAGATCTAAATTTATTTACCTTAAAATGCACTTTTAAAACATTTTTGATAAAATAAAAAAGAAAATTATATAGTAGACTGAATTACATTTTCAATCTTTACCTTAGTTTATTAATTTTAAAAAATTTAATCGAATTAATCAAACTACTTGATTAATAAAATTGATTGCGACTAAACATTGATCGATTAATTGGCACAGCTCTAAAAAATATTTTACAAAATGTGCCTGCTTCTACTGATCTGGAAACATAATAAGATTCCCTCAAAAATGTAATTTTAAAACAACTTTCAATGCTTAAACTATAGAATTCTTATTAATCCATGAACATTACACATTTTGTGTTTTATTTAACATTTTGTGTTTTATGACACTGTATTTTATTTGTGTAATATTTAACATAATTTGCATGAATATTATTTACTGGCATAACAAAATGAAAAATTTTTTAAACCTTAATCTTAAATAATTTGATTGATTTCTTGATAGCTATGCATGTGTTTGAACACTATATATAATTTATTTTTTATTTAGATATTTTCATTCATTATGAAAATGAATGCATATGAATTCTGCGATGGGTGAAACCAAACAACAAAAATTTTTAATTATTTGTAATTAAAACATTTTTCTTTATACAATATTCATCTACTTACAATTAAAATATTTTGTAAGAGACTATTCAGTCATAATTTCAGGCAGTAATCCATGTAGTGAATAATTTAACAAACACATCTGATTACAGACAAACGCAAATTTAACAAACACATTTTTTTTTTAATGTCCCACGATGAAAAATAACAATAAAATATTTAGGTCATAAGAAAGTAATGAGATGTACAGCTTTTATTAATTGAAGTCAGAGTTGGCACATATTTGTATTTTTACACAAAAATCTCAGAAAGTTCGTGATATATGGCTCATAATTTTTACAACACTAAGTCAATTGTTGACTCACTAAATAATTCCTATTCCTCTCCCTTTCTGTAAAAATAAAATAATTAAACTTCTTTTTTGAAAATATCCCAATGTTATTTCCCAAATCCCATTCCTGTTACTAATCTCCCTTTTACCAGCAATAAAAGCAACTGAAAAAGGTTTTCCAAAAAATTCAATTGCAGCCAGCATTTATAAAGGTTGCAATCTTTTGTTTCAATTTTCATATGTTCTAAAATTAACCATATCATTCATGCCTTACTGACCCTTAAGTATGTGGGACTAACCAGTTTTCTGCATCTAAAAGCATTAAGACTTTTCAAATCCAAATTGGCTACTTTCTGACACATTTTTTTCATTTATTTTTGGTAATCAAAACAAATCAAATTACAAGTGCTCTTATTAAGAAACTATGTAATCAAACCATTTTTTTTTTTTCAATTTTTTAGTAAAGGCGGAAGATTTTTCAGAAAATTCTGCCAAAGTTGGCTTTTTGAACCGAATCTCTGGACATGACAGAGCAGGAAAGGAAAAAAACTGTCATCCTGAGACAACAATCACTTATAACTTAAGATACAATTCATTTATCGAAAAACGAAAAAAACTGTTTGATTACAAATTATTTCAATAATTAAGGATGCAGCTATTATACTTTAAAATGAGTAAGAAAGTTTCGCATTACTGAGCGGGGAGAAAAAAATATTTGCGAACTGCCTTAACTTGATGGAATGAAATATAGTAGACAACAATAATGTATAACTTTTCATTAAAATAATATTTATTTATTGTAGCTGCTAGTGAGTCTCTTATTACAGCATCCATTAATATGTGTGCAATGTGTCAATGTTCTAATAGATATAAACTTTTTTTTTATTATTGGTTTTAAAAATAGACTCATGATTTCTCACAATTGACTCGCATTTTCTTGTTGACTGACCCACAGTTTTATGTTTTGAAATTTGGGTTGACTCATAAAATTTTAAGTGAAACATAAACTCTGGAAGTTGGGAGAAATTTTTTAATTACTTTGCCTGCACAAAACGTATATGATCGACTTTTGAAAAATACTAGTTTTTAAAGGAAAAAAAGTTATATAAAGTTTAAAAAATACTAAGCAAAGACTTGGAGATGAAAATAAATTTCTTTGTTTCATTTTCAGATAAATACAAGAAGATAGAAACTTTCCGTAGCCAACAAAAGAGACAGGCCACAGTAATTCACCGATCTTGACTGCTCAGCATAGTTTGAACAAATAACAGTTTGATGATTGGTCGAAACCAGCCTATCTTGAGCATGTGAAAGACATGATGGATGAGAATACTGTGACCTGTCTTTTTTGTTAGCAGTAAATTTCATAAAAGCAAATTTTACAAGGATAAGAATGCATGAGTTTTCAACTACGTACTTCATCAATTAATTCCCATAATCTACCAGGAGTAGCGACAACTATTTCTGGACATTTTTTCAGAAGTCGTCTTTGTTTTTCAGGTGCCATTCCACCAACTACAGTAGCTATCTGAAATTAAAATCATCGCATTCTAGAAAATCGATAATAATCATAACAATAAATAAAAGGTTTAAAATGTATTGCTGTCATGATCTTTAACATGTTTACTGCCGATGACTTAACTGTTGAAGCACAGTTGAGTTTTGAACAAATTCAGAATTTAATTTTAGTCTGCAAATGTGTTAAATTATAAACATGAAAGAATATATAAATGAGACAGAAAAAGAAACAAAATATAAAAATGTAAAAGTCAAAGTTATAAATTTCATTCATTAGTTTTAGAAAAGTTAGTAAAATCTCATTATTATGTTTTTTAAGTTTACATTTTTTCAACAATTTATGATAAAATATGAAAGTGCATTACATTTGGACTTTATTTCTTTAGTTTTTTTTTTTTTTTTTTTTTTTTTTTAATATAAAGGTAAAGTGAAGTAGAGTTTAACATAATTATGTTTATATTGTTAATTTACAAATTATGTCGATAATCTAGAATATTCATAAACTAACAATGTTTAGCAAAGAACAGCTGATAATTCTTTTTCACATAGGAATTTGCACATAGTGGAAATATATAGAGAGATATGTATAATATGAGATATGTACAAGTAAATATAAATAAACTAACTTGGAACCTCGCTGTTGACCAAACATATTTATTTAGCAATTCAATGGTACACTGGTGGTACATAGGAGCTTGATCATGTTTAGAAGAGTACCCAAGAGCAATAAATATTGTAACGAAACTAGCATTATGAGATCGGGAGAGCCTTCTGGTTGATCAAGGCCGACCTCACTAAATATAGCTTAACTGGAATTATCTGTTGTGTGGACCTATGGCTCCGAGGTAAAGTGCTTGACTACAGACCAGAAGGTGGTGAGGTCGATCCCCGTCGAAGGCAAGTGTCCTAAAATTCATTTTGATTTAAAGATTGCTTTGTATTTGTTTCTAGTTCCTTTGGAAATATGCTAATTGTTATTATGTTAATTCTTATGTTAATCGTTATTTAATTTCTAGAACTTTCCAAGCTTGGAATGTTCCATTCGAGAAGGCACCCCTCGAGTGTATTTAAGCTGGTGTATGCTTGAGTTGGTAGAAATAAAGCTTCGAGTTGGTTCATGCTTGTTGTCTTCATTCGTTCTCATTTAATACCTATGCGACAATATTATTTAATTTTACATGGTTTGATATTAGGCTAAATCCCTCAAAATCTACATTCTTGTGAGAAAAGTGAAGGGGCAGAAATTTTGAGGAGGAGGGGGGTAATTTACACAATTATTTATTATTTACTAGAGAGCAACAAATAGGCAGGATTTTTTTTTTTTTTTTAATAAAAAGTTTTAAAGATATTAAACTTTGATATGTTGGCAGAAGGCGAAGGCGGGAATAGAAAATTTTTGAGAGAGGGGGTAATTTAGACAATTGATTATTTATTTATAGAATATCTATAATATTATAATGCTAGAGAACAACAAATAGAGCATAAGATTTTTAAAAAAAGTTTTAAAGATTTTTAACTTTGTGTGCTGCAAGGGGCAGGGAGTGGCTGGAGAAAAATTTCACAGGGGAAAGGAGTGGGATTTTGATGAAATTTTAAAAAGTGAAAATCTGACGGAACATGAAAGATTCTCATCATCATCCCTGAATCTCTTCAGATATTTAGAGAAGTTAGTGTCTCCCAACAGAAATTCAGGAGTTTTGCAGCAGTGTACGAAACCTGGTTTAATATAAACACTCATTAAACACCAAATATAAATTGTTTCCAATATTATTTAAAAGAGGATTAATTTTTAATAAAAAATTCTACAAGCAATGAATAACATAAATATATATAGTAAAACTTATGAATATGGTATCATTCAAGACTAGTAAAAAAAATCTGCCTTAGACAAGTTTTGTCTTAGCAGTTATTATTGTATTATGGTATTCCTTTTGTCAGGTCCATAAATATTTTCCCATTTAAAACAGGATTCCACACACAAGTTTTACAATATTTTCTGAACATTGCAAATACAAATTATAGTGAGGGCTGGGAAAGAAAGAGAAAGAAAAAAGAAAAACTGGTGATTTTTTTTTTTTTCAATGACAACTTTTTCACATTTCATTACTATGTGGATCATGGCAATTATTAACTGTTACTTTTAAATCATTGCATGAAGTAAAATATACCATTTAACAAGAATAAAAAATACCTTGATATTAGTGTATTTGCAAACATCTTGCAAATGTTTCTTAATTTGAATTGCTAACTCTCTTGTAGGAGTCAATATCAAACTATATAAGGGTTTATCTGGATCAGAGTCAGAGCTCTAAAAAAGAAAGGAAAGACATGAAAGAAAAATAATTTTAAAAGTTATTAAAATTATTAAACAAATAACATACATTTCACAATAAAAAAGAGAAAATATATATTGAATTTCTTTTAATTGCAATATCAGGCAGAATTCTTAAAAAGTGTTCCTACAAATAAAATTAATCTAAACAAACCTACAACTAATTTATTTATTGAAATTTTAAATTTGCCTCTAAACACACAAGAACACAACACGAAAATTCTTTCAGTATAATTCTATGAAGCCTTGATTATACTGCAAGTTTCACTTTTTCTATTTTGTAGTAATAATGGAGAATACTAAATGAAATATAAAATAAACCTTGTAAAACAATCGTTCAAAAAGTGCCCTTACGAATAAAAAATTGCCTTTAAGAATTAAAAAAGTGCCTTTTTTTTCACCAGTAACACCCTACCCTTTTTTTTAACCTGGGAGAAACTCTGTTTAAAGACATGTGTAACTTTAATTAATAAACTGCATAATATATATACTACGTTTCATGTTTTAAATCCCAACATAAGTGAATGTTTTACACATAAAGCTCCTTGCAAAAATATTTATTTCACCAAGGTTATTTCAGGAAATCTCTGACTGATTATGTAGAAGATTAAGCATTATGAGGGTCTCATTACCATCAAAGGTAAGAAAGGATAAAAATATGACTACACAGCAGAAGTGATGCAAATATTCTTTATATTTTAAAGGACATAATGTAACATCTTGACTTACAGAAAATTAATTTGATATATCTGAATATAAAAGGATAAAACACAAGTTCTTAATTTTTTATTTTGAAATAAGTTTTCAAAAATAAAAAATAAATAAAGTCATTTAATGGTGATAAAAATGAATTCCTATTTTAGCTAAAATGTATATGAATTACATGTATCTACAGATAAAATTATGCTATTAGCAATTTAGATTCACAAAAGTCTCGTTTTAATAATTAGAAACAATTTTGTTATATCATTATTTTATATTAAAAATGTTATATATGTTATAAGGAAAATTTAAAAGTACATAATTTATACACAACATAATTTTATATATTTACCCCCCCCCCCCCCCCCTAAATTTTCAGGTTATGATTTCTTTACATTTTTGCCTCAATCTTAGACACAGTCAAAATGATGTTTAAAAAAGCAGATTTCGGTGAAAAAGCTAAAAGTGTTCATGCCGGTATTTTTTTAAATGAACTTTATTATGCCACTCGCAAATAATTAATACCTAATTGTTTTCATACTTTAAATTTGACATAACAATTTGCTAACCCAGATCCCTCCCTTATTACACTTTGTTGACTCCCTCCTTCCCTCTGGAAGTGTGACATAATTAATGGATAACCCCAAACAGGTTGTTAAATTATTCGAATCCCATCACCAGGTTAATACAGTCGAACCTCGTTAACGCGAACACTCAAGGGGAAACTTTTTTTGTTCGTGTTAAAAGTAGTTCGTGTTATCCGAACTTAAATACATTACATACAACTAAACGGGGCTATCGGAAACAGTTCGTGCTAAAAGTAATTCGCGTTAAGAGTGTTCGTGTTAACGAGGTTTGACTGTATTAAAAGAATTTTAAGCATAAAGATAAACAGGGTTAGTATAAATGAATGACCTGATTTTAAAAATTTATATTTTTAAAACTATTACACATATTATAAGGGAAAATATATGAAAATTAAAAAAAAAAAACATTCAAAGTTTTTTTTGCCATTGCTCAACACTGGATTGGATGTGCGAGTAACGATGATTGACCTTATTCACATGGCCACCGAGATCCTCTGATCTTGCGCATGTGATTTCTTTTTGTGGGGTTAATCAAAGATCTTGTTTATGAACTACCATTGCTGAAAACACTCAAATAACTTAAAGAACACAACTGCATTTAAGACAGTGTAAAATTGCAAAATGTGTGGAACAAACTTGATTACAAACTAGATGTTTGTTGTGTAATGAAAGATATCTACATCAAACATTTGCAACTGAAAAAAAACTGGGAATGTTTTTCTTTATTTTCATATATCACTTATATTAATATGTGTAATAGTTTTGAAAATATAAATTTTTAAAATCTGATCATTCATTTATGCTAACTCTGTATTTTTTAATGTAATATTAAGCAGACACGTATTATTGCACACACATATATTAGATTGTATTATAATTGTATATTGCACATTATATTGTAGTATAAGCACACACGTAAGTATTGGTTTATTTTAGAAAATAAACCAATAGAGCAGATTTCACATTTTAATTACTTAGGATGTGATATATCTTATGACTATGACAACGATATACAAAATAAGCTTTATAAATTTCAATACATCTGTGGTACTATAAGAAAAACTCTTCGAAATACAAGAAAAGACACAAGAATAAAATTTTTTTAAACAATGGCAATACCAACTTTACTATACGGAAGTGAGGCATGGACACTCACAAAAAATGATGAAAGACAAATACAATCCTCAGAGATGAATTTTTTTAGGAATGGGGAAGGATTTGAAGGGATGTTCAATAATAGACAAAATAAAGAATGACTACATCAGAAGAGAGCTTGAAATTATACCAATATTAAATAAAATAGGAAATTACAGAGGGAAATGGAGGGACCACATCGAAAGGATGGATAGTGATCGTATACCAAGGGCAGCCTTTAATTATAAGCTAAGGGGGAAAAGAGACAGAGGAAGGTCACGAAAAAGATGGATTGAGGCCGGAACAGGCTTATAGCCTGAAACCATGTTTTGGGATGATGATGATATTAAGCACACACTTTTCAATAAGAATTTACTGAGAAATTAGGTTACAAATTTACTTACACTTTGAGCTTCTTTAAGAGACAAAATTTTTGTGATTATAGGTATTCCAAAGGCAAGTGTCTTCCCACTACCCTGAAAAAATAAAGTAAAATAAAATCTCAAATAGACAAAAGAATGTATCATTAAGAAAGCTATTAGATTTACAGATTTGTAAAACATGCTAAAGATTTAAAATGAAAATTCTATTACACAATATTACATAGGAAGTAGGGGATGCAGATTTTCTTACTTTCCCGTCAATCTTTTTCAGTCGCCAATATACATAACGTTACAATCAGTGCTACTTAACACTAATTATGGATAATGATAACATAAGAACATACTCATGATATTTTGTTGGTTTCAGGTAACCCCTATTAATTTTTGACAAGCTAATTTGTTAAGGTTTTATAACATGATCCCTATCCATGGTTACAAAAAATCTATCCAAGCCAAGAATGAAAATTTTTTTGAGTATTTGGATTAACAAATGGAAATGGGCTAAAAGTGGATGTCTTGCATTATAGCTAAAATTTGATCTTTTACAATAAAAGAAAGTTATTAAAAGTTTTTGATAGTAATATTGCTATTAAGTATATAAAGTAGAATTTAATATTGGTCAGAAATCTCTGCATCCTGTGACTGGTCTTGTGCCCATGATCCCTATCAGTTGCTCAAATGCAACTGTTCTTTTCTGCATTTAATCGATGTTAATTTTTTTTACCAGCTGTAAATATACTTTAGTGCAGTTACAAATATAATTATAGAGGCATCAAACAACATTCCTTTTTTAATAATATTCACTTTTCATGGTTTTTGACAATGCATCAGCTTTTTTTTTTTTAAATAGTAGGTAAGATAAAGTCACATATCATGCCCATTACACTTTTTAAGGCAGAATCCCATAACCTTGAAAATGCATAACTTTGTAAGGTTCATGACTTGAGGCCGAAAACAGTGACCATGGCATCACAGTTATCTATTATGGTGTGCAATGACAGATTTTGTTTACCATAAAAGGATGATGGGAAAATAAGCAAGTATTCAAAATACAATAGACTGCTGAAGTTCATTATTATTTTTAAGCCATTCGGGGTTTGCTGATATATATCAATGGATATGACATCCAATATTTATTTTCAAAATATCACTGTGCATGATATTTTTTATACTTTCACTCAAAATAGATGTAAATGAATTTTCTTTACACAAAGAACTTTTGTCTCTGCCTGTGACTTTTAGAGCCCAAAAAAATAGGGGGGGGGGAGGGATATTTTCCAAGCTTTATGATTGAAGCTGGATGTTTAAATATAAAATCAACAATTATGTGGGACAATATTAACTTAGAACTACCATTGAAAGATAAACTGTCCAATTCAAATAATCAGCTATTTGCAGAATTCATTAGAAGAATCTTTTCTGGTTTTGATTCAGTTCAGTTTCAACTGTACTGCAAGTTAAGGAATGAAAAAATAGACAAGATAACATTTATGTTTAATTTTTTTAATTAATAAAATGATTTTGCATTTAAAATTTTGTTCTAAAAAACATAAAAGTTTCTTGATACTGAATCCAATAGTTCATTTTCCAATGAGTGTAAAAAGCAAATTGTTTTGTATAACCTTTTCAGAAAATTGTTTCTCTTTTCAATTACTTGATCTACAATTTTGTTGTAAGTGAAAAAAAAAAAAAAAAAAGAAAGAAAAAAAAAAAATTAATATTTCTTAAGTTTTCATGCTAAATGCAATATGCTTTTGTTTCTAATTTGCATTAAGTTTGAAAATATTTATAATCAGTGGTATGTTGACTATTTTGAAAATAACGGATGTCTATATAAAATATCGATATATATTAAAATATCAGATATTTTTTATATTTTTGAAAATATCATATTTACGAACCCTGACACCAATAATACCATTATATTTTTAAATGGAAAGATAATTTTTTATGTTAGCAAGAAAGCTAACAAAGACATCATGTACAAATATTATATAAATTACATTTTGTGAAAGATAACTTAGAGGATAGGAATGGTAATTCTGGTGACATATATAGTTTAAAGGGAAAAAAAACTATTTTATTGATTACAAAATGCAGAAAAAATACACAAAGAATAAAAATAATTAATATAATTTCATTGCACAGACGGTTTAAAATTGATGGTTTCATTTAGCATTGCCAAAAATATCTTTTCCCGTGCCAGTGATAAGTATGGATGCACATCAGAAATATATAGAAATTGTTAGGTTTCGATGTGTACAGTAAATTCTGGTTATAAGAATCATGTTTGATTTTTATAAATAGGTAATTCTTGTAAGTGGAAAAATCACAATTATTTAAAGCATATTAATTTCAGGTTTTCAATTCTTATAAACTGTTGATTCTTATAACCAGAGATTACTGTAAGAAATGGTTACTGTATACAGGAATTGTTTTTAACTTCTTGGGTTCCCACTTTGTAGAAAGAAAAAGTTAAAAGTTGTTTTTGTGAAATTTATAAATATTTTGGGGGAAAAAAGATCAAATGTATATTTTTTGTTACTTGTATCCAAACCAAGCCTTTAGTAATAAAAACTTTTTTTTTAATTCTACTGCTAAAGCTTTCCTTTCTTGGTGAGCTTGTTTTGCTTCAAAATTACATATTTCAAATCCCAACAAAATAAAAATTATTAAGTGTTAATAGAATGGAATTTTGTGAAGGGGGTTGTTTTATTAAAGGAGGAGCCCCTTTTATTACTTGGAATTTTGTGAAGGTTCCCAAGGAGGCCCCAATTTTTACCTGGACCAAAAGGACAAAACTGAGAAAGTTTATTGGTGGCCATTGGCCAGTAACTCAGTAGCAGAAATTTCTGTGTCAATCTGCAGCAAACCAAAATTTATCTGCGACCCAATAATGCTAAGCCAAGCTTAATACCATGATAAATTATACTAACCCATAAAATAAACAAAATTTGCATATATGAAGAAAATGCAATCAGGAGATACAATAAATCTAAAGCATAAAGTACATTTAAAGCACTTTTTTTAAGTCGTTAAAAAATTAATCTGCAAAGACTAAAAAAAATCTGCAGTGCCTGTTGCACTGTTTCTACTATTAGGACCAATAATAGCAATTTTATTAGTGGCCACTACAATCTAAAGATACACAGTCTCAGAAATGTGTGGTTTGTTGAAAAATCCAAAATTCTAACCCCCTTAACATATCTAAAAAACTATGAAGCCCAATTCAGTATAAAATTTTCATAAATTAATCTGCAGCAAACCAAAATTTATCTGTGACCCAAGAATGCTGGATCAAGTTTACTATGATATGAAATTATTTTACGTGTATCTCATAAAATAAGCAAAATTTTCATTTACTAAGAAAATATAAGAAGAAAATACAATAAAAGTGTGACAAGAATTACATTTTAGCAATTTTTCTTATCCTAGAATCTTTTTAAAACTGTTAGATTGATCTGCAAGGTATAACAAAAATATGCAGTGGCCACTCTCATGATGCACTGTTTCTGCTACTGGGGGTCTAGATAAGAAAAATTTTGCATGGGGCTCATACCAAGATAGACAGAGGTATTGTTCCTCGCAAAGTTTCTCCAAAATCCCTCTCACTAAGTTCGGACATAGAATCCACAAACCATATAATTTTTTTTAAAAAAAGGTAGTTCTAGCAAACATTAAATTAAATTTAAAGAAAATATTCTTTCTTTAACTTATTACAGAATCTTGTGGAAGATAAATTTAAAATGTTTAAAGAAATAAACATTCTTCTCCTTATAAGTACCTTCAAAAACCTATAGAATTTTTCCACCTTTTTAAGTTTGTTGGAATTTAGTTCAGGATTCCATCTTGATACTATTTCAGGATTAGTTTATATTATTTCTTAATGGAAATAAAAACAAGAAAAGTTACATAATTATATAAGAAAATAATCACTTATTATTCTTGAAATTAAACCATTTTGCTAAAAGTGATAACAGTATACACTTAATGGCAAGAAAAGTTGATTACTTAATTTACTGTTTCATACAAACTTACAGTTTCTGCAGCTCCTAATATATCCCTATGATCTCTAATAGCACTAGGGATAGCTAGACTTTGGATAGGAGTAGGGCTCACAAATTTTAAATCTTCTAATGCTTTGACAATTACATCTGACACAAAACAATCACTCCAAGAAGACATATCTGAAACAAAAACATCAAATGTTTTAACATAAACAATGAATAGAATTATATAAGAATAATCACTTATTGTTAAAATAAAATACGGTACTTTTACGTTAGCTGGATCCAGTGATCGACAAAATTATTTTAATCTCGCCAACTTTTTTTTTCAACAATCTTTTGACATTAGCTAATAATAACTAGTCAATATTTTAACAATGCAATACAACATCTTAATAACTGTACTTAAGAATAACTAAAATATAATCATAATAAAACATGTAAACACAAACATATCAATATAAATAACAAAATCTGACGTAAAAGGTTGCAATTCAAATGATGCCAATTGAAACAAGATTTGGCGAGTTATCACTGGTGCCCAGCTAACATAAAAGTACATAAAATACATATACTAATCACTTAACATACTTACATCTCAATCATTTTTAGCATATGTATTTTATTTTAATAATTAAAAAAAAATGCTACAAAACAAAAATCTGATCAGTATTTTAACTGCACATTTAAATTCATTTAACAAGTTTTTTATTTTTATTATTTTTTTGGTACTTCTCAATTATCCCGTCGAGCACTTTTCATAACAAAAAACTATCACCAAAGTGTAAGATTAAACGCCAAAAATGCAGTCCCATTTACTTGATGTCAGAAGCATTACATGTGCTTGTTATGTCATCAAGTAGTTTTAAATTCAACATTTGCGTGTATTTTTCATTATGTTTTACTGATTTATTAGTTATTTCGGTACTTATGTATTATCCAGGCCAGGTTTCAGCCAATTGCGTCATACGTGATGCCAATATTACTAATTATAGTAACCCTTATTATTTTTACTTTCTACATGGTAACTGCAATTACCGGCTCTTTTGAGGAGCGACACACAATGGAGCAGATTAGTCCATTTAGAAGTCCCATTATAGAAGGTGAGACAGAGGAAAAGAGACGATCAGGAGATCGTTCATTGTGCGCCACACATTTTATTTATTTAATTACCATTTTTAACAATGTTATATATTTAATAATATTAAATTACTGTTTTGAACATGATTGACAACGATAAACAAGATTGGTACATGACAAACATTTTTGACAATCTATCTCCTGGCCCAGATAATACGTAAGTACCGTTATTTCATTAATTAAAATAACAATTGTGTCCTTAAATTCTTATGTTTTATTTATTTTGATATTCAAATGGCAACGTTCTCCTGTTTATTTGGCGTTACAGTTTGGCAATAGTTTTTTGTTATGAAAAGTGGTCGACGGCATAATAGAAAAGTATCATTTTTTTTAATGAGGAATGGGCATATTTGTCTGAAAATTTTCAAGCATGAACCATTAATGTTTTCTGTTTTATGGGCCGACATGTGCAAAAATCAATGAAATCAGGCCTGACCCCAACCAGATTTGTTACTTGTTAAAAAATAAAACAAATATCTATATACAAGGTAAGAAATTTTTTGAACGAGCATACAGATACTTATATTAGTTTTTACAACGGAAATAAATAAAACAACTAGGTGAAACACCTAGCCTCTTTTGGTGAGAGAAGAAAATTTAGTACTACTTATATATTATCTGGACCAGGTGATATGTCAACAATGGCACCGAAAATATGTGAATTACAGTAACTCTTATTTATTTTTTGCTTTCTTCATTTTAACTGCGTAGTTAATATTATATGTTGCCATATTAAAGGCAGTAGCAGAAGTATTTACATACGTAAAACTATACAATACGATGTAGCATAGACAGATATAACATATTCATTGATACAGTATAATTACAATACATAATATTTATGTTGCATGCATTCACCCTGGTAGGCATAACAAACCGCCGGAAATAAAACTACCACCGTTAATATCGTTTATTGCTAAAAGCCGTCAATTTGATGTCATGTATTTAACAAATGTATACTAAATTACTGCTTTGTATAATTTTAGTTTGATTTATATTATTTATCATTTTTGCGATTTAATGTATTTATTAAATGTGTATTAAATTATCGCTTTGAACACGATTGGATCGATAAACAAAATTGGTGATCTATCTACCTGGTCCGGATAATACGTAAGTACTGAGAATTTTATTAATCCTCTCTTTTTGCTTTCTAGTTTAAACCATTTGTTTTAAAAAGTATCTTACTTACTGAAGAATACCTTACTGCTACAGTAACAAGTCACATGCAGATACCGCGATTAATGTAAACACAAATGGACGAAAACAAACACGTTGTTTTGGTTGGTTGGTTAATTTATTACAGACTGACTCCAAGGGGCTGTTCAGAACAGAAGATCAGGCGGCGCGCGGGCGATGGAGATTAAAATATCGAGTGAGTCTATACTGTGAATGAAATTGAAAGGCCTGCGTTCGTTATCATTGATTTGGATGTCCAAATCAATGATAATGAACACGGTCCTTCGTTTGACTAATTAGCGTATTTTAAAGATATTTTGTTAAATTAAGAAGTGAACTTGGTGGCCGAATGGTTAGAGCACTGATCTTGGTTCTGGAGGTTGCGGGTTCGATCCCCCAAAATTTCAGTTTGATTTTTCTGTTTTTTTCATTTAAAAATGTTTAATCGGTTGCTTTGTATTTTTCATGATTAATGGAATATATTTTATAAAAGCAAAATTTGATATTATTAACAATTACTTATTTAATTAAATACGACAAATTCAGCTATTTTACGATTAAAATTTTACATTACAGTGTCTTTTAATATTTAAACATTATTATTTTGTTTTTCTTTTTAGCAAATGTAAAATAAGAAATAAAATATAGTCAATTTGCACGAATTTCTCCATGTTTTTATAATGAGTTTTTCAACAATGAATTTTTAGTACGAATAGAATGCAAAGCATATTTTACAATGTAAAAAATATTATAAAAATAAAATGTAAAATATATACATTATTTAAACTAGAAATATCAGTACCTATTTTTGTAAAGAGGTAAAATACATGTGGTTTACCGTCTAGTTTCGTAATGAATATAAATAAAATATAGTTAGAATGTTTATAAATTTTCTACTGAATGTACAAGTATTTTAGCATTTGTTTCTCGTGTTTTATGATGTTTATTGCAACATAATAAATAATGCAATTTACATCGAAAAATGAATTTCAAGTAAAATAAATTTTTAGAAATTAATAATTATGTTTCAACAAGGTTGTTATCGAAAAATATATTTTAATAAAATGTTTAAAAGCTTTTTTATCAAATTTTAACAAAGATTTTATTTTACTATTATAAAGAAAGAAAGAAATCTTTTAACATATGTTAAAAGATTTATCGTAAATCTAGGTCGTGATACCAACATATGTTGGTATCACGACCTTGATTTATTAACATTCTATTTATCCGAAAAAATATAAAGCAACTGATAAATAATTTTTAAATTAATAAAAATAGGGGAAGAAAATCGGAAATAAACGGCGAGCATTCACTTTGTATCCATACTTTTCAGGTTCATCTGTGTAGGACAACCCAAACGTCAGTAAAGTACATAACAATTTTTGTTACTTTTCGGTTAGCCGGGCGCCAGTGAAAAAAAAAAAAAAATATATATATATATATATCTACATATATGTTTGTGTATATATGTATGTATATATATATATATATATATGTGTGTGTCTGTGTATATATTTATATTTGTTTCACTGGTGCCCGGTTAACCAAAAAGTACCCTTTTTTTTTTTTTTTTTTTTTTTTTTTTTTTAGAGTTTACATCTGGAGGCACGGCAGTGCCTCCGCCAAGTCGAGAGAGGGCAGCCGTAAGCATACTTTTCTGGAAGCAACTCAGGGCACTTTTGACCCCCCCATATCTCCGCGCTGGAGTATCCCAAAAATTTTAAACTTCAATTATAGAGAGTATTTGGCCCACAGGACCAAAATTTAAAATTACAACTTTCTGTCTTTTCTAGTTCAGGCGATATATGAACTCAAACATTCGATTTTTTGTCACTTCTTACTCACTCGTTCACGCGTCATCAAAAAGATTGGGTAGATCCCGTAGCCCCAGAAACTTGACATTTGGAAAAAAGGTAGTGTTTAGGATACAAAGAAAGGAAAAATTATAAAATCCAGAAAATTCGAAAAAAAAACATTCGAAAATTCAACAAATTCCATCAAAATTGAAAATTGAAAATAATACGATCTTGTAGACTTGGAAACTTAAGATTTGGTGTGAAGGTAGTGTTTAACATCCAGAAAAAGAAAACATCAAAAACACCAAAAAAATCGAAAGCAAAATTGAAAAAATCGAAGAAATTGAAAAAAACCGAAAATTTGAAGATAATCCGATTTTGTTGCGCTAGAAAATTCAAATTAGGAATAAAGGTAGTATTTAGGATACAGAAAAAGGAAAATTAAAAAAATCCAGAAAATTCGAAAAAAAAAATAAAAAAATTCGAAAAAAATTGAAAAAATAAAAATAATTTGATACGATAACGCTCGTATTTATAAATTAATTTGGATGAAACTAATTGTGTGTATTAAGCTCACCAATGCCTCGACCGAGTTCGTTGGCCAGCTTGGTCCGCCATCTTGTTTCAAGATGGCGGCCACGGAAAATTTTAAAACTAAAATAAATATACAAAAAAGTTAAAAAATCAAGTTTATTTTTTAATTAGGTGTTAGGACTTGATACAAGGATTCCAGAGCATTTTTTGTTTTACCTCTATCTTAAAAATTGGCTGAGATAGAGCAGTTTGAAATTCTAGGGTGGCTGACATTTTGAAACAAAACAGCACATTACAAAAAACCAACGATAAATTTATGGTCAATAATGGTCAAGCAGGTGCAATCCCGAATGAATACTCCGTGTTATTATAACTGTAACTTTGACTTCGAAATTTTGATACGTTGCATTTTCTATTTGTTGATATTTTTGAACTATGATTTACGCTAAGTGAAATGTTGTTGTTGAAGAGGGATTTTCCATGTAAATCCGAAACGTCCAATTTTAATATGTTTTTAATGTTTTATGAAAGTGTATTGTAATGTCTGTAATTTTAGTGATTTTAATATAAATTTATAAGTTTTAGTGAACGCGATTTCTCGCAAATTATTTTCTTTCATTGTTGTAATCATTTTCCCAATCATACGCATAAAACTATATATTCATATTCATTAGCGCCAAATTCTCGTCAAACTTGGCGACAATTGGCGAAATCTCGCCAAATTTGGCGACAAAAATAAGTCTTCATAAATGAAGCCAACTTGGCTATAGCTCAATAATTTGGCGAATTTCTTATTCAAATTCAGTGTAAACGAATCTTTTGTAAACGGTTTCTTTGCATTTTAACTTGCTGTTTTCGAGTAACATTAGCTAAAATTTTAAAACGAAGATATAGGAAAGCTACCTTTTCCTGCCGGTACAGGCCGGAGGACTTTTTTATGAGTTGTCGGATGCAATCTATGTTTTGCATTAAATAAAGTAAAACATTGAAAAACAAATCCCACAGGATGGGGATAGTTTGTTTTAGATCTGGAGGCACGGCAGTGCCTCCGCCAAGTCGAGAGAGGACAGCCGTAAGCATACTTTTCAGGAAGCAACTCAGGGCAATTTTGCCCCCCCCCCCCCCATATCTCCGCGCTGGAGTATCCCAAAAATTTGAAACTTCGTTTTTCTAGAGTATTTGGCACATAGGACCGACCAAAATTTAAAATTAAAACTTTCTATTTTTTCTAGTTCAGACGATATATGAACTCAAACATTCGATTTTTTGTCACTCACTCACTCGTTCACACGTCATCAAAAAGATTAGGTAGATCCCGTAGCCCTAGAAACTTGACATTTGGAAAAAAGGTAGTGTCTAAGATACAAAGAAAGGAAAAATTATAAAATCCGGAAAATTCGAAAAAAAAACATTTGAAAATTCAACAAATTCCATCAAAATTGAAAATTGAAAATAATACGATCTTGTTAGTCTTAGGAACTTAAGATTCGGTGTGAAGGTAGTGTTTATCATCCAGAAAAAGAAAACACCAAAAAAATCGAAAGCAAAATTGAAAAAATCGAAAATCGAAAAAAATCGAAAAATTTCAAATAATCCGATTTTGTTGCGCTAGAAACTTGGAATTCGGAATAAAGGTAGTATTTAGGATGCAAAATAAGGAAAAATTAAAAATTCCGGAAAATTCGAAAAAAAAATTCAAAAATTCGAAAAATTCGAAAAAAATTGAAAAAATTAAAATAATTTGATCTTTTAGCCTTAGAAACTTAAAATTCGCAGTAAAGATAGTGTTTAGGATTCAGAATAAGTTAAAATAAAAAACCAAATAAAATTCGAAAATAAAACAAAAAAATCGGAAAAATAAAGAAAATTTGAAAATAATTCGATTTCATAGCGCTAGAAACTTGAAATTTGGAATAAAGGTAATATTTAAGATACTAAATAAGGAAAAATTAAAAAATATGGATAATTCAAAAATACCCATAAATTAGTGCAGACGATATATGAACTCAAAGTTTCGATTTTTTGTCACTCACACACTCATTCACTCTCGCGTCATCAAAAAGATTGGGTATATCCCACAGCCACAGAAACTGAAAATTTGGAATAAAGCTAGCATTTCGGATACAAAGAAAGGAAAAAATATAAAATCCGGAAAATTAAAAAAAAAAACATTCGAAAATTCAAAAAAATCGAATAAAATTGAAATTTGAAAATAACACGATCTTGTAGTCTTAAAAACTTAAAATTTGGTGTGAAGGTAGTGTTTAGAATTCAGAAAAAGAAAACATCAAAAACACACAAAAAAAAAATTGAAAATAAAATCGAAACATCGAAAAAAATCGAAAAATTTCAAATAATCCAATTTTGTTGCGCTAGAAACTTGGAATTCGGAATAAAGGTAGTATTTAGGATGCAAAATAAGGAAAAATTAAAAAATCCAGAAAACTCGAATAAAAATCAAAAATTCGAAAAATTCGAAAAAATTTGAAAAAAATTTAAATAATTTGATCTTTTGGCCTTAGAAACTTAAAATTCGCGGTAAAGATAGTGTTTAGGATTCAGAATAAGTTAAAATAAAAACGCAATAAAATTCGAAAATAAAATAAAATAAATCGAAAAAGATCGGAAATTTTAAAATAATTCGATTTTGTAGCTCTAGAAACTTAAAATTTGTAATAAAGGATACAAAATAAGAAAAAATTATAAAATCCAGAAAATTATAAAAAAAAAAAATGCGAAAAAATCAAAAATTGAAAATATTTTTATCTTGTAGTCTTAGAAACTTAAAACTTGGTGTAAAGGTAGTATTTACTATTCAATAAAAGGAACAATTAAAAAATTCGAAAATGAAATCGAAAAATCGAAATATGTTTAAGAAATCGAAAATTCGAAAACAATTTGATTTTGCACTGCTAGGAACATTAGTTATAAGATAATTGTCCTATTAGCTAGTACAACGCCCCTAATTGTTTTATGTTATTTCCCCCGGATTATGGTTTTCTTTTCTTTCGTTTACGAATTTCGTTATAGAAAAGTTCCGCTATAGACTGGCTACGGCGATTTCTTTATAGGCAGGTTTGTTTTCTTTCACATGTTTCACATATTTACTTCACATATGAAATATGGATTGTTAAATGATGTTAGCCCCACAAAAATTTTCACAGCTCCCCCTACCCTCCCGACATTACTGGCTGGTTATGGCTTGATAGTCCTTTCTAAATAAAATCATGGTGACTCTAAGATTCACTTGATTTATCTCTAAATTGAACCTAAATGATCCTAAGAAGACTGATCAAAGAATTACTATATTGGCATGACAATCAGGTAACATAGAATTAAAATCGAAAAATCAATAAATTCATAAAAAGTCGAAAATTTGAAAATAATTCGATTTTGTAGTCCTAGAAGATTGACATTTGGCAGAAAGGCAGGGTTTTGTACACAAAGTAAGGAAGAATTAAAAAATGCGTAAATAATAAAAAAAAGGTCTAAAAAAAAAACGAAAAAAGAACCATCGAAAAAAGGAATATAGTTTGATTTATTGGAAATTTCCGGAAATTTTAATTTTGGCTTTCTTTTTATACTAAAAAGTTCTCTTATGTTAAATATCAAGTATCTAGGGCTGCGAGTTATATCTCAGATGCATAGCGCTTATCCTGGAAGCAATTGAGAGTAATTTTGGCACTCCCCCTCCCATAATTTAGTGCTTGCCCTTGCCTAGGAACCTGAAATCTCTTTTTATCTACAGTACTTTGCAAACGAAACTAAAGCTTCAATTTTTTGATACCTGTAAATAATAGGGACAGAGTGTGGGCTTAGCGAAAATCAGTGGATGATCTCCAAAAAGAACCCAAAATCAAGAAAAGGAGGGTTACTTACAAAAAGAAGTGAAATCTCATCAAAAAGTCACCTGTAAAAAATGCAGCCAAGTCTCGTAACTCATTTACCGTAAAAAGTACTGAGATCGTATAAAGCCAAGTTTAACTATCTTCTTAACTCTGAAATTTTCATTCACAAAATCACTCCTAGTCTCTACATCTTTAGTTAATTATTATTTTGTGACTTGGCAATTACGTAGCACGAGAATGTGATGTATATAGTTAGTCTTAATCAAATAATACTATAACATATTAAAGTGCAATAACTTCCCCATGCGTATATAATTTGCCTTAATTAAATTATCCCATCCCATCCCATAACATAGTAAGGTGTAATAACTTCCCTGTGCTGCGTAATTGCCAAGTCACAAAATAATAATTAACTAAAGATGTAGAGACTAGTAGTGATTTGTGAATGAAAATTTCAGAGTTAATAAGATAGTTAAACTTGACTTTATACGATCTCAGTACTTTTTACGGTAAATGAGTTACGAGACTTGGCTGCATTTTTTACAGGTGACTTTTTGATGAGATTAATTTTATTGAAACCACCAATACTGTGTTTCAGGAATTCGGTGATCCGAACGTCCTCTCCCTTGTTAGTTAAAGGTGCACTGGTTATAGAAAATTAAACTTTATAATATTATATGCTTTGTTTTGTACAATATATATATTTATGTAACTGCTATCAACTAAACTAATATATCAGTTTTAGTAGGTGCTGTAGTTTTAGAGACATATAGTTGACAGCAGTTAAGGAACTATATGATATATATATATATATATATATATATATATACATCATACTTTCGTATTCTATTATTTTTATGTTGGATCAAAGGCTTAAAAAATCATTTTAGAATGTTAAAAATTTTAAATTTTTCAGATATCTGATCATGTTGCTACAGCTGTATCAATCAACCTACCAAACCAAGTAAGACACAAAAAGCCCAATCACGTGATCAAATCGCCCACAGAATTTTTGTGAGTCACCCGCGCGCAGCCCGCGCTCAAAATTTGCAGGTTATGAACACTGATCGGGCTATCTGATCACGTGATGCTTTTCATGAATGTTTCGGGGGTTTATTATGATGAAATAAAAATAGATATTCCTATTATAAGATCCATTTTTTTTTGGAGGATAAAGATGTGTAGTCGCTAGTTTCACCTAATCCGAGCCACAGAATCTTAAAATAATTGAAATAATTAAATTATTTCAATATATTAAATTATTTACATTTCCGATAAGACCTACTCCATAACCCTTCTCTCCATCGCGCGCGCGCCGGGCGATCTTCTTTCCTGAACACAACCCAAGACTCACCTATGCCTGAAACCACACGGTTCATAGAAAGATAGAAATGAAATATATTAATTTGGCGTGAAGCTAAAAATGAAACCATGGAGCCAGTCATAAGTCGGCCCAGACCACAGAGTAAGACAGAGATCCAACTTCGCCTGAAAAGAGCGACTGCGGCGGATGACATAAGAACTAAATCATCGCTTTGGCGATTTTTATCTTCGTGATTTCCGTTTAAGTGTAACCCTATTCTGCTGGGCGTCTTTCTGTTGTCATTTGCGTATGTGCAAATTTTCGGCGTTCGCTAATTGATTTTCGAATCTTGTTTATTACTTACTATTAAAATTATTCTTTGAAGATCAAATAGTTGATTATAATTATTATAATTCTTCAAAATGCTATGAAGAGAGGAGTGTATTGTTTGCAAGAACAATACGTCAAAGTTATTTTTTATTCCTAAGAATCGGTAAGTTGTGGTTTATTTCTATGTGTTATTTTTGTTTTTATTTTTCAAGTTCCATTATGCATGAAATATTTTATATATATTCAGTGTTGGCAGATTTTTAACAAATTTTGACTTTACATTATCGTTAAAATAACTGCCATACCATAAGTCTCATTCATGTTAAAAAAAATTTCTCTATATAAAATTTTATTCATATACATTTTCTATCGCAATGTAAACATGGTACTAAGTTTTTTCCTATACTAGTAAATCTGCAGATCATTTTTTTAAATATCATTTTGACTTCGTACAATCCGCAATTATTATTTTTTCAATTGCATGCATGTTTATAAGCATATAAAATTGTTCGAATGTTCCAGAAATTAGTGTCCTTAAATTAAAGTGGTAAGTAAAAATAAAAATTGTAAAGTTTAAAAATTGTAAAAAATATGAGAGTAAGATGTTTATATTTCCCGAACAGATGCAAAAACATTTTCAAATATTTTAAGCAATTAATTTCTAAATTCTATTAAATTTAGAAGCAAAATTTTAAAATTATTGGAAATCCATATCGAAAATCTAACATTCATAATTTTACATCTAAATCCATTACGCAAATATTCCATTTTCATTTCAGATAAAAATGAAATTTAAAAAATCGTCTGCATCCCCATAAGAAAGCATTATAACCTAAAAAAAATATTCTATATTTTCTGAACGAATGAACCAAATTTAACCAAAAACTATACAGCTAATCCAGATACCTCGCCAACATACCTACTAAAAATCAACCTAATCGGATCATTTTTACGGCAAACAGACAGACGGAAACCAAAAACATTTCGCGTCTCCACAGTGAACCTTAACATGACGTTTCGGCACAAATCTGTCAATACTCAATATATATAAAATATTTCAAACATTATGGAACTTGAAAAAACAAGAACAAAAATAACACATGAAAATAAATCACAACTTACATTTTGAAGAATTAAAAAAATCAAATTTTCCTTTCAAACTTGAAATTTTTTTTTTTTACCACAGCATTTATTTTAAAATAAAGTTGAATTCCGATTGTTTCAGAACATGTTAAAAATAATAAATCTGTTTTCATTCGCGTAGATAGATAATCGACCGTCTTACAACCAACCAACCAACCAAAACAAGAAGCAAGTAGTCGCCGGTTTTTTTTTTCCTTCCCTCATTTGTCGCCAAGAAAGCGATATATAGCTCTATTTAGCAACCTCTCTTCTGTTACGGATGTAGTTTTCGCGTCATCCGCAGATAGCGCCACTGTCTATGTGTAATCCCATGTTAAAGAAGTTACCATTGAAGTCTATGAGAGTTGATTCTCTGTTTAAATCTCCTTACTCTGTGGGCCCAGACACTGGCGGCTCACTTTGAAAACCTCTCCTCGTCCAATGAGATCAGCCGTTTTTTCACGTGCCTTGTCTTATTTGGGCTGAATGCTTTGGCGGATCTCTATTATTTTTAGAACTCTGTAATCTGAAACATCTTTCCGTAAATATTAAAAGTTGGCTTTCAAAAAATAAACTACTGTGGATTTTTACTTTTTTCTATCTATAATAGAAGAAAGTATTGTAATCGAAATTTTTTCCAACTTCCGGTTTTCAACGGATTAACACGTTTTATTAGGGGTCAGAGATTCCGAAAAACATGTTTTTACAAAATATCTGTCTATCCGTGTGTATGTCCTCATTGTATCATCAAAAAGTGTATATGATATATATTGGGACTTAAAACGGCCTATAGAGGCGCTGATTGCAGCCGTCGGTACAGGAAAATTGGCCCTTTAACTAATGCTAAAGTGCCATTGAAACCATTATTTATTGTAAAGGCGTTTAAAAGTGTTAGATATTCAAATTCGGATAATTTTTACTTTGACCTATAAACACAGAACACAAATAGCACATGAAATCTGAAATTGTGCATAAAAATAATCATTATGAACAAATTAAAAATGCATGTAACGCAATGGGATTGCAAGGGATTTTCCTGAAGGGAGAAGTTATATCTTTTTTCCACCAGATGGCGTATTCGAGCACTTGAATTCCCGGCTTAGATGCTTTACACTCACGCTAAAAAAAAAAAAAAATTAATCGGTTAAAAAAAAGAAAAAAGTCGCCAAATTTAGGGGATTTTTTCCTTTAATGGCAACCTAGCCATTGTATTAAGTTATTCGTTTGGCGCAGTCTTGGAAATCGCGCCAACCAAACAGTCGCCAATCTTTTGTTTACATTTTAGCGTGAGTGTAACACATCTGTTCCGAATTCCCAATAGAATTGAACCAAAATGTTTTTTCTATGGCCAGCAGGTCCCAGTTGAATTTGGGAATATTCCGCTGGAAGGGGGCGCTGTGATAGCGATTTTTGTTCCATTTTCATTATTGTATCATTCCAATTCAGAGATATTCCGCCGGCAGAGGCGCTGTGATAGCCACTTAAAGATTTCAAATTCAAACAGATGTACAAAAAATTAGAAATCTTAAAAGTTTATTTTCGTTAAATGTTCGGTCTTAATCCAAGAATTTCAGAGCAATTCTTATTTTGTCTCTATGTGAAAAAATGTCTGAGATATAGCAGTTTGAAATTTTAGGGTGGCTGATATTTTGAAACAAGACTGCAGGATTCCTCCATAAACGAGTTTAAGTTTTAGTAAATGTGTTTTCTGGCAAAAATTTTTTCATTCTTGAACCCATCCTTCCAACACTATATATTCATATTCGCCAGCGTCGAATTCTCACGAAGCTTGGCGACACTTGGAGAAATATCACCGAATTTAGTGACAAAAAGAGGTTACCGTAAATGAAGCCAACCTGGCTATAACTATAACTAACTCATTTAGCGACATTCTCATTCAAATTCAATATTGACGAAAACTGGGAATGAATCTTCTGTAATCGGGTTCTAGACATTTTACCTTCGTGTTTTCCAGTAAAAAAAGCGAAAAAAAATGAATAATCAGGCTAATTTTTCCTGCCGGTACAGGCCAGAAGGACTTTTCGTAGCTCTGTTGTACATCGGCTGCTAGTGCAACGTAGGGGGCATCGCATCAAGGTAACCCAACGGCGATTCACAAGCAGCTGACGTATAGAATGACGAAAGATGTTGGTTTGACGCGATGTGATAGTGAATTTTGAAGTATTAACATGTATGAGATAGGAGAAAGTTTTGGAATTGGCTCATCTGATTAATTTATTCAATGTTTGGATTTTGATTTGTGTACCTAACATACCAAATTACTGTTTTGTATTATTTTAGTTTGCTTTATATCTATATATTTAAAACGAAAAGCGCATTCTGTCAAATTATGGTCAAGTTCACATTCTATTTTCCACACGAATATCATCTCTTTGCGTATGCTTCAACGTTTTTTGAAGGTTTCTCCCCTCAGAAAGGGGAAACCTGATGGATTAATACCCTAGGGGGATTGAAAAGGGTTGATTGAAAACGGATGAAGTCGTACATTGCATTGAAAGCATAGACCTAATATATTTTTGCTCTGGAGTCAAAAGCTAAAGCTTTTTTTTTAAGAACTCAAGTTTTCACTACTAAATATGCATATTTTTCCGCAGCTTAATTGCAGTTATATTTATAACTTATAGAAATGTCAGAGAGTTCGGAGATGAGAACAATTTTTTTTATTGCTGTGTTAACGGAGTCGACGCGAAAACAA